>OX578141.1:156638025-157178025 GCA_951213105.1 Amaurobius ferox
TCTTTTTCGTATACATTCGGGTGGGACAGGTTGCTCTTGCTTACCAATAATTGATTCAAATAATTGGTTAGATACCAGAGACAGAGAGGCTCCTGAATGGATAAGATTTAAAACTGTGGTATCATCAATATTACTTTCTAATAAGGGACGATCATTTCCTAAAATTAAACTATCCTGCTGTATGTTACATGAAGCTATAGTGTGAATATATAGTGAATGTATGTTACGTGATGTATGTTACGTGAAGCTATAGTGTGAAGCTATAGGCTTCGCTCAAATTAGAAGAATTAGTCGCAGTCTCCTAATTAATGTTTGGAATATCTATTTAATTTTTTGTCATAATTGTGGAAATGTGAAAAATCATCATCTTGTCGTTCTAGACATTCATGTGAGAAGCATCAATATTAACATAGGAAACTACGGCCGCTTTATTTAAAAAATTATCAGTTCTGGGATCTGAAGAGAAAATAGTTCCTCCATTAGTTTAGATTTTGGTTTGTTTGGATATCTTCATTAGCTACCTGTTGATTGGAAGTAGTAGGAGGTGAAAGTAGTGACAAATTTTGTTGTGTTCCACTCTGAAAGTTTTGTTGAGGAAAAGAGAATTGTGGTAATTGGTTCGGAAAATACCACTGCTGTATAAGAGGCAAAGAAGAAATTGGCAATGGTTTGGAAAATTTTTTTGAAATCCATTTGGTAATTGCTGAAAATTTGGAGCCCTTTGTTGAAATGTGGATCTCCAGTTTTGAAAATTTGTCCTTGTGGTTTAAATGTTCTATAACCTCTAGATCTAAAATTGTGTTGAAAATTAACATTGTGGGAATTACGGTTTTTGAATTTATAATACTGACTTCTGTTAAATGTACAAATAAGACAACACAAAGTTTGTTTTAGAACTATCTTAATTGCTATTTTCTAGTTTGATATTGTTCAGTTGTTCCTAAACCTGTTATAAAATAGACTCTGTGGCTTCTTGTTTACTTTTTAGAAAGTCAGTAATGGTAGATATTAATTTGCTATAGAGGCCTCTTCATTGAGAGCTCTATCTAGGGTGGTCCAGACAAACTCTAAGGAGGTCAGTTATACAAGAAAAAGCCCGTTTTGTGCGACTGCTACACGTGTAGGAAGAAGCAAAAAGAAAGGAATGCATATAATGCAACACATGCTTATTAAACATAAAAATTACAAGTATTAATTACAATTATTTATCATAGTAACTAGTAAACAGGAATTGTAACTAATAAACACGATTTAAAGGAAAGGGAGTGCGGTATCTTTAGAGGGATCCATGTTTTGTAGGGTTGGTAACGAGCAAATAAAATACGAATAAAAGGGGTTTTATTTGCTTGCACATTAAAATTGATGGTTTGGATATTTACCACAAATCTATACCGAACAAATGTCATTTTTAAGGATTTGCTTAACTGTGTAAAATAAAAGGGTCAGATTTTTAATGGTTTTGGAAAAGTTTAGGGAAGTTAACTTGAATCATAAGAAATCTTCCTTCTCTGCAGTTACAATATAAGACAGTAAATAATGTCACGTTTAAAAGATTCGTGAATGTGAGCATTCGATAGCAATTTAGTGATGTTTTTATTGAAATGGACCATAAAATAGGAGACGAATCATAGATGTAATTAAAGCCCGTGACTATAAAAACTGATCGACATCTGATCACTAGAATGAAAACATGTATTTAGGAAAAAGGTTAGAATTAAAATCTTTAAAATTTCGGTTGTTATTACAAAAGCCATAACTGAAAAGTTTTAGTGTATAATAAAGTCAGTGCTATATGTTGTTGAAGGCCCAGACCACTCGGCTGGCCCTAGGGTTACAGCAGGAATCTGAGTGGCCGGGAAGGAGTGCTATATGTTGTGTAGGAGTGCCATAATTATAGAGTGCCATTACAGATATAACGGGTAGGGGGTAGTACTTATTTAGTACTATCCGCCATGATTATCTAAAAATGACTTGAAATTTTTACATTTTTATCTGTCGATTTTCTAGAGAACCAACAATGTGGCGCCAATATAATAGAAAGGATTTGTAAGCTATCAAGTGGTTGGATTACCTAGTTGGTTATTAATAGCATGTTGTAAAGGAATATATAAAAATATAATTCGGGTATATATTAAATACAAAAAATGAAAAGCTATTTGCGAAATTATAAACAAAAAATTATTACCTCACAAGAATCCTGTCCACCATTTATGTACCCAGCGCACACAAAATTGTTTTGAATGGCCTTCTGATGACCAGCTTGATAAAACATCATTTGGCATTCTCGGTTTTCTACAATAGGGACTTGAACTTCTTGTAAAATATTAGGCACATCACCACCTATTTTCACAATCATATAAATAATCATCTTAGATTGGAGTATTACATTTTACGTACGTTAACATTGTCAAGAAAGAATATTTTTATAACATCATGTATCTAAATTAGATTAACGTATTTTTACATTACAAATAAAACAAAGTGCTAACAAAGAGCAGCTTTTAGCAGTTGGTATTATACAGTACAGGAGTCATATATAAAAATTAACTGTCAAATTTCACAGGTAATTGTGATATTTGACAATTTAATTTCAGATTTTAAAAATACAATGAAACCTGATTTCAATCTTCAACATAGAATAAATTTTTCAATTCATTCTTAGTGCCAGTGTTTCTGAAAATGTATTTAACGGATGTCTTAAACCAGTCCGGATTTATGCTCAGAAATAGAGACCAAAACTAAGCACTGCTGATAATTTCACAAAAAGGATTTCATAATTGACGGGAAACAAATACATTTAAATTTTTATCTAAAGCCCTGTTGGGTTGTCTGCCCAAAATGCATTATTGTTATTGCATATATTATTGTTCTTGATTTGTTTAAGCATACTCACTATCATTTTTCTATAGATTAAAATGAATTCCTTTAACAGTTGTTTGCAGCTATGGAGACGTTGATAATTTGAGTACATTTGAAATTAAAATGGGATTTGGGTATTTTTGTAGGCGTGTCTAATATTCCTTTTATTTTGTTTTATTTGTAAATTCCTTTTATTTGTAAATAATTAAGCTTTTGTTTAGTTTTAAATAATTAATAAGTTTGAATTTTGTATAAAAAAGAGTCCCTAAAAATAGATCATAAGGATACTCGGTATATAAGTGCCTTTTGGCTAGATAATGTCATGGCCGGACGAATCTCGCTGAATTTGCTATATATTTACGTTAAATAGTCTGGGAAGATGAATCTGAGAGAGGTCGCATCACAAAAAATCCGTGTGAACAGTTACCATTTTGATTGGTCACTGTAAGACGATGCAGACAGAGTGAGTCAGGGGCTCTGAATAATATTTTGATCAATAGAATTATGTGATTTCGATTGATAATAATGTTAACCCTTATTATATAAAAACGAAAGGCTGGGAAGGAAATACATTTCTTAAATGAAATATTAAATTGTCTGGGAAGATAAATTTGAGCGAGCTCGCATCACAGAAAATCCGTGTTTCCAGTTACCATTTTGATTGGTCACTGTAAGACGATGTTGATAGAGTGAGTCAGGGGCTCTAAATAATATTTTGATTAATAGAATTATGTGATTTCGATTGACAATAATGTCAACCTTTATTATACAAAAAAGAAAGGCTGGGAAGGAAATACATTTTTTTAATGAAATATTAAATAGTCTGAGAGGTTGAATTTGAGAGAGGACGCATCACAGAAAATCGGTGTGGACAGTTACCGTTTTGATGGGTCACTGTAAGACGTTGTTGACAACGTGAGTCAAAAGCTCTGAATAATATTTTGATTAATATAATTATGTGATTTCGATTGACAATAATGTTAAACTTTATTATATGAAAACGAAAGGCTGGGAAGGAAGTGCACTTTTTAAATGAAATATTAAATATTCTGGGTAGATGAATTTGAGAGAGTTCGCATCACAGGTTTAATAAACCATTTTGATTGGTCACTGTAAGACGATGTTGACAGAGTGAGTCAGGGGCTCTGAATAATATTTTGATTATTAGAAATATGCGATTTCGATTAACAATAGTGTTAACTTTTATTATATAAAAATGAAAGGCTGGAAAGGAAATATATTTTTTAAATGAAATATTAGATAGTCGGGGAAGATGAATTTGAGAGAGGTCGCATCACAGAAAATCCGTGTGGCCAGTTACCATTTTGATTGTTCACTGTAAGACGATGTTGACAGAGTGAGTCATGGGCTCTGAATAATATTTTGATTAATAGAATTATGTGATTTCGATTGACAATAATGTTAACATTATTACATAAAAACGAAAGGCTGGGAAGGAAATACATTTTTAAATGAAATATTAAATACTTTTGATATCAATTTTTGAGAAAACGACAAAATACTTTCCTTTATGTCCCGTTTAAAGGAAGGACAAAATTCATTATAATTTTTGAAATGTAAACAATTAATAGGGATATTAACTACTGTTTTCTGGACTAAAAATATTCTACATAAAGTTATTCATAGTTTACGCATCTGATAGATAAGACTAAGATTAATACTTTGTGTTCGTATAAATTTGGGTTTGATGTCAGATGACTGAAAAACGAATTTACGAATGTTTTAACCGTTTTTGTAGATCTAAGGTGTTTAAGTTACTTCACATGTAAGAAATAAATTTTAAATGCCAGAGTTTTTACTGTATTTTCTTTTTACTTATAATGCTTACTTTCACAAATTACTTACAGCTTACACTTAGCACTTTGAAAATAATTTTGAAAACGTAATAAGTAGTAACATGTAAAATATATATGTTGTAAGATTAAGAACACAACGTTTAGACAGAAGGTCTTTTATTAAAACTTCTAATAAGACGTACAAAGTATTACAAATGCCAGAGCGCTTTCGAGCGTTAATACGCTCTTCATCAGTGGCTACATAGAAAGTAAATATGGATCGTTCATATATAGACCAGTAACATAGCAAATTTGCATAAATAAATATAAAATTCGTAAATGAACAGACTATTATCCAAGACATATACACAGAAAATATAAATATATTTTAAACGGATTCAAAATGTAAGTATATCACGAGAAAATTACATTTTATATACCGGGTAGTCAGAATTAAAACACCCCCACTCTGAGCTCTCTATAGATCGAACTACTCAGTGTAAAGGCTCCAAATTGTTGAAACTACTATTCAAGACATGGGAAAAGGGATTACGCGAAAAAAATAATAGTTTCAGAAACACCGATAGATGGCGCTGTACAACAGAAAATATGCTGAAAAGACACAAAATACACATTTGTAACACATTTTATTCGAACGTACCAAACATTCATATCACAAGGACCTTATCGATACAGGGAATGCTGCTCAATATGGTTCCCTTCAAGATGTAAAATCTGCAGTCTGTGGACTGCTTGTTCAACTGCGAATCGTAATTGGCCGATTGAGATGCTTCTCACATGCAGAGTGATACTGTCTTTCAAATCTGCCAAGGTTACCAGACGTCTTCGATAAACAAGACTTTTTAAGTATCCCCACAGCCAAAAATCACAGGGATTAAGATCTGGAGGATGAGATGGCCAGGTTGTCGGAAACGCACGACTAATTACTCTACCATTAGTAAAATGTTGCCGAAGAAATTGCTGTACACAGAGTCCAATGTGTGGAGGCGCTTCACCTTGCATAAAGGTAATTGAATCAAGACATTGGTGCTATTGCAGTTGGGGTTCAACAAAATTTTCGAGCATGTTTTCGTACCTCCTGGCCGTCACGGTGCATGTCACAGGGCCATTGGGAGTAGCCTCTTCGAAAAAGAAAGGTCCAAGAATAAATGTGGCTGTGAATCTACACCAGACTGTAACTTTCGGTGAGTGAAGTGGAATCTCTTGGAAGGTACGAGGGTTTTCCGTGTCCCAAATGCGACAGTTGTGGGTGTTGACTGTTCCACTTAGATGGAAATGCGCTTCATCGCTACATAGAATCTGCTATGGCCATGATGCATCCACTTCAACTCTAGCCAGAAATGTCAATACAAAGGTCAGTCGCTTCTCTCTGTCGATGGTCAGCAAGTGGTGATTGTGACTAATTTTGTACGGGAAAAATGCACTATGTTTCTCAGTGCGTTCCGCACTGTGCTGTAGGGAACACCCAAGTGTCGTGACACTCCACGTGCACTACTACAGCCTATAACGTTATCCATTGATTGTTCAACAATAGCGATGGCAATATCGTCAGCGGCATCTGAACGAGTCGATTTGCGTTCTCGACCCGACTGAACTCCAAGATGTCCAGTTTTCTCGAATCGAGCGATCATTCTCCTGAGAGCTTTTGGAAGTAATGGTCCTTTGCGCAAATTCTTAAGGCGACGAAACTCTCGAAGTGCAGCTGCAGCATGTCCTTTGTTTTCATAAAACAGCTTCACAAGCAAAACGCGTTCTGGCAGTGTGACAGCCATCGCTGATAAGAATGAAAATTTCCCAGTTTTATCCCCTTTTATGCCCAGAACATGTAGTAGCTGCAAACCAAGGGCTTATGCACATTTTTGTGCTTACAGTGCGAAATTGCAGTTACAATGACAGTTTGTCTTCACTTTTTTATCTTCTTTTTTTTCATATCAGCAAAGAAATTAAAAAGGAAATATTCCATATCGCATGTGCTTGTTTTTTTTGTGATTATTTTGTGTCTTTTCAGCATATTTTCTGTTGTACAGCGCCACCTATCGGTGTTTCTGGAACTAATTTTTTTTCGCGTAATTCCTTTCCGCATGTCTTGAATAGTAGGTTCAACAATTTTGGAGCCTTTACGCTGAGTAGTTTGATGTATAGAGAGCTCAGAGTAGGGGTGTTTAATTCTGACCACCCGGTATATATGCTGTATTTTCTTTGTTGTAATTATTTATATATATGTTGTATTTTCTTTTCATATTTGAAAAGTATTGGGAGTTTCTAATCTCAATGCTTACACAAAGTATGACGAAATTCATGTGAAATGCTTAGGGGAAATTTGAACGTCTTCTTTTCTCATATAAGCATCAAAACATAAAACAGCAAAAGTCATTTAAAAAACATGTATAATCAAATTAATAATATTTAAAAATATATATAAATATTTGGCAAAATGTTATTGTTTTTCTTGAAATTAATTAAACCTAAATAAAATTTCAAATCTAAGTGTGTAGAGGGTCAAACCAATGCCCTACGGACTACAAGATGTATTCTTCGACAACCTTGCTATGAACATCTTCTCGTCGAAACATAATACAACACTAAATTATACGAACTTTCAAATAGAAGAAAAAAAATATTTTGAAAATTTATTTGTAAGATTTTCTAAGCTAGACAAAAAAGCTTGTATTTTAAATATGTGGAATAAAAAGTTCAGATTTGACGAAAAATATATACTTAGCTGCAGACTGGAACGGTCTGGGTCGAGGAAGGAAGGAAAAATTTTTACTTACAAAATCGTTATTTTACATTTTCTATGGAAAGTATAATCGAAGCATTTCCTTTAATTCGGTTGTGAACTTGGTGTTTATTTAACCTGAACAATTCATTCTCAGTTAACAATTTATTCTCTGTGATTGAATTTTACTTGTTTTAAAAAATGGTCTCTCGCATTTAAGTATAAGACGGTCAGATTTGATGGTCTCCAAGAAGGACTTTTTACAAGTCTTCAGACAACTATAGCCTCGTAAGCCATATTTCGTAAAAATTGATTGACGTGTGGAATAACCGATTATTTTGAACTCGGTTGCCCAGAGTGATGGGTTCCTCTCATAGCTAAAAGTGCGAAACTATTTGAAAGGGTCATTTTGTAAGTAGTGTCCACATCCGTCGAAAACTGGAGTCTTTTCTTAGCATGTAACCTTCGAACCCTGTATGGTTATTGACTCTTCTGACCGTATCCCTGTGTACGAGTCTCACTGAAATGGAGATTTGAACCTGAGGCCTACCCTAATATCGGTATAAAGTGCAAGCGTGTTGCCCTAAATATAAAAAAAAAATAGTTGTTTCCCCCCCACTGTCAAGAAATACGTCTGCTTTAAAGAGAAAATACTTCTCACTATCCTTACTTTTTTTAAGGACAAACAGAGATCGTAATTATTATAAGATATAGCTTCTTAAGCAAGAATCAATGGGAAGTCAACGAAATCGAGCGTGCAGATATTTAAAAGACCTGGATAATGGAGATAATTCAAATATGCGTATTTAAAGAGATGGAATATCAGGAAGGGGGGTTCTCATCTTACCAAAATTAAATCAGCTTGACATGGTATTGTAAATCTTGATTTTTAGTTGATTTTGGATAAATATCATCCCCTCCTCGACCAGTAGCATAGGCAGGATTTCGACCCAAACTGTCCGACCTATCCGAAGGTATCTGCTTGAACAGCCGTGACAGTGTCACCTAATTTTGACCGGAACCCAGTAGGGGCGACATCTACAGGACCATATCCACTAGCCTATCAGATTTGGTCATTATTCTGTTCCCCTTTCTGATATCTTGGCTACGCTTATGTAATAAAAACATGTTAATAAAATATGTCAAAGAGAGAAGTTTTATGGGCACACTTGTGACGTCTATGTAAAGCAACAAACAAGTAAGAAAAAATGCATAGTAAAGGTAACGTCACAATATCACCAATACACTAAATTGCTTTTATCGGGATCGCGATCAGATTTATCGAAATTGGGAACATTGGTTCTAGACCTAGAAGTGGGGTGAGGACCGCATTATGCTAAGGCACCAATTTAGCATTTGTCAGCTGAATGACCTGGGTTATAAATCAACCATCAACTCCATGAAACAGCATACGATCTGGTCACCGAAGCCATCTAAATACTTCAAAATATGCATAAATACATAAAAATGTGTGTAATTTAATGTATATATAGAAATAGGCATACATTGAAAGGACTTGCTACTCAGTTTTTATAGAGAGTGCTGCAAATAAACAGTTTAACACGTTTTGATGCGGGATTCAATTCACCCACTTCCCTCGGACGTCCAAATACATTTCAACTACAAGCGTGTCATTTTACGTATTAATCGATGTTCATTTTTCATGGGATCCATTTGGAAAAGCGATCCAGCAATTTAAATCTCCCATTTGCTCATCTTTCTTTCTTTCCTAAACCGTACCCAACAACTTCTCGAAAGGACCTTTTCAGACATCTTGTCTACGCTTATACTCCGACAAATACTCCCAAAATTCCTCTAAATGTCTGGACGCTATTAGTTTCCTAAAATACGTCAAAGAGCGAAATTTTATTAACACACCTGTGACTGCAACAAACAAGTGACAAAAAGTGCTAACATCACAGTATCACCAATACCCTACTTTTCCAGGACCATTCGTCTTTCGGATTGGATTCTCTTGCACTGGCGAAATGGATACAGCGTATCCTGCATAACAATGGTATGCAGTATTATTGGGTTATATACGTAGCTCAAGTTTTCCTTTCACTACATTGGTTTGATCGAAATCAGGCTAGGATCAGATTTAGCGGAATCGGGACCGTAGATATCCTATATATCTCTTTAAGATATCAACGTTCTAGACTAAGGAAGGGGAATGGATATATACTAAACCATCAATTCCGGTTTTGACAGCTGGTCGACCTGGGTAATAAATAAACCAGCAGTTCTACCAAACTAAATACATAAAAATGTGTGTAACTTAATGTATATATAAAAATGCGTGTAAATTGAAAATACCTGCATGATTTTCACACAGACACACACACACATATTATATATATATATATATATATATATATATATATATATATATATATATATATATATATATATATATATATATATATAATAGAAGTTTGAAAATCCAATGAACGAAAAGTAAGAAGATGTAACACGATAAACCTAACTTTTTACAACACCCACAGAATAAAATATAATGCAGCAAATCATCAATCAAATGGATAAAAAATGCAAAACACAAGCTATCAAGTTACAGAAAATCAACAAAATTAAAAGGTATGGAAACAAAAAAAGAAAAACTTAAACTAAATTCAACTATCTAACTGGATTACAAAACAAAAGTAAAAATCAACTAATCCTCAAGCAAATGGAAAAAAATAAATAAAATAAATATCGAATCAACAAGTCAATGAAAAATATATAACACAAAGGTATGGAATCGAAATAAGTATAACAAACGAAATCAAGCACAAACGCCATGCACGAGGACGAGGCTCTAAGCCTAAATCATGAATTGTTAACCTCTACAAAAATCTAATCATGTCCAAGTTTTTTGTAGAAGCAAACACAAAAATGTATGTTTCTAAAGAAATAGATAGATTATATCTATAAACTATTTCTACTTGGACGACATACATAAAGAAGGAATAAAAAAGAAAAAATGAATACCTGGAAAAAGCACAGCGTATGTACAATCGTGTCAATAAAGGGAACACTGATAGAAGAGACCAGTGTTGCCATTCGTAAAGAAAAAATAAAAAAACATTTACTGTTGTCATTCATAAGAATTGAAAAACAGTGAAGCGAAATGTTAAGAAAAAGTATTAATATACAAAAAGAGCTACTAAAAGGAGGGGCAAATAATAGTAATGCTGAAGTGGAAGAGAATGTAAAAAAAAAAAGAGAGAGAATAGAGATGTCTGGCTAATATAAGATACAATGAATAGAATTATATGATACTATGAAAAGAATTATAAAAATCCAGCTATTTTAAATTTTTTAACAATACTATTTACTAAATATATATATAAATATCAAAAGGTAGATGGTTGAATTCAGAAGTAAATAATAAATGTAAATGTACAATTATAAGATGTAATAGAAGTCAGTATAGAAAACAGAATATAAAAAACTAAATAATACAGAATATCAAACTTTCATCATGATATTGCGCAAAGCAGATAATAATATAATGGATTTATAAATAAAAATTGAAAGATTTTAATCAAAAATTATGCATAAACTACCGTATGTACAAAAAAACCCATCTCTAGCATATCTGTTACAAATGAGTAACTATAGACCAAGGCTAAGGATAAAGATAGAAGGTAACTTATCACTACAATGGAAAGGGGGATGAGAAGAATAATAGGATATAAAATTCACAATTAAAAGTATTTAAATATAAATAAAAAAAGAAAACACGGCAAAAATGAGAAAAGGCAATAAAAATTAGCTCAAGATAAAAGATTAAGACATAGAGAACAATCAATTGAAACTACACAAAAAATGGCGGTTAGTTCGAAATTGCATTCTCATCAGGACAACCATACAATTCGAATTAAAACCGATAGAATAGCCAGTTTCTGACAATGGCGATAGTATTTAACTATAGACACCATTGGAACTGTCTACTGGCTAGTGGAAGGAGAAAAATAAATCAATTGAATAACAAATCAGAAAAATAATACCTCCTCGAACAGAAATATGAACTCATAAGCATTGTTACCACGTGTAAGTTGAACAAGCGACTGAGCATTTTACCTCACTTCGTCAATGCGAGTGGGCACCGGAATGAATACATTTAAACGATACATAATATGTATGGAGACTTTCTAAAATACTGAACAGTATAGGACTCAGGACAAGTGGAAAATAGTCATTCGAAAATAGTAAACAGTATTAGACTCACTTGAGTCTAATACTGTTTACTATTTTCGAATGACTATTTTCCACTTGTCCTGAGTCCTATACAGTATTAGACTCACTTGAGTCTAATACTGTTTACTATTTTCGAATGACTATTTTCCACTTGTCCTGAGTCCTATACTGTTTACTATTTTAGAAAGTCTCTATACATATTATGTATCGTTTAAATGTATTCATTCCGGTGCCCACTCGCATTGATGAAGTGAGGTGAAATGCTCAGTCGCTTGTTCAACTTACACGTGGTAACAATGCTTGCGAGTTCATATTTCTGTTCGAGGAGGTATTATTTTCCTGATTTGTAATTCAATTGATTTATTTTTCTCCTTCCACTAGCCAGTAGACAGACAGTTCCAATGGTGTCTATAGTTAAATACTATCGCCATTGTCAGAAACTGGCTATTCTATCGGTTTTAATTCGAATTGTATGGCGGTCCTGATGAGAATGCAATTTCGAATAACCGCCATTTTTTGTGTAGTTTCAATTAATTGTTCTCTATGTCTTAATCTTTTATCTTGAGCTAATTTTTATTGCCTTTTCTAATTTTTGCCGTGTTTTCTTTTTTTATTTATATTTATATACTTTTAATTGTGAATTTTGTATCCTATTATTCTTCTCATCCCCCTTTCCATTGTAGTGATAAGTTACCTTCTATCTCTATCCTTAGTCTTGGTCTATAGTTACTCATTTGTAACAGATATGCTAGAGATGGGTTTTTTTGTACATACGGTAGTTTATGCATAATTTTCGATTAAAATCTTTCAATTTTTATATATATATGTATATATATACATAAATAGTATAAGGTAATAGGTTAGATGTTGTCATACATGTAAGATATATGGGCATGGTTTTACCTGTTGTCACTCAGAAAATGCCAAATGTTCAATCAAACGCCCTATGGCATGCAACGCGGATTCAATTCTTGGCCATCTGCCAAGAATTGAGTACAGCGCAGCAGAAACGCATTCTTGCTCTGGCTGATATAAGAACATGAGTTCTTCGCTGAGGGGGAGCTGAGAAGTGAAGGTTGTACTTAAACGAGTTTTATAATAAAGAAGAAGGATGACGATTGAACAGTCTTGTGATCATTGATGCGAAACACTACAGTGGTGACCCGGTAAGCTATTTGTTCATGTAGATGTTTTCATTCTGAAATGTTTCGTATCAAATCCACTGATAGACTTTAGAATATTTCTTTGTGGAAACCCCAGGCCGTCCGACTCATCCAGAGGACTTGAGTAACTATTTGGACGACCGGGAACAGAATATTTCTTTGTGTCGAAGTTGATAAATTTCACTTTACCAAAACTCTGGGACCTTCGAGTGGAAAAGCTCTTATGTATAAATTCGGACTAAAGATAGCCGAATAATTTTAAGATTCTCATCAATTTGTCATGGCGTTTTCAAATGCAGTTAAAATTCCGCCATACAATTTCAGTGATCCTGCATTGTGGTTCACAATGTGTGAAAGCACTTTCGAATTGGGTACACCGAAAGCTGTGACTGAAAGTAAAACAAAATTTAATTATGTCGAGTCACATTTGCCTCCAGAAGCTGCTACAATCATTAGAGATGTAATTATGAATCCTAACAAGGACGACCCATACCTTCATGTAAAAACAGAACTTATTAAACGCAGCAGTGAATCCTCTCACCAAAAAATTAGGAAACTACTTACAGGAGAACAACTTGGTGATCGCAAACCTTCGGAACTACTACGCAGCATGCAATCTCACGCTGAAAACTATAAAGTAACCGATGAACTAATGTTAGAAATCTTTCTTCAGCATTTACCCTCGCAAGTACAAACTATTTTAGCAGCTATTACGCCTCTGGAATTGAACGCTGCAGCAGAAATAGCGGATCGTGTAATTGAAGTGACACCGATTTCAGTGAGTGCTTGTTCTTCTGTTTCATCCTTAAATTCTATTGAAAATAGATTACATGCTGAAATAGAAAAATTACATTTAAGGATAGATAATCTTTCTCGTGGCAGAAGCCCCAGTCTCAACCGAAACAGGGCTTCACGACAAAGAAGCACATCTGAAACTAAAAATAACGGAAATTGTTATTATCATAAAAAATTTGGCAAAAAGGCTTTAAGATGTATTTCTCCCTGTAACTACAAAAAAACGAGAAGAGGCAGGTGCAAAGGCGACTAGCCTAAGAAGCCTAAGAATTCTCGTCGTCTTTTTCTATGTGACAAACGCACTAACGTAAAATTTTTGATCTATACGGGATCAGGCGTATCTATCATTCCAGCTTCAAAATTACAAAGAAGAAACATTTCCCAAATGACTCTTTCGGCAGCTAACACTTCACCTATTCATGTGTATACATCTCAATGTATTTCCTTAGATTTTGGCTTGAGACGTATTTTTAAATGGTCATTTTTAGTTGGAAATGTTTCTACTCCCATTATAGGTGCAGATTTTTTATACAATTTTAATTTGATACCAGATCTGTCTAAACAAAAATTGATTGATTCAGAAACTAAAATGAGTTCTCATTGTACATTGAGTGTAAGTGACATCCATTCAATTAAATCTGTATCAGGTGACAGTATTTACCATAACCTTTTAAAAGAATTTCCGGAGATAACCAGACCGCCTCGTCCGGATCAAGCAGTAAAACACTCAGTAGTTCACTACATTGAAACTATTGGACCTCCCGTAACTTCTAAAGCACGGCGTCTTGCACCTGATCGTTTGTGCATTGCAAAGGAGGAATTTCAAAGTATGATTGAACTTGGTCACATGCGTCCCTCCGGTTGGACGGTTGAAGTCGCCGAGTGAATACGCATGTTGTTCTGCTCCGTCTTTCTTGCGCCTTGGGCGCGTGAATCTTCGTTGTTTGTGTATGTGCTTTATATCTTCGTGTGCCCCTTCCTGCTAGCTTTCCAACGGTGTCTTGGGTTTCTTTCTACGACGTTTGTGTGGTGAGATACCTGTTTACATACACTTTAAAAAGTTCTATTTCATTGTTCCTCTGCCACAAGCCATTGTAATGGGAGAATTCTTCGCAAAAGCGTCAAACTTTGACCTTTTGTTCCATCTGTAAAACCACTTAAATTTTATCTTTAATTGTTATTGATTTGTATATTTAATATCTCTGAAATGTCCTTAATGTTAATTGAACCTTGTTTTCCCGCCTGGAATAGTGTATATATATTTAAATTGTCATTTTGTACATGCTGTTTTACATATTTTCTATTTTCATGTATGCGAATTCCCCCTTTATTTGTAATGAACCTCCTCCCTTCTCGCACAATGTCGTCAGTTCCACGTATCTCCCCTTTTTCTGATAATGTGTTGTCCCTGCACTTTTCCCTCTACCTTCAGTTGTCTTCTTCCCTTTAGGCTCAAAATTTTTTATTCGTTTTTCATTTTCCGTCCCTGTTCACTTTTTGATATATTTCTTTGCAACTTTCTAAAATTTAAAGATGCACACATGCGAGTTTTTTACAGTTTTGCCCCCCTTCTGTCCTGCTGATTATTTTAAGGGGTCATGTCCCGGGGTTATTTTAATTTCTTAAATTTCGAAATATTTTAAAATTTTAAAACAAAACTTTAAACGTCCATAACTCAGAAACTAAGCCTCCTAGCTCAATTTTGACAAGCATTTTCTGGATCCAAACTATGTGATCTATAATTACCTATGCAATGATACCATACTTGTTCTTTCCCCGCTTGATGTTGCTCACCAACACTGGGTTTTATTTTTGAAAATTTCTGAATTTATCTTAAAACTACATTTTTTTTGTTTAGGTTTCCCCCCTTGTATTTTGTTATATTATTATGCTTTTATTCCTTTTCAGTGCATTTTATGGTATATATCTTATATATATTTAAAAAATTCTTCACTTTTGTATTATTGCAATACCTCGCTCTATTATGTCTTCCACAAATACTATTAACGTGTCTGATGCTGAATTCCCCCCTCTTCCTCTCTCCCCCCTTCCCCCCCCCTGGTGCTACAACTTGTGTTACAGATGCTCCTGCCTACACAAACTCTGGTGATATAAACACTTCTACTCTCAGCCAACCCATTTTAAAACTTGTCGATATGAAGGACAGCAGAATCTCGGCAATGCTGAGACCTTCCTACTCTGAGGCTACTACTACTAAGACTGTCGGTACTAGAGCTTCATATGGTTTGGCCTCCAGCTCTCGCATCTCTCCCTCTGGTTCACGTTCTCAAGGATCATACTTCGAATCTTCTAGAAACGTCAGTCCCGTTCCTGCTAACCTGACCACTCCTCTTCACAAAGTGTCCAGTACCAATCCCGTTCCTGTCATCTCGACTACTTCCTTCCAAAAAAGTCTTCAATCTCCTCTCCAACGCATTCTGCCGCAGACTCTGAAGAAACGCTTTCAGCGACAAACACAGTAGAAACCATTGACGATACTTCAGATTTTTGTAACCAATATCTTTCTAAAGTTCTCAAGAGAGTTGACCAAATCCAAAACTATTTACATCGATACGTAAGACTCAATCAAACCCATTCCTATTACTTGGACCAAAAATTTTCTGACTTAAAGGCTGCCTCGGTTCTGTTCGAAAACCAGTATAAGTGTTCAACTCTGCCTACCATCTCTTCCTCTGAGGCCTCCATTACAGACCTCAAAAACTCTCTTACTGAAGATCTCCAAATAATGAAACATTCAATATCTCAGAGTTTACAGACATTTACTAATAATCTCAACGATAACCTCCCTGGTTTGATCAACAATACAGTTAAAGAGCAACTTGCTGAGTCTTTACCAACTCTTCTACCAAGAACGCTTGCTCCTTCTTCCACTCCTGAAACCTCTAAACCTAGTTACTCTTCTGTTCTCCTACAGGGCAAGGATAGACTGAAGAATAACGCCCAACTCCGTGAAGATCTTTTCTCCTTTCCTTGCCCGAAGGACGTCAATGTTAAAAACATCGCCGCCCTCCCAAATGGTACCCTTAAAATCACTTGTGAAAATAACCTCGGCGATAACCTCCTTCCAACCTTTTTTAATTCTGCCCTCAGCAACAAGTTCAACATCAAACCGGAACCTCCTAAAAAGCAACCCCTCATTGTGTTCAATGTTCCGCCTGCTTTCACAGAAGACAATGTCAGATCTCTCATCTGCAACAACATCCCTTCAATCAGACCTGTAGATATCAGCTTCATTCGAAACTTTCGGAACCGGAGGGGGAATGCCAACTGGGTTCTCTTGATGGAACTTCCACAAGCTAACCTCTTGTTAGATGCAAAGAAACTCTTCCACAATTTTACTTACTTTCTTGTCAAAAAATACATATCTTTAAAAATTTGTTATAAATGCCAAGATTATGGGCATACAGCTAACTACTGCTCATTTCCCACTGGCAACTGCAGTCGTTGCACTGCTAGCGACCATACACATCGTGACTGTAGAGCACGAACTCCTAGGTGTGTAAACTGTTGTACCGCTATCGATGCCAATCCCGGTTTGAATTGGAACTTTAACCACAGCGCCCGGGACCACGCCTCGTGCAGCGCTTACAAAAGAGCAATTGAGCATATCAAAAAACTTCAAAAAGAACAGAGATGAAACTCTTGCCCTTTGTCTTTTGGTTGGTATCTCACCACTGTGTTTGTTTTATTTCTTTTGTGTCTTTTATCTCTTGCTATTGTTTGAGTTCTTATGTTTGTCTTGTTTTTGTTCTGATCATATGTTTGCCTCACTCTGTGTCCTGGAACTGTTCTTCCCGGTATGGTTCTTAATATTATTCAAATTAATCTAAACCACTCCTTAGCAGCGCATAACAACCTTTTTCAATTTGCCCTAGAAAATAAAATCGATATTGCCTGCTTACAAGAACCATACCTAAACAAAGAGAATGTTCTCAAACCTCCTTTTGGCCTTCATCAATACCACTCTTCTTCCAAAAAAGCAGCGATTGTCACTTTCAACCCAAATTTAACTGTTCACTTAAAACTACAATCCCTTTCATTTGTTTTACTAGAAATCACACTTCCCAATAACACATCTCTTAATTTAGTCTCTACCTATTTTCCTCCGCGCGACAATATTAATGAGCTCCTCTCGGAATTTTCAGATCTTCAAATTTTATCATCTGAGTATATAATTCTTGGTGACTTTAATTCCAGGGCCCAGATGTGGGGCTATGACTTCATTGACCGACGGGGTTACAGCTTGATCGATTTTTGTTTAGAAAATAACTTAACTGTCGTAAATGATCCGAAGCGGGGTCCTACATTTGTCTCACACTCAGGCAAGGGCTTCCCGGATTTGACTCTGACTACTTTTGGCATATTTGACAGTATTCAAAATTGGGAGGTCCTCTCAGATGACTCTCTTAGTGATCATAAATATATTAGATTTGCAATTAATGTCGACCTTTCTTTTAATGATTCCTTTTTCTTGAAAACAAATTAGAGTTTAGGCAAATTCCTTTATAATTTTAAATCTCACGTTAAAACTTTTACCTCTCAGATTGACTCTATAAATGATACTCCCTCTCTGGACACCTTCATTGAATCTTTTATCAAAAAAACACAGGAATGTGCTTTCAAATTTATTAGAAAGAAAAAATCGACAAAAAATTTTAATTTCAGTTGGTGGAGTCCAGAACTCTCTAAATTCAGAAACTTCGTCAATGCTCTTTATAAAAGAGTAAAGTCTCTTGAGAGGGCCTCCGCTTCTTCTGAAATAATCTCAGAAGCTTTGGTAAAATATAAACTTAACCGAGCAAAATATAAAATTATGATTTACAGAGCCAAATCCGCTGCCTGGAAAAACCATTGCTCAAGCTGCTCTTCCAAATTTGGATCCATTTTCAAGTATACGTTTAAAAAAAATAAACACTTTAACGCTATAAACCTTCAATTTTCAGATAATATTAACCTCAGTTACGGTGAAAAAGTTGAGCGCTTGATGAACCACTGCTTCAAAAACCATCCTGGATTCTCTTCATTTCCCTCGCTTTCACTTCCTCCCGGCGGGTTGGGCTCGGTTTCGGATGTTGAGCTCCTTCTCGTCTTCAACCATCTCCCCAATGGTAAAGCCCCTGGCGTTGATAACTTAGATTTCAACATCTGGAAAAATGTTTTCAAATCCTTTCCCTCACTTGTCTCCAAAATTATCAACAAAATTTTTTATCTTGGTCATTTTCCTAGCTCCTTAAAAATCTCAAAAATTATTTTCCTGAATAAACCTGGTAAAGACCCCGCTCTCTGTACTTCATACCGCCCCATTTGTTTACTCCCTACATTTGGCAAAGTCATTGAAAATTTTTTTATCAATAAATTAAATTTCTGGTTGAATTCAGAAGGTGCTCTCCATCCCCTCCAATTTGGGTTTCGGGAGCTTCACAGCTGTGAAGATGCTGCACTCAAGCTTGTTAAACATATTGAATCCCTTCGATCAGTCCATCATGTCTCCCTTACCACGGTAGACATCTGCGGGGCCTTTGACAGCTTAAATTGGAATGTTCTTCCCTCTACTTTTGAAAAAATTAACCTCCCTCTCCCTTTTCGTGCTTTTATTTATTCATATTTGTCCTCCCGTTCCATCACTTTTACCGGTAACAATTTGTCCCTCTCTAAATTACTTTCTATGGGTGCTCCACAGGGTTCGGTAATTTCTCCGATCCTGTGGAATATCTATTTCAATAGTATATTAACCCTTAACAACGACCTCTTCTACCTGCAGGCCTTTGCGGATGATCTGGCCGATATTAAATTTACCACCCAAAATACAAATCAAATTCTTGGTCTCATCTCGGATTCCCTCACTTCCTTGAAACTTTCAATTTCCCACGAAAAATCAAAATGCATTATTATCAACAAATACAGATCCAAAAGAAAATATAATCGATGTATTAGACTTCAGAATAAACCCATCAAAATTTCCAAAACTCTTAACTACCTAGGTATTATAATTGACAATAACTTAAAATGGAGCGCTCACATATTCTACTTAAAGGAAAAATGTTTCAAGTTGTCCTCAACATTTGGAAAAATTTCTGGGAATAACTGGGGGGTTAATAAAGCTCTTTTAAAAATATGGTACTTGACTGTAATTGAAAAGGTTATTATTTACGGATCTGGGGTTTGGGGGGGTAATCTCACACGGGATCAAATTTCAAAACTTACTTCATTACAAAGAATCTTTTTATTAAAAATCTGCCCTGGCTTTCGGACAACTTCGAACATTTCTCTTTTTTCAATTACCGGTATTCCCCCTGTCCATTTAGTCATTAAAACTCTTTTTATTAAATATAACTTTTGGAAACATAAACTTAACTTATTTTCGGACCCCTCCATTCCCCCCCCTGATCAATTTGATTCCCTTTGTTCTCTTTCTAGCCTTCCTCCTCCCCTTCGTGTTTTAAATTTTTCTTCCTCGAACCCTTCCTCGTTTTCTAGGTTTAATGTATTCACAGATGGGTCAAAACTGGATAATAATGTAGGTTTATCAATATGCATTTTCGAAAATGATCGACTGATCGAATCATTATCCTTTAAACTTAGAACTGGAAACACAGTTTTTCAAGCCGAACTTGAGGCCATCAACCAGGCCATCCTCTGGGCCGGCAAAAACAATTTAAAAATCAACATCTTTTCGGACAGTCAGTCATCTATTTCGGCTTTTAAATCTATCAAGAATAAAACGAAATTTCTATCTAAAATTAAAACTAATGCTCACCCCTACAAATCATTAATTAACTTATCCTGGGTCAAGGCCCATTCTAATATTCAGGGCAACGAAGTCGCCGATGAACTGGCCAAACAAGCTACGATCTCCGGCACCCCACTCCTTATACCTTTTCCCTACTCCTTTTTGATTAATAATTGTAAATCTTTCCTTCTTAAAAATTGGCAATCTCTTCTTAATGATTATATTTCCCCCCGGACTCATGACCCTGCCAGAATTCTAAGCTATTTACCCAAAGTCAACCCCAATTTTCAAATTTATAACAAATTCTTAATCTATTTTTTAACGGGTCATGATCCTTTTCTTGACTATCTTCATTTTTTCAAACATAAACGTTCTTCAAATTGTCTTTGTAATTCATATGGTGACGTAGATCATTAAGTCTTTAATTGCCCCCATACCTCAAAATTTCACTTAACCCGTCCTCCAGATAATCTTCGTGCGACTTGATTCTCTGGTGTCAGAACCAATAAAATTCTTTTAAATAGGTTGAAAAACTGTGTTTTAATTGCGAGAGAAATCTCCAATCAGGTTCCTTAGCAAGCTTGGTGCCAACTGCTTTCAATTTTCTTCGGTCAATGTTGTCCTCCCTGTTCCAGGCGTTTGTCTCTTATTGTTTCTGTACTTACACTTTTTGGTGTCCGTCTTTTGTATATTTTGTTTCCTGTTTATATTTCTCTGTTGTATATATCTGTTTTCCCTGTGTTCCTCGGGTGTTCATATATTTGAAAGTCTTACCATGTACATGTAGTGCTATATTGCACTTAACTTTATCCGGTTACCTCAACAGATTGTAACCTTTATTCAGCTATTATCTTTCTGCTTTCTTTTGTTGGTTTTTACTGTATTGTCCCTTTTCCCGCGGTTGCTCGGATTCTTTTGGCCATACGTTTTACATAAATTTAATTTCATTTTAAGAAAATAATTTAATTTTTACCTCAAAATTCAAAATTTGTTAAAATCTACGTTTCTTTGCCTCCCTTCCCACTGTATTTTATGTAAAACTCTAAAACTGTCTGTATATATATTTACCATGTAACCACTTTATTGAATTTTAAATAATTGCAGACTGAAACTTGGTGACTGACTGGAGGACGGTTTCGGCTAACCTCCTCTCCCGGCCACACATTAAACTGCCGTAAGCCCTAGGGTTGGCTGTGTGGTCTGGGCCTTCGACATCGACATGCGTCCTTCCAAAAGCAATTATTCATCCCCATTACATATGGTACCTAAAAAGGACAGTACTGAATGGAGACCTGTAGGTGACTATCGAGCACTGAATGCTCAAACGGTAAAAGATAATTATGGAGTACCCAACATTCTAGATTTCACTTCGAACCTCCATGGAAGCAAAATTTATTCACACATAGATCTTATCAAAGCCTATACTCAAATACCTATTAATCCAGAAGATGTGCATAAAACAGCAATCACAACGCCCTTCGGATTATTTGAAAGCACTCGTATGCAGTTTGGACTCTGTAATGCAGCTGCTACTTTTCAACGATTTATTAATGAAGTAACACGTAATCTTCCGTTTGCATACGCTTTTGTTGATGACATTTTAATAGCTTCGAAATCGCCAGAAGAACATATTTCCAACCTGAAAACTTTATTTGAACGGTTAAAACAATACGGTCTGAGTGTAAAACCATCAAAATGTAAGTTTGGACTTTCATCAATTGAATTCTTGGGATTCAAAGTTTCAGCATCTGGTATTGTGCCACTCACAGAACGTGTAGATTGTATAAAGAAATTTCCGAAGCCAACAACTATCACACAACTAAGACGATTCCTTGGATTATTTAATTTCTATCGATGTTGTGTGCCAAAAGCTGCTCACATACTAGGTCCATTAAACAAATTTTTAGAAGGTATCAAAAATGAAAAAAGTCTAAAAATACTACACAAATCAAAGCTCAAGATTTGCTTCAATGGACTAATTCTACTGAAAAATCATTTTTAAACGCCAAGAATGCTTTAGCTACCGCAACTCTTCTGCATCATCCTATTCCTAGCGCAAAATTAAGTGTGTGGGTTGACGCTAGTGATATAGCTGTTGGAGGATCTCTCATGCAATTCAACAGGAACAAATGGGAACCTATTTCATTTCTGTCAGTCAAACTTTCAAAAAGTCAAAAAAATTGGTCGACATATGATCGTGAACTATTGGCAATATATACATCAGTCAAACGATTTAGACACATGCTAGAAGGTCGGGATTTTGTTATTTACACTGACCAAAAACCCCTAATTTATACCTTCAAACAGAAACCGGATAAATGCTCGCCTCGACAACTGCGTCATCTAGACTATATTTCTCAATTTTCGACAAACATTTGTCACATAAAAGGTACTGAAAACATAGTAGCAGATGCAATTTCACGTATTGAAATTGACAACATTTCATCTTCGATTTTAAATTTCGAAGATTTTGCCTCAGCTCAAGCAACTGATCCTGAGTTAAAAATTCTACTCAACAACAATTCTTCACTCCGAATAGAAAAAAGGTTTTTTCCAATTGCAAATTCTGAATTGTTCTGTGATATGTCAACGGGACAACCTCGACCTTTCGTTCCCGAGTCATATGGAAAAATCATTTTTAATCAACTTCACGGACTTTCTCATCCCGGAATTTCTGCGACTACTAAGTTGATTACTGCCAGATATACTTGGCCTGATATGAACAGATATATTAATAATCAAGTTAAATGTTGCATTCCTTGCTAACGATCAAAGGTGCATAAACACACTAAAACTCCGATTGGCACATTTGCTTTACCAGACGCACGTTTCTCACACATACATCTCGACATAATTGGCTCACTTCCACCATCTAATGGTAACAATTATTGCTTAACAATAATCGACCGCTTCATGAGATGACCTGAAGTTGTACCAATTCCAGACATAAAAGCTGAAACTGTGTGTAAAACCTTATTTTCTGCCTGGATTTCGCGTTTCGGAGTACCAGCAACCCTGACAACAGATCAAGGAAGACAACTGGAATCCTCTCTTTTCCAACAACTTAATACAATGATGGGCACAAATCGCATTCGTTCTACAGCATACCACCCTATTTCAAATGGGATAATTGAACGTTTCCACAGACATCTAAAATGTGCATTAAAAGCACATGAAAATGCCAATTGGACAGACACACTTCCTATCACACTTTTAGGAATACGTACAGCTCTCAAAAATGACATCCAAGCCTCTTGTGCCGAATTGGTATATGGACAGACATTAACTTTACCTTCAGACATGTTTTATGATTCCATACCTAAACAACTGTGCGATTCAACGTGGGTGACAAATTTACGAGAAAAAATGAGAACACTCAATCCCGTAGCAACATCAAGACATGGAAAAAATTCTATTTTCGTCCACCTATCTCTGGAAAAATGCACCCATGTTTTTCTTCGCACAGATTGTACGAAACCACCCTTAAGTCAATCGTACACGGGACCTCAGAGTAATCGAAAGAAATAAAAAACTATACAAATTGAACTTAAAGAGAAAAAAAAACTATCTTTAGATCGAGTAAAGCCCGCATTCCTCCTATGTGAAAATGCAGAAAGACAAGAAGCCTCTTGTGCCTTGGATCTTGGAAATTGTTTCGCTCTGAAAGTAGTCAATGGCTTTTTGCATTATGTTAGGAAAACCATCAGATTTTTAAAAATTAAATCAGGGTCCCATTCAATTCAAAATGGAGTCAAATTTTTTCAATTGTAGTCAGATAAAAAAAACATCCTTTCGAAATCAATTTTCGTATTTAGAAAGAAGTTAATGGATTGCATTATGTCATGAAAACCATTAGATTTAAAAAAATTAAAAACGGGAACCTATTCAATTCAAATTGGAATCAAAGTTTTTCAATTGTAGTAGGATAAAGCATCCTTTCGAAATCAATTTTCATATTTAGAAATAAGTCAATGGATTGCATTATATCAGGAAAACCATCGGATTTTTAAAAATTAAAAACGGGAACCTATTTAATTTAAAATGGAGTCAAAGTTTTTCAATTGTAGTCGGATAAAACATCCTTTCGAAATCATTTTTCATATTTATGATGTAAAACGTCCTAGAGCATTATGTAGAGTAAATTTTGAAAGAAATATGACTGAAATGAAATGGAAGTATATAACCAAAGAGCTAGTATCACTAGAGGTAGCCTTTCCTTTGTTTAGTAATCTTAAAAGCATTACGGTATGTCAGGGAATTCCCCCCCCCCTTCGCTGCTACAAATGAGCGTCATATTTGGGACGTTCGCGCTAGAACGTCGTATTATAGCAGTTCCAGAAAATTGTAAAAGTGTGCCATTGTGATAGTTTATTATTGTTATACACAACGTTCATTTTTCAGAATCTTAATCTAGGTATTTTTAAATCTCTAACATGCCGACTCGGTGGTCGAACGTTCAAAGGCAAACGTTTCCTAGTGATCGTTCAACTGCCGAGTTGTGGGTTCGAATCCCATTTGCAGGCATGGATGTTGTGTCGTTGGGCGCGATGTGTTTCCGACCCCCACTGGTGCGCCGGGGCAACATCATGTGACGGCTAACAGGTTTCACGGTTCTGGCCTTGTTATGAGTTATTGATTCTTCACGTTATTGTATCGAGTTCGCTCTGTTTGTATAATGTTTGTCTTGCTCTCTGCCATTGGAAATTAAAAAAAAAATCTCTAACATATGCAAGTTCAAAATGCGTGGATTCTGCAACACTTTCTTTTCTTACACATTTATTTTCACATGTTGTTACGGCTGTTTTAGCTTTCTTTTTCAAATTATCATTGCAGAAAACGATTTCAAATTATTTTTAATTAATACTTAGGTTTTTTCATCATAAATCATAAAAAATTATATCGATAGATAACATTTTGTTAACGAGGTATAGGTAATAATTGAAAAAATCATAGTTAAGTTTTATACAGTATTCATTGTTTATTCATATTTAGATATGCCCCAATACCAAAACATTTACAATGAAATTTTCGGTTCTAACACAATACTTCTATGTACAGCCCAAAACGCTAATGTAATAAAATCGTTAAAAGCAACATACAACACAAACGCTATTATTGTGTTATATGTTACTTTTAACGAAGTTATTTTAGTTTTATAATACTTCTACTTTTAAAAAATTAAAACGACATAGTATACTACTAATACTGATCTATTCCATGTAATAAAAAACAGTACTGTACCTTTAACTATAAAAAATTTAGGGGATTCTCATCAGTTACTTTACATAATGTATCCGCACACGAAATATCATGACGATACATACATGCGCTCGTAAGTTATCTTACCCACATTTCACAGGCAAATACATATTTATATTACACATTAACAAAAACAAACACATATACGCACACACACAAGTACATATACATATATGCACACACACAAGTACATATACATATACGCACACTCAAAGATGGTCATATGCATATACGCACACACATAGACAAACATCTATACATATATGCAGACACATACATATACACAGACAAATACATACATACGAGGACACACACAAACACACATACATATATGGAAACAATACATACATCTTGCGGAAAATATTTGAACTTTGTTCATGAGGTCTTAAAACATAATTTTTCTATCCCTTATTTATCTTTCTCTTGCCGATTTACACCAAATAAAGCATATTAAAATAACTTGATATGAGTTATTCAATAATGGCCTTGAAGACGATGCGCTATGTCTAAAACTGTTGGAAAAACGGATGTAAACATCGCAATTCACGTTTCCCATGAATGTGTTGTTCATATTCTAATTTTTCTTGTGAGCGACTCACTTCGTTCTCGGAAGTGAATCGCGACGTTTTTTTTAACATGCGAATCACGCAAATCGAGTGCCCCACGCGTATGCAAGTAATTTGCATATTTGGGGGCATTTCTGGAAACAACCATGTTCCAGAACAATCCCACCTTCATATATAAATAGCGGACTCATTCAAAGTCACTTCAGACCGAGACCAGACGAAATTAGACAGACTTCGGAGTAGTCGAAGTTAGTTCGAACGGACAAGATCGAGAGTAGCAGGATGCTGATCGATGTGGATTTAAATCGTATTTAGTGGACGAATTATGTCTGAATGACCATGCAATAAAAGTCTTACTTTTCGATAGTTTGTGAAGTCGCGTAAAGTGCTTTAACGGTATAAGTTATATTTGGAAAATGCTTATCCAAATGAACCGTTTACGCCAAGTGTGACACCAGTCTAGGTGGCATCGCAAGTGCACGTACAAAGATTAGCGCGCAGCCCAGTAAGTAGCACAAGGGAATTGCACTTGGTAGGCCCGGGTTCGATTCCCTCCCCTGCCGAAACTGCCGCCGTGTTCATGCGGAGTACGATCACGTTAAACATGTAGGTCCGTAAGTCCTTCAGAGTTCCCTACAAGAGTTCCCTTCAGAGTTCTCCTTTTAAGTTCCCTACATATACATGTACGCACACACAGACAAGTTCATATATATATATATATGCACACACATATACATATATCCGGCCGTCCAAATTGCTGCTCATGTCTAAGGACGAGTCGGACGGTCTGGGCTTTCGACTTTTGACATACATACATATATGCACACAACACAAATATCTTGCGGAAAGTGTTTGAATTGTGTTAATGAGATCTTACATACTTTTCCTACCAGTTATTTTTTTTCTGTTTCTGATTAAGACCAAATAAAAACATATTAAAATAGCTTGATATGAACTATTTTATCACTTTGACGACAATGCGATATGCCTAAACTACGATTTGAAAACTAGAATTTTTGTCCATAGAGACGTCAAAATGCGAGGGAAGTCGTGAGAACAGCGACGTACAGCATACCAACTTTTTTTATAATAAAATTTATATAGTATGCCAGATGCAATGCATTTATTAACTTAAGACACTTTTATTTATAAATTTTATACGCAATTTGTTCGATAACAATCAGTTACATTTTCCAGTATATATGTCAAAGTACACATGAACATTTATTGTACTAAATTTTTTTAATATACTGTATTGCCTAATTAAAGATGTAATATTTCAGACGGTTAACTATTGTCTAATTCTCTTTGTAACTATATCAGTGTTTATTACAAATGCAAAAAGTACTTAAAGGTATTGTTTTTTAATAAAAATGTTCTTATTATATTCAAAATTCCGTTATACCAAAAGTTTGTCATAAGAAAATCTCAACACGCTATTATCGTTCACATACACATAATATTTATAGACAAATAAATCAGAACGTAATATAATTAAAATATGTTTTCTTTATCTATAAAATTCCGTAAAATGATATTTTTAATCCAGCGGGATACCGAAGTTGAAAAAATTTAATTTCTAATATCCCAGGATGTAAAAAACACCCTGGATTGCAATCTCAAAATTATATCTTAGGAAGCACAAACTATTTCTTGCACGTATCCAAAGCGCGCAGGCGCGATCTCGTAGTTTCGTTTTTCAAAAATCGCCAGATATCGCCAAAATGTAGTAAATGCAGTTTAAAATGTTTTATTGAATATTTTTTGATAATACATTGATGGAAAATTTCATCACGAAACTCTTCTACAAATAAAAATCTAATAAATATATTCTACAATTTTTTTTTCTCCAAGGCTTAGGGGGAGTTAAAATAATTAAAAAGAATTTTTTTTTTCAAGGACGCTTTGACATTCACTTTCTCCCATTGAATTACAGGGGAAACGGAACGCTCTGGGAGGGAAGAGTCCCTCAAGTCACATGACAACAGTTTCGGTCTTTCGTTAGGATTGCCCAGGCTTTCTCTACTTAGATTACTCCTCGAAGTATATAACAGAAGTGACGTCATATTGCGATGAATACTTAACAGAAAACCATTGTTAGAAATATAAAAATTCATTTGATTTATATGAAGAAATTAAATTATTAATATTTTAAATATAAATATAAAATGTTAAATTTCATATGATATTATCGCGTTAAGCAACAATGAAAATTACTTTATAAAGGTTATAAAGTGATTTCTTTAGGCAAGGATTGACTCATGCTTCTATCTGCTATTCCATCATTGATTCCAAAATTTAATGGCTCTGTGAAAATTCTACCAAGATTGTATGATCTTGTATTTGTCTTTAAAAGTCTAATAACTGATAAAAGCTGCAGAGTGAGTTATGAAGAATGATTTTGCCTGAAGTGCTTAATAAAGAAATGATTATTATTAACCAAGTTTGGATTCTTCATTTGTAAATCACGTCATGGTATCATCCAAGCTCAAACGATGATTACACCCATTTTGAGTTTATAGACATCCGAGCTTAAATATTCACGATTCTGGATTTCGATGAACATCCATTGGATTTTACGATGATTATTGAAACACAACGCAATTGATTGTAGAACGTGCTTATACGATGCGACCAGGTTGTAACGCTGTGTTGGACCCATTTCCTCGGCCACTGCTCGCTTTGCGTACCTAAAACCGTATTCGTTGTTGCCCGCCAGCGGAACTTGCGCAACCGACGATTCTTCCCCCAGACGCCCAGTCCAGCCGTTGCGGATAATGCCCTGACCCGTGGCATTTCCAGGCCACAACAGATGGTACCTGAACCAGGGGCATCATTGCAAATGATGCTATATTACTACTACAGATGGTGCCTGCTCCACCGGAGTTTGCACGAAAAACTCGACCGACCCTGTGGTGCTACTCATCTGCTTCACAATGAATGTGAATGTGTTTAGTTTGTGTAAAAAATCCTGAAATAAGCATATTTTAACATCGGGACGTCGAACCCCGAGTCTATGCGATAAAAATAATTTAAAAGAATTTTTTTTTCTAATAGTGCATATAAGTCAAGATAAATAAAATGACAAAGAAATTGTGTGAAAGTGCAGAAAGGTAGGTGCAAAGTTTGAAAAGAAAAAAGGGTGTGGAAATAATAAGTGGCAATTGAAAGGAAAATTTTATTGAATTTATATTTGTTTTTGAAATACTTGTTTCATAACAATTAAATATTCAATAATTTATCATATATATATTGAATTAACTATAAGTATGACAGATATATTAATTTAACAGTGGAAATTTCAAACTATTATTGCATTTCTTATTGTTTGATCAACCTATTGCTTATTTTCATGTTAAATGTTATTGTATGTATATAATTAGAAAATATGACTATCAATTTAATCAGCACATTAAATTTAATCCCACCATTCAGTGGCTCAGAAGGAGAATCTTTCCCTGAATTTATTGACAGATTCAATTCGACTGAGTTTTTCAACTGGAAGGAAAGGGAAAAATTGTTTGCGCTTAGTACAAAATTAATGTCACATGCTGCAGTTGCTCTAAAATTAAATACTGGAGAAACATTTGATAAAATAATAGAAAAACTTTCCCAACGATTCAATACCGGAACATCAATAGCTAATAAATGGCAAAAACTTAACAACATAAACTATACCAGCCATGATATCATGACTTTTTTTGACAATATTGAGATAACATTTAGGCAGTGTTTTCCAGTGAAAGACACAAACTATAAGCCACACTATTCTGTATCCGTGACTATAGACAAGCTACCCACTCATATTAAAAGAGCATTTCTTTCTGGCGATCCTATGACATACAGCGATGCGAAGAAAGTGGCGATATTGGAACACAATGCGTGGTCGGCAATAAGCCCTACACCCAACGAGACACCTGCAATCGTGACCGCAGTACAATATGAGGAGATGCAACAGATGCAAAATAAAATCATTTTTTTAGAGAAAGAGTTACAAAAATTTATGTTATCAAACAAATCAGAAAAAAATTATAGGACAGTTCCAGAATGCTACGTTTGTGGAAGAAAAGACCACATCAAACAAAATTATTTCTACAGAAAGGACTTCAAACCGAATCCACAAACAATATACATGAGACAAAAGCCACGATACAATAATCATCAGAATAATAAATTTAAACAAATAAATCAGGAAAACAGAAGAGTGGATAGCTCAAAACAAAATTATATTTAAAATCCAAAACAACTTGCTATTGAAGGTCCTCAACAGCATAAAACAAGCCATAAGAAACATTATACACAAAGTTTTTATGGAAATGACAATAGAACACAAACTGCTACCGTAACACCTTTACCAGATGAAAGGGTTGTAGCGATGGACCCGGTTGATAATAACCTTAATACCACTTCCGTACCTCCAAAGGAAAAAATAATTCCTAGTAGAACACCCATCATCAATGTGACCATTTTCGGAACATGTGTCCCATTCCTTGTGGACACAGGAGCATGCCTTAGTCTTATAAACAGAGACATTTTACAACAAATACCATTTGCGGTGCAAGTCACCCCAGCTCATTTTACGGTATCATTAGTTACGGGAGATACAAAGAAATTAACTGAGAAAGTGGTACTCCCAACAATTATAAATGGTGTCGAACACAAGATTACTTATCATATAACACGCCAGCCCATATCACAATATTATAAAGGCATCCTCGAAATGGATTTTCTGGCAAGTAGAAATATTATTATTGACTGTAATAAAAGATCAATTGAGCAAAATAATCAGGAAAGTCGTCAGGAAATAATTCCAAATAATGTAGCATATGTAGAACCAACACCAATCTTTGCTACACAAAAAATGAGAATTCCACCACTTTCGAGGAAATGTATCTTTGGGAATCCCAAGGAAAGATTAAAAGCTGCAAGTCTTGTAATTTTTGAACATTCATTCAGTTTTGACACAGACAAACCATTGGGCGCGGTAGCCCATTGGTTAGCGCGCTGGAGTTGCACTCGGTAGGCCCGGGTTCGATTCCAGTCACTGCCAAAACTGCCGCCGTGTTCATGCGGAGTACGATCACGTTAAACATGTGGGTCCGAAAGTCCTTCCGAGAGGTTGGTGGTAGGGGAAGGAGGGTACGGTCCCTGTGGATGCCTCCCCCACTGGGTTCCGGTCTAAATTGGGTGGCACTTCCCGACCGTCCAAACAGTTACCTTACACCTTTCTGGTAGGTCGGACGGTCTGGGTTTCAACAACAACAACAGACAAACCATTAATAGCAGCAAAATCTATTTACAAATACAACACAATTTATGTTTCGGGAATACCAGTGCAGATCATGCGTTGTCGGAGGAATCAATTGTTATAAATAAAGGATAGAAATTTGGTTACATTGAATCGGTACAACAAGAACAACCTGATACGCCCATAACGGCAGTAAATGAAGAAAATACAGATATACATATGGATCAAAATACATTCTTTTCATATTTTAATTTAGAGAAAGTGCCAAAGGCACATTTAAAACAACTTAAGGAACTCTTGTGTAAATGCAAAAATATATTTGCATTCAGTATGTCAGACTTACCAGGATCGGATACAATCCTTCATAAAATTCCATTAACAGATGACAACCCTATTAAATGCAAACCGTACCGTACGCACATACATTTGAGGCAAAAGAGAGATGCACAAATAGAAGAAATGTTAAAGGCAAATATTGTGAAAATCTACATCACCATATAGTTCACCCGTGCTGCTAGTAAAAAAAGCAGACGGCTCGTACAGATTTTGTGTTGACTTTAGGAAATTGAATTCAAAAGCAATTCAAACAGTATTTCCCCTACCCAATATGACTGAAGCTATTGAAACATTAGGAAAGGCTAATTACGTCTCTTCACTTGATTTATCATCTGGATTCCACCAAATTAAAATACACCCGGATGACACTCACCGTTTGGCATTCACGACGGAAAACAAACATTATGAATTTTTAAGACTACCTTTTGGTTTAAATACCAGCTGCCAAGCATTTATAAGGTTGCTATCCATAGTCTCAGCCCCTTTAGAGTAAGACTATATTTTATGTTATGTTGACGATATACTTGTCCCATCTTTGTATGTAAACACAAACCTACAGAAACTGGAAAGACTATTTATTTGTTTAGATAAACATAACTTGAGATTAAGTCCCCGGAAATGCAAATTCTTACAAACAACAATTGCTTTCCTAGGACACAAAATATCCAGGGGTACTGTACAACCAATGACCCAAAATTCGGAAGTAATACAAAAATTTAAAATACCGCAGTCGAAAAGAGATGTAAGAAGCTTTCTTGGATGTGTCGGATTTTATCGCAGATTCATTCCAGACTTTTCTAAAATCGCACATCCATTGACAGCATAACGAAAGACGTAAATACTTTCATATGGACAAACAAGGAGCAAGTCGCTTTCGACAGTCTTAGACAAGTATTATTATCCAGAAATTGCTTGCAATTACCTGATTTTGACAAACCCTTTACTGTCGAAACCCTTTACTGTGTTTTGCGACGCATCTGGATACGCGTTCGGCGCAGTTCTATCACAACTTGTTGAAAACAAATTTCCAAAACCTGTACAATTTGCTAGTAGAGTCCTCAAGGCTGCTGAACAAAAATATTCGATTTTTAAAAGAGAACTTTTAGCCATATCATGGGCTATCTCTTATTTTCGACATATTTAGCCGGTAGAACGTTCCAAGTTGTCTCAGATCAATCTGCATTATCACATGCCATCAAAGTCAAAGATCCCACCAACAGGATCGCAAGGATAATAACCGATTTGCAACAATAGGATTTTAAAATAATCCATATTAAAGGGAAACTGAATTCGGTTGCAGACTATTTAAGTCGACAAATCACTGAAAATACATCAACTTTTGAAAATTCCAAAGTTATCACATTTCAAAATAATGAAACTCAACGTATAGGAGGTAATGCATTTAATTTACCTACTCCAAGAGAGAAAAATTTAACTCCAGAAAAAAATTCAACTCCAGGTGAAAGAAATTCAAACATTGCGAAAAACAACAAGATATAAATACAGTCCATGAACTACAGAAAATTATTGAATAAAAGGGGAAAAGAATCAAATATTTAGAAAACTTGCACTCAGCAAATATGGAAAGAATTAACGAAAGAAACAAGAAATGGTTAGCACAAGCTGACTCATACGAAAATGAATTATATGATTTGAAAAATTATTGTAAAGAGTTAGAAAATGATAACAGGGAACTGTCACACAAATTTGAAACAGCTTGACAGGATATTTAATATCTAGAAGATGAACTTGCCAATGTACATCAAAATTATTATCAACCATATAAGAGTAATAAAAGAAAATATAAACAAAAATTTAATCAAAACAAAAGAAACAAAAAACAATATAGTCAAGATAGATCTTGGAGCATAGACTCCTAATATTGTTGTTATTGTGTTATTTTAATATTGAAGTTCATAAAACTTCAAAATATTTAGTTAAATGGGATAAAATTGAAAATTGTATTGTTTATATTATGTTTTGCTGTTTAAATTGGCAGAACTCGAATTAGATTATTATATGAGAAAGTTTTGATTGTTTATTTTATATATTTTCCTTGCATTAATTTTAAAACTTACCACTGAAACAAATTATTTTGATAAATTAAATTTTTAATATTGCTTTAAGCAATTGTATTTTTTTTATATATTGAAGAATTGAGTTAGGATTTGTGTAAAATAGAAAATAAGTATTTTTTTTATATGATGAAGAACTTTAGAATTTTAATAATTAAATATAATTTAATTTATGAACTTTTTTTTACAGCTTATTCAAAAACTTCTTAGTGAAAATTTTTCTTTTATAAGCATTTTTCAGAAAATTTAGCATTAAGCTCTGAACTTCTTATATTTATTTTGGTTATTTATTGCATTTTGAAAGAAAATTTTTAAATTTCAAATTGGTAATTTTATTCAATTGTATTGTAATGTCTGGTTTTTCTTGAACTTATGTGGGTATCTTCCGACTCTATCTTTTTTTTTATTGCATTTGATGATTCATCCATATCATCAAATTTTTGCTAGGGCTCATTTATAGCTCCGACCCGTTCTCAATATTTCAGTATTTATATTTCTGATTGAAAATCTTGATAGCATCTCCGTTAAGTTTTTTTTTATCAGATAATTGATACATCTCAGCTATTAATTTCATTCTCTTTTATCAGTCTTTAATTGCAAATTTTGAATTATTGTCTTTATTCCTCATAAGACATAATCGTTTTGTAATTAATCACATAATCTTTATTCTCTACCTGCAATTTTATTCGAATATGTGTGACTTTTGGTTTCAAATTTTTTAAAAATTCATTTTTGTTTGAAATTCATTTTACATTGTTGAATATTCTCATTTTTATGATTCAAATTTGTTAATGGTTTATTTATTTTTCTAATGGTTTATTTTCAGGTTTCTGAGGTTAAAATTTGATTTGTACTAATTTTGTTTTTAAATTTATTATAGTTTCAGCAACATATTGCTCGAGGATTCAAGTGTTGGAATATTGACAGAGAATCTGTTGTCAGTCTTAGTTTCTTGATGGATTTTGATGGATAAATTGAGGCAAATTGTGCTCTACAGCTGGGGATACAGTTTCTTTGGTCTTTTTTGCCCTGGTCAAGCAGAACAGCCTTAGAAGTGTCTCGGTTTTTCATTGATTTCTGTTGGGGAAGTCTGACATTTGGTAACATTTCTTAAAATTTCATTTTATTGAGATATTTCATTTATTAATATAATTCATTAATTCAAATGGAATTCATTTATTGATAAAATTTCATTTTATTGATAGGATTTTATTTTATTTATAATTAATTCATTAATGAATAGGATTCTTTACATTGATATTTTTCATTTCTTTGATTTCAATTGGAATATTATTATTTTGTTTTGGTAAAACAGTTCAGTTTTGAAAATATTTTTTTATGAATAGAGTATTTGGAAATTTTAGTTAATTGATAGTAATTGTTTATTTTTCTTTTAATTCATTTATTCTTACTTGAACTTCATTGGAAGATTTTGATTTATTTTAAACTTTGTATTGAAATTTTGAATTTCATTTTTATATTATTAAGGACATTATTATTTTTGCATTTTGCATTCAATGTTGTGGTTGACTTATGGTCTGATTTTTTTATGGTTCAAATATTGTTAATTATTCTCAGAGACTTAGAATTTAAAATATTTTTCTTATATTCATTGGATTTACTAAATTCATTTATGAACCTTGTTTTACGAATTGTCCAAATTTTGGATTATAGTTCATTGAAGTTAAATTTATTGTAGTTCATAGAAGTTAAAATTTCTTATGGAATTCATTCATCATCTTTATTCGAATTCTTATTTGTTTTTGATTGAAATTTAGAAAAAAATTTTTAGGATTTTTTTTGTGGTAGTTAAATAATATATTTTATAGTGATGAATTTTTTACTTTAATAGTGGTAATCAATTCTTTTATGTGGCAAAATTTAATGAAATTTTTTTTTTCTTTTATATACTTGCAACTGCACTCATTCAGATTTTTTTTTATATGTACTCATATCGAAAACAAAAAAATTCTTTACATACTTATTCATACTTATTTATATACATTATTGATTGTACTCATTTAGTTACATTTTAATATCATACTTGTCTCAGGATAATGTTGATTATATTATGTGATCATTTACATGCACTTAGTAGTAATGGATTCATAGAAATTATGTTCATCTACTGTATTCATCACAGATTGTTTTTATATATATTGTATCAGGCAATTGTCAGATTTTGACATCTTTTATGAAATTATTAGAATTTTATTTACTGTAAAGTTAAATTATTTTTTTTTCTCTTTTTTTTTTAGTGAGGAGTTGTAATGTTGTGACACGTCACAACACTTTATTTTATTATTCCAAATTAACATTTTTATTTATAAATCATTAAATATTTTATTTTACTTAATTTATTATTCCAAATTATTCTATTCAAAATTGCTTTTATTTTATATACTCATTAATAGACCAATTGATTCTTTTATTAAATTAAATTATACGTGCTGCTATCAGTTCAGGTTTTTATTCGTACAGTGTACGCCCTTTTTAAAAATGACTTGATACGCGCACACCTTTTCAATTGGTAGATCTCGTTTCAGGCGAGACACGGAAACTTGTTTTCTTCTGTCTCACTTGACCTCTCTGGTTGAACAGAAGTTTGGTTTATCTGGCATGGCAACGGTGTGTGTGGCTTCAGCCAATCACAGTGTGCCAGGTTAGGCGGGAAATTGACTCGGGTGTGAAATGCTGATGCTCGCTCTCTTCTCTCAAAAATTCTGGTGACACTAAGGTGGTGTTAATTTTTTTAGGCAGGAGTGCCATGGGCACTCCTAGCTCTAATATGGTTTTATAAAGGTATATGTGAATCTGAATACATCAAACACATTGTTAAGTATATATATATTATTAATTTGTGAAAAGAATGCGATCTACTGAATGTTTTGACTGTAATGTGAAGTTGTGAAAAGAAATTGTTCTGCTGATGATTTTTTTATATAGCATGATAAATAACTCAAGCATCAAGACATTTGTGTCATTCTTGAATCAACTGTAATATTTGCAAATAATAAATTTTAGTATGTCGAAGTTTGTACAAAAAGACATTATATTTTCTCAATGCTGTACTCAATAACTTTGACATTTTTTGATTCTGAAAAGAATAAATTGCTAGGAACCAAAAACTTGGAAATTTCAATTTTTTTTCTTTTCGTAAAATTGAGAAGGTGGAATCAAGGCATGAAGAAGAAAATCATATTTTAGTGAATTTTCTATGACTGAGAAAATGATGTGGTTATTATTTTTTTTTTATGGATCTATTACAGAAATAGAAGAGATGGTTAAATGTGTATGGTCTGTGAAGTGATAGACTACAAGGCAGATTTTATTTATGTTCATTTCTTGAAATTTGCTCAAAAAGGAAATTTTCAACAGATGGTGATTTGCTCTTCAACAGTTTTATTAAAGGTTGATAATCTTCATATAGAAAATTACTGTGATTAAAGTGATTTTAACTTCAGATGATGTAACAACCTGAATTAACTAAGAAACTTGAAAAACTACTTTAAATTTTTATGACTTTCAATGACTGATAAATTGGTTATGACTAATAGTTACAAAAATGAATAATTCTGTTCTTCGCATCATTTGATAAAGAAAATTTTAGTAAATGAATACAAGTTGCAGGTAAGAATTTTAAGGCGCTCACATACAAGTATGTTTTAATATTTAATTACACAACGCAATGCTTTATATTCAAAATTCTATTCCCTACTATACGATCCCCTTCCATTAAGTAACTAACTTTTAATTAATTAATTTTCCCTTGTAATTGTATGTGAGTGTCCGACCCAATCAGGTGTTGAGATATGATCATTCAATTGATTTTATTTTTTTTTTAATTAGTCTTTTGAATGGTTGTATCACAACACATACTTCAGCGTATTCGGCTCACTGTGGATTATTTAAAACTATGGCTAAAATTGTGAAAAACTTTTTTGTTACAAATTTGAAAACGAGCATAAATAAATTGATATCTACGTGTCATCAATGCATAGCCAAAAGAGGGCATATAAAATCTCCATTAGCACAATTGCAAAGAACTCCAATACCCGAAAGACCATTTGAAACTGTTGACATGGATTGTTTAGGAAAAGCCAAATACAATAAATGGAAATTCGTACATTGTAATTTTGACTGATTACTTTACACGTTGGTGTGAAGCCTTCCCTGTTCCTAACATCCAAACAACTATAATCTCAATATTGGAACAATATACTCGTATATCCAGATTCGGTGTAATGAAAACACTTATTACAGATCTTGGATCCAACTTTACTTCTAAGGCAATCCAACAGATTTACAAATCATTTGGCATTAAAAAATATACGACTCCTTATCATCCCCAAATGGATGCGGTAGTCGAAAGGTACAACAGAACGTTGCTACATGCATTATCCCATCTAGTCAACAAAAACCATACAAATTGGGACGAATGTCTTCCATATGCACTTTTAGCATATCGATCTAAGCCCCATACAAGCACAGGAGATACACCTGCTTTTGCTTTGTACGGATTCGATATCCGGCTACCACATAATTTGATAACAGATCAAACTGGTCCTTCATTTCAATCATATGACCAATTCATTCAATACAGAGAATCCCAAATGCAGCATACTTATAAATCTATTTCACAACATTTGACCCAAGCTGCAGAGAAGCAAGAAAATTATATATCAAAAACGGCTAAAGACAAAAATATACAAATTGGTCAAATTGTGTATTTGCATTATCCATCATCAGTTATAAAGCCAGGCTTATCTAAAAAACTGGCATATTCAAACAGAGGACCATGCAGTGTAATTGAAAACGTGTACATGTGGATAGACTCCTCCACGTCCCTGGAATACCAGAAAGGAACCAATCCAAAATTGAAGACATACTACCACCCGTGGACCCTTTTGTCGGATTAAATCCCACTGAAATTATTATGGCTCAACACGAACCAACTGACACCCCACATTGGTTTCCAGACGAATATGTGGATCTAATCAAAGTGAAAAGAGTTCAAGAAATTCTTAAAAGTCAAAATTTCGAATTTTTAAAGGGTACACCCCATTTTCAAGATTCAAGTTACCATCAAATACCATCACCTTCAAGAAAGACCATGACTACACGAGTTGTTCAAAGAACACCTGTAGTACAACCATATTCCCTAAGACCGCGTACAAAAATTAATTATAACAAGTAGGAAAAGAATTTTTTTTGAAATGGAACTTTCGTATTTTCTTTCTGAAAGTCTATTCTCGTGAGTACTCGCACCTGCATAAACTTTGGCCACAACCAGAATTTTTTTTTGTTAGATTTTTTTTTGCGTGCACTCTTCTTTCATTTAAACACAAGAAAGATCAATCATGCATAAGCATTGATTATGAAACACTTTCCAACTGAAATGCAATTTCATATAAAATTTCTCAAAAATGTGATACATTCAGTGGTGATATCTTTTACATTATCACAGTACTACAGTAATTTATTATACTTAAATATTTAAAACTCTATCGCAATATAAATCATCTGATTCTCTATGCAAAACCAATGAATATTTCATTCATATAAATTGTATTCTAGACTCCAGAGCTAAATAATTTTGTGTGAAAAAAATTCAGCAATTCTTATGTAACTCACCTTACAATCGCTTGAGATATTTACATTCTGCATAAGTTAAAATTAGGCTTCGTTGAAGAAATAATAAAAGTTTAGGGATCATTTAAAATCACAACTATTGTAATTGCGTAGGCACGGAATTTAGATACACAGATAATACACAGATAATATATGTGTGTATGTATTCAAAGTATTGGAATCGTGCCGAAGATCGGAACCCGAATTTTTGAAGGATCTACACGTTTTGGGACTTCTAGAACACGAAAAAACTATTTTTAGGAAGACGTCTGTGTGTGTATCTGTGTATTTTTCTGTGTGTCTGTGAGGATATTGCATCCACTCTAACTGAAAAACTAATGGACAGAATTTCATAAAATTTGGTAGGTAAGTTTTTTGTGGGAAACCCTGATGTTCATTAGATTATAGTACGATTCGTAATAAAAGAATCTGCCTTCTTTGCGAAATGGCCGGCAGAAATCGTCTTTATCCACTCTAGCAAAAAACTAATAGACCAAATTTAACAAAATTTAATGTATAATATTTCAATAACCTACAAGTGATATATATGCCAAATTTAGCAACATTTGGTATATAAATCACTTGTAGGTTATTCTAGTACGATTCGGGAAAAAGGAACGGGCTGTTTTTGTGAAATGGCCCGCAAAAATCGTTAAATATAAAAATAAAAGACTACGTGTGCTCAATTATATCAATTAAACTCCTATTTTATACATGATTTTTGACAACAAAAAGAATAAGACTAACCCCATTACTCTAGGACTACCCGTTCTTGAGATATTTTAGTTTTTTCGCGTTTTCGCTACGCCAGCTTTGACAATAAGACCAGCTATCAAATGAGAACCAAATTTAAGTTTAACGTGCAAATTCAATGTCATTTAAAATACTTATGGCTGTTATTTTGTGCAGATAAACTGAAATTATTATTGAAGAAATAAAGAGAACGTGAATATGAGTCTGTAAGGAAAGACATGTGCTGCCCACATCAGAATTTTTAACAACATTGCAACAATGATTTATAGAAGTGAACGGGGATTATTTGCAGGCCATTTCGAAAACAATGTAGGATCTATATTTAAATCCACCAAATTTTTGTAGAATAAAATGTTCTACAAATTTCAGCTGTGTACCAAATTTTAACTCTGTAGGACGTAGGAATGTGCATTAAAAATGCCATTAAATAAGTATATCATGAAGAGTTATATAAAATATAAAAAACATTGAAAAATTGTTATCTACCAAATTTATTTTAAAATTTGAAGCCTGTCTTATATACAAAATAGTTGAACTCTTGGAAAGATATTTATTATATAATATATCTCTTTTTCTTTCTGGAGGATATCCCAAAAGTCAGAATTTAATTGAATTTGTTTTTCTCCCTTTATTAAATATTTTTTAATTAAAAAACTACCCAACATATTTTACTGAATTTTTTTATATATATTTTAGGGGACAATGTGAATATTTTTTAAAAATTTCGAAGCAATTTGTGAAATTTAAATTTGCTTAAAAAATGTTTGAAAAATTATGTCCCATAGGTTTCAATGTATTTCATTTTTTCAACCCGGGTTCAATAAATAACTAATTGGGTGATATTATTTATTTATATTCCCATAGGTCCTACAGACCGTCTGAAAAACATACTAAAATTTCATTTTGATAAAGTCATTTTTACGGCAGTTATCGTGCTAACGGACAGACAGAATGAACAAAGTCATAAACACTTTTCAACTATGTTGTAAAGTGTTAAAAATATGTGATGGTATATAAATTATATGTTTGTTTATTTTCGTGGCCACGACATGTCGACAGTAATTGTTTATCATTAGTGCATTTATTTATTTTTGATATTTTTTTGAACACAGTTTCATTTAAAGTGTTTATGTTATATTAATTGTATTAAATATATATATATATATATATATATATATATATATATAAATATATATATATATATATATATATATATATATAATAATTATAATAGGTAAAAATGGAATGTATGTAAATACTTTGCTGATGTTCAAAAATGAATACAAGTCTCAAACGGATGTAAGTAATGTCGGTAAGAATGAAAAAGTATTATTTTTGTTGTGTATATATTGTAAATTTTTTTTGAAATCACTTTACTCGCAGAGGTCATTCTAAATTAATTATTTTTTTTTGCGCTTTGTTCATGACTATTTGATATGCAATAGTGACTAGATTTTTAATTTTTGAATTGAAATACATTGAGGAAAATTTAAAAACTCAACCCCCTCACTTTTATCTTTCATATATGGACTTCTTTAGTGAAAATATGTGAATGAATGGGCAACAAATGTAGTTTGTATGAATCGGATTTTTCATATCTGTCCTTATTTTTTATTGATTTTTTTTTTTAATTTCTGGGTTGAGATTTACACATATTTAGGAAATAAGAATTAATTGATTGCATTTGACAATACTATTTGCATAACAAATCCTAAATTTTTTCGATTGAAAATTTTTTGTGGCAAAATTTTTTTCCAAGAAATTGTTGATTTTTTTTATGTCACCGCTTTATTTAGGCAAATTTGGAATATTTTTTTTTGTTAGTCTTTGTTCTGTACCAGAACAAATCGTCGTGTGCGGCGGGGATATGTTATGAGCTGCTTGTCTGGTTTATAAATTATTTCCGTCTAAATTCTACTTTCGGCAGTTTCATTTTTATTTTCGATTCTAAAACTTGTTCTCAAAATTTTATTTTAAATTCATAAAGCTCCATTTCTGTATTCGGCCTTTTTGGAACTTTCCCACCAATTTCAGTAAACCTTGGCGTAGTGTTTTGTCCCGCGCGTTTGTACATGTACTTCGAATTTGCATTTCATATTCTTTAACATGGGAACTATTTTTCTTTCGTCATGAACGCGTAATAACATTAAAGTCGCTTCGGCATGGATTTTGTGATTAACCGCAGTTGGCGACCGACCATGGAAGGGGAATGGTCGTGCATGCGTTCGCGGAGTGAATGAATCGAAATGCTCGAAATTAAATTATTAATATTTTAAATATAAATCTAAAATGTTAAATTTCATATGATATTATCGCGTTAAGCAACAATGAAAATTATTTTATAAAGGTTGTAAAGTGATTTCTTTAGGCAAGGATTGACTCATGCTTCTATCTGCTATTCCATCAGTGATTCCGAAATTTAATGGCTCTGTGAAAATTCTACCAAGATTGTATGATCTTGTATTTGTCTTTAAAAGTCTAATATCTGATAAAAGCTGCAGAGTGAGTTATGAAGAATGATTTTGCCTGAAGTGCTTAATAAGGAAATGATTATTATTAACCAACTTTGGATTCTTCATTTGGAAATCACGTCATGGTATCATCCAAGCTCAGACGATGATTACACCAATTTTGAGTTTATAGACATCTGATCTTAAATATTCACGATTCTGGATTTCGATGAACATCCATTGGATTTTACGACGATTATCGAAACACAACGCAATTGATTGTAGAATGTGCTTATACGATGCGACTAGGTTGTAAGGCTGTGTTGGACCCATTTCCTCGGCCACTCCTCGCTTTGCGTACCTAAAACCGTATTCGTTGTTGCCCGCCAGCGGAACTTGCGCAACCGGCGATTCTTCCCCAGACGCCCAGCACAGTCGTTGCGGATAATGCCCTGACCCGTGGCATTTCCAGGCCACAACACTATTGATCTGTCAATAATTTTTTTAAACAGAATAGACGTATTTTTAAAATTTAGCTGAAATTTCAAAAATGTTTTTAAATATTTTGCTTAACGATAGAAAACAATTAATCAAGTTCATATGCATAGAATTTCTTTACATGGGTATAACAGGACAGATCCCCCTTCCAATAATTTCACCACCTTTCAAAAAATATTTTATATACTAATATATATATATATATATATATATATATATATACTCTATAACAAAAAAATCGATGCACCAAGAAGTAGTTGTCCAATTGTGATAAAAATTAGTAGATGTGAAGAACATACATAGAAAAAGAAACGATTAAAATTTCAGAACAATTTAATGATTTAGAGTTTGACCGTATACAAAGGGAGAAAGTCAATAAGGCGGACAACTCCTTGGTGCTTCGATTTTTTTGTTATGGAGTATATATATTACAGATAAATATGCATGGGATAATTTCCTGTGGAATATTTATAGTTTTATTGTCATTTTCAAACCGATTCATAGATTTTCTCATAGGACTTGATTTGTTTCAAAAACGATTTCAAACAAACCAACGAAAACTAGGAAAAACATAAATAGATGATGTTTAAACATGCACTACCCGACACAGAAAATGCAACACTATGAAAGAGCGAATCGAGTGTGATGATAAAGGACACTCAGACAGAGATATATATAAATAAGTAGTGTTAACTCCAGAAGGATAATGCAGTGGAGTACTGGCGTTCACAGATAGGTAGTAGGACCACCTCTTGCGGCGATACAAGCAGAAACCTTTTGAGAAACAGAAGCAATGAGCGTGTGGATAGTTCCCTGAGGGTGGATGATCATATTCCTTCAACCATCCTCCACATGCCATCCTATGTTTGAAACTGGGGCAGGGCAGTCAAAAGGCGACCAATTACGCCCCATACATGCTCGATGGGTGAGAGATCTGAAGAAAGCGGAGGCCAAGGAAGCACCTGGATACCTTGCAAGGCTTGTCTGCTGATAGTTGCCTTGTGCGGTCACGCGTTATCTTGCTGGAAAAAAGCATTTTGCAACTGTTAAAGGTAGGGCAGTGCAACAGGCCGCAGCACCTCATCCACATATCGCCGTGCCTCTGATACACATAGGTGACTGACTATCTAAACAGATGGCACCCCAAACCATGATGCTGTGCTGTCGAGCAGTATAGCGTTCAATAATCGCAGCAAGATTGGATCTGTTTCCACGTCGCTTCCAGACTCGCACACTGCGACTGTCATTCGACAAACAGAACCGAGACTCGTCGCGGAACACTACCCTGTCCCATTCAGTCCAAGAGGCTCGGGCCCGACGCCTTGCAATCTCTCACGTCGGTGTTTTGTTTTCAATAGCAGTCTTTGTAAAGGACGGTTTGAATGCAAGCCGCTTTCGGCCAATCATCGAGAAACTGTTTTCGCTGATATTGGAACATCCAATGTACCCTGCAGATTCTGCAGAATGTCGACAGTCATCGTTTGTGGGGCCGCCACCGCATGTCTTCGAATGCATCGATCAACGAGTGCTGACGTACGCCTGAATGGACATGTACCACTGTGACGATTCACATGCCCTTCTTCAATCCATCTTCTCCAAATCCTTTGTACATTGGACGCATCTACACGTGTTTCAGCGGCGATACACCGTTACGACCATCCAGCCATAAGTAGGCCTAAAATGAATCCGCTCGCACGATCGTCCAAATGCTGAAACGGACTTCGAAGTCGCCGGTCAGGCATCTGTTAAACAACACGTGTCTTCGGAAACGAATAACAGCTCTGAAAACGGGTTTCCACAACAGCCAGAGTGACAACCAGTAGCAACTGTTGGCTCATCTGCCGTTTCCATCCCTTTTATCCCGCGCTCTAATCACGTGACTTACTTCCATTTCAGATCATTTGCATACATCGGCCAGATGCGTGCATCTCGCAATTTGAATAATTATGCGGCCAAAGATTCATGGTGTTGCATTTTCTACATCAGGTAGTGTATTTCTTGTGTTCTGTATGCAGTAATAATTAAAATGAGAGTAAAATGGTAAATACATTACTGTGATGTGGTATCCTTTATATAATGTATATTTTAGGAAAAGAAATATGTTCCATACAACAGGGTCAGATTTCAACAACGTTGGTAGAATATTGTTTTCGTCACGTAAGATTTATGTATTGAATAATTTGATTCATCCGCCAATACACGGATCAGTACCTTATACCTTTCTGGTAAGTCGGACGGTCTGGGTCGAAGAAGAAGAATGCACTGATCAAACTTAAAAATGTTTCAAGATTCGCGCTGGAGTTGCACTCGGTAGGCCCGGGTTCGAATCCAGCCACTGCCATAACTGCCGCCGTGTTCACGCGGAGTACGATCACGTTAAACATGTGGGTCAATAAGTCCTTCCGAGAGGTTGGTGGTAGGGGAAGGAGGGTACGGTCCCTGTGGATGCCTCCCCCACTGGGTTCCGGTCTAAATTGGGTGGCACTTCCCGGCTGTCCAAACAGTTACCTTACACCTTTCTGGTAGGTCGGACGGTCTGGGTCTCAACAACAACAACAATAGGCAAAGTGGGCTCTATCAATTTTGTTAATACATTTAAATCTTCTTATTTTCTAATAAATAATATTCTTAACAATAATACTGTTGAAATTCGGTATTATTTATGAAAATATGACAATATGTCAGAGTGAAAATACAAAACTATTGCAAAAATTGCAATAATTAACAAAGATGTGTCGTTTCTAATACCATTTAATATGTCTTTTATTAAAGATGAGTGAAGTCCACTTTCCATTCCGAACAAAGCGAAATCAACATTTGCCTGAAATTTTTTATCCCTTTTACCCGAAAACCACAATAGGTTGAAAGATGAAAATTTGTGATCCCTTTTACCCGAAAACTACAATAGATAGAAAGAGGAAAATTTGTGATCCCTTTTACCCGAAAACTACAATAGGTAGAAAGAGGAAAATTTGTGATCCCTTTTACCTGAAAACTACAATAGGTAGAAAGATGAAGCTTTGTGATTCCTTTATCCGAAAACTACAATTGGTAGAAATATGAAGATATGTGATTCCTTTTACCCAAAAATTACAATAGGTAGAAATACGAAAATTTGTGATCCCTTTTACCCGAAAACTACAATAGTTAGAAAGATGAAAACTTGCACGTATACGCAAATGTGCACACATATGTCCAGAATCACAATTTCAATAATTAAAATGAACTGTAATAGGGTGAAGGACTCATTCTTAAAGCACGCTTGCTCACTACGTTTTTTATTTTTGGCATCGGATAATTATCATTGGATGATTAGTTTTAATATTGGATGATTATCAATAGATTTGTCGATTTGGGTTCCTGGTCATAAAGAACCATTATTATAATATATGAAACTTTTTATTGTAACATTATTTGAATATCAGACTTTATTATTATCTCGCTTAGCTCATGAAGAATGAGGAGACAGAAGCAATTTAAAGAAAAATTATTTAATGATTAAAAGTCATGTCCCGTGTCTAGGCCACAGTCATTATTATTTTTAAATCTGAGATTATAAATTTTTTGCATAAAATAGAACATACTTTTAAATTATCTGTTTAAAAAGGTGTTAATGTACTGTATTTTATTATCCATGAGTTTAATAAGGTGTTTACCTGTTTAATTTCTTTTGAAAATATTACTAGGAGCATCCCAGTACATGTAACCCATCCGAATGCAAAATCATAATCCGGCTCCAATGATGAAAAATGGTTGGCTGTAATTTTTTATACATTATGATGGAAGTAAATTGTGGTGGAATAAATTACGGTGGGGCGTGATTTTTCCATGACTGGGGTATTTTATCAATCAGGTAAGAGTAAGAAGGATGTTTTTAATGAATGGTTTTTTTTAGGTTGTTTTAGGAGCAGTAATGGAATAAATTAAGGGGAGCATGATTTTTCCATGACTGGGGTATGTTATCAGTCAAGTAAGAGTAAGAAGGATGTTTTTAATGAGTGGGTATTTTTTAGGTTGTTTTAGGAGCAGTAATGGAATGAATTACGGGGAGCATGATTTTTCCATGACTGGGGTATTCTATCAGTCAAGTAAGTGTCAGAAGGATGTTTTTAATGAGTGAGTATTTTTTGAGGTTGTTTTACGAGCAGTAATGAAATGGCCTGCATCTATTTCTATTGATGCTTCAGCCCGAGAATGACATTATTCCAGTTCTGTGGAGTGACCAAACGTGAAGAAAGCAGGTAAGTTAGACACTAGGTCTTATGTTGTACGGTATTTACATTTGCTGGTTAAATGTATGTTTCTTTCCTTGTTATCGAATATGAAGATAAAACTTTAATTTTGCTTTTCTTGGAATATGTAAGATGTGGAGAACAATTTTCTTCCAGTCTAACTGTCATTCTAAAGAGTTTATTTGGTTTCTTGGAATACCTTGTTTGCCATTTTCTCAAGTTTAGACTGGATATTTTGTAAATGCTTCCTTCATTCTTAATATATTTCGATAAAACATCAAAAACTATTAATAATTAAGTTTTAAGGATAATGTTAAAGAAAAACATATTACCATGAGTAAGTTTTCCCCAGCCAGTGACAAAAGCCATTTCCCCCGTGAAATCTTCATTACGATGTGGAAGACAAATTGGCACAACGTGGGGTAAAAATTCCAGTTCACTGTCCATTTCTAGCAAAGCCAAATCGTTTTCAAATGTTTGTGGATTGTAATGTCTATGAACAACCATTCGTTTCACGTTGTGAATAACAGGATTCCTATTTTCCTTAATATTACTAATATCGTGTGTTCCTAAAACAACCATCAATGACGCCAGAAACCTACAAATGAAAAGCATAATTTACAGTAATTTATGCATTTCAAAAAAGATCAATCATGCATAAAGCATTGATTATGAAACACTTTACAACTCAAATGCAATACCATTTAAACATCTCGGAAATTGAATATTTTTACTTTTCTTATATACGTAATGTATAAGGAAAGTATTGAAAATTTAAATTCGAGCTTTTGATGGAAAAGAACTTTCAAGCACCCCTGACGTTCTTAAGGTGATGTCTATGTGTGTATCAGTGAGTCTGTGGAGACGACATCTCACGAACGGTTGGAGTGATTTGAATGAAATTTAGTACGAAAATTCCAATCAGTAAATATTAGAAGTCTATCGTTCTTAAACGCTATCAAATTTTTAGAACACACCCAAATTTTTAAATGCAATTTTGGAAAAAAATATCAAACAATTTAAACCTTCAGCAAAGTTAAGCAAATAATCACTTCTTATGTAATTTTTCATTAGAAAATGATTGACGTAAACTTTTAAACGCTAACATGAACCGTTCTCAAGATATTGCACTTTTTCAAATAAATTTATCAAAAAATCACATAAATTAAAAAAGTATTAACTATTGTGAAATATGTTCACTTTTCATATGTAGTATTACACGATAAATTTGTTATCATTCTTGTTTATCTAGCTCGTTCCACTCTCAAGGGAATATGCTTTAGGTAATAGTTTTGTATTTTGACGCTATTTGTCGTTTGTTCACTAAAAGAATAACGTATTTCTCCATCCATAACGCTTGGCGAAATTTTGATGACGAATTTTTCGGGATATCGCAAACTTGGCGACCTTTATAAATGTTGCCAAATTGACGAAAATGTTGCCAAATTGATTAAAAAAATATATCTCTAAATTGATAAAAATGACGCTAAATCAAAGAGAATGACGACTAATTGATGAAAACTCAGTATCCTGGAAATAATTAAGAATCTACTGTAAAAATAACCTATTTCTCCGTCCCTAACGCGTGACGAAATTCTGTCATTGATCTGACTGATTTTGGTGGAATATCGCCCACTTGTCGAACTTTTTTAATTTTGTCAGATTGATGCAAATGTCGCCTAATTAATAAATATGTGGCCAAATCGATACAAATGAAGCTAAATCAATGAAAATGGCGATTAATTGATGTAAATTCAATATCTTGGAAAGAATATAAGAATCGACTATAAAAATAACCCATTTCTCCGTCCATCCGTAATAACTGGCGAAACATTTGAGGCTTTTTAAAAATATTTCGACGAAAATATCGCTTTTTTCGTACAACAAAATGTTGCACGACTTTTTTGAAGAAAATGTCGCCAAATAATTATAAAAATTTCATTAAATGGAAGACAATGTTTTGCAAATTTTTACTTCTGTCATATGAAGAGCATACTTTCTAGTATGTAAGAAATGCTCTTCTCTCCACTTGTTTGTAACACTTGACGATACATTTGGCGAACTTTACGAATAATCTAGCGAAATGTCAAGGTAAATGGAAGTAAGAGGATATACCTTTCAATAGACCTTGGCGAAATGTAACCAACTTAGCAGTATTTATCCCCACATTGGCGAAAATACTGTCAAAAATGTAAAAATGACGTCCGTTAATGGAAATAACGCCGAATTAATGAATTTATTATAAAAATATTTTATTATATTTACTATATATGGATGCTATCAATATTGATAATTATTATTTTCGATATAAGTAAATTGAGTATGAAATAGTTTGTCATCCGAAAAAGCGCCAAATGTGCCGTCAATCTTATACATTATTTTTTCACTGTGAAAGAAGTCAACTTATTGCATTATATAAGGAAAGTCATATCAGATTTTTTAAACTATCACAGTACTATAGTAATTTGGTACACTTGAAAACTTAAAACTTTATCGAAAAAGGCAATTCAAGCTACACAAATGAACTTCAAATGACGTCATCGATCTTATACATTATTTTTTCACTGTGAAAGAAGTTCATTTATTGCATTATATAAGGAAAGTCATATCAGATTTTTTTAATTATCACAGTACTATTGTAATTTGTTACACTTGAAAACTTAAAACTTTATCGAAAAGGGCAATTCTAGCTACACAAAATGAACTTCAAATGACGTCATCGAAAGTATAATTTGCAAAATGTTTACGATGCTTTTGCAGTTAATATTACGTCACAATTATAATATTTCAATATTATAGAAAATACATCGTTTGCTTATCTCATGTTAAATTAGTTCTTTGAAATTTTTGTAATTATGACAAACCTCTTCATTTCATAAATCGTCTGCTTCATGTCAAATCGATGAGTATTTCATTTATATGACTTATATTCCAGATTCCGGAGCTAAATAATTTTGAGTGAAAAAAAATCAGCAATTCTTATACAACTCACCTTATAATCGCTTGATTTTTTTACATTCTGTATGCTATAGTTTCGCGTTAAAATTAGGTTTCGTGGTAGGAATAAAAAAATTGTAGTGATTATTTAAATTCAAAAATATTGTAATTGGGTTGGCACAGAATTTAGATCCACAGATAATACACAAAAATAAAGCGATTTTATGACGGTTGCAACGCTAACTATAAATTTAAATGATCTTTAAACGTCTACGGTATAGCGCAGAAGAATTAAAGCCGTATTTTATAATATCTACATCGTCGGTTCATTTGATATTGATGTAATTATTATTTCAAATTTTATTTAAAATCCACCCAACATATTTTGCTGATTTTTTTTACACTTTTTATGGGATAATTTGAATATTTCCTAAATTTTTCGAAGCAATTTGTGCATGTTAACTGCACTTCAAAAATGTTTGAAAATTCCATGGAGTTCAATGTACCGGGTGGTCAGATTTGAAACACCCCTACTCTCGAGCTCTCTATGCATCGAACTACTCAGTGTAAAGGCTCCAAAATTGTTGAACCTACTATTCAAGACATGGGGAAAAGGATTACGTGAAAAAAAAATAGTTCCAGAAACACCGATAGGTGGCGCTGTACAACAGAAAATATGCTGAAAAGACACAAAATACACATTTGTAACACATTTTATTCGAACGTACCAAACATTCATATCACAAGGACCTTATCGATGCAGGGAATGCTGCTCAATGTGGTTCCCTTCTTCAAGATGTAAAATCCGCAGTCTGCGGACAACTTGCTCAACTGCGGATCGTAATTGGTCGATTGAGATGTTTCTCACGTGCAGAGTGATACTGTCTTTCAAATCTGCCAAGAGGTCCTCGTTAACAAGTTTACTAAACGTCCTCGATAAACAAGACTTTTTAAGTATCCCCACAGCCAAAAATCACAGGGAATAAGATCTGGAGAACGAGATGGCCAGGTTGTCGGAAACGCACGACTAATTACTCTACCATTAGTAAAATGTTGCCGAAGAAACTGCTGTACACAGAGTCCAATGAGGCGCTCCACCTTGCATAAAGGTAATTGAATCAAGACATTGGTGCTATTGCAGTTGGGGTTCAACAAAATTTTCGAGCATGTTTTTGTACCTCCTGGCCGTCACGGTGCATGTCACAGGGCCATTGGGAGTAGCTTCTTCGAAAAAGAAAGGTCCAAGAATAAATGTGGCTGTGAATCTACACCAGACTGTAACTTTCGGTGAGTGAAGTGGAATCTCTCGGAAGGTACGAGGGTTTTCCGTGTCCCAAATGCGACAGTTATGAGTGCTGACTGTTTTACTTAGATGGAAATGCGCTTCATCGCTCCATGGAATCTGCCATGGCCACGATGCATCCACTTGAACTCTAGCCAGAAATGTCAATACAAAGGTCAGTCGCTTCTCCTTGTCGATGGTCAGCAAGTGCTGATTGTGACTAATTTTGCACGGGAAAAAATGCAGTATATTTCTCAATACGTTCCGCACTGTGCTGTAGGGAACACCCAAGTGTCGTGACACTCCACGTGCACTACTACAGCCTATAACGTTATCCATTGATTGTTCAACAATAGCGATGGCAATATCGTCAGCGGCATCTGAACGAGTGGATTTGCGCCCTCGACCCGGCTGAACTCCAAGATGTCCAGTTTTCTCGAATCGAGCGATCATTCTCCTGAGAGCTTGTGGAAGTAATGGTCCTTTGCGCAAATTCTTAAGTCGACGAAACTCTCGAAGTGGAGCTGCAGCATGTCCTTTGTTTTCATAAAACAGCTTCACAAGCAAAGCGCGTTCTGGCAGTGTGACAGCCATCGCTGATAAGAATGAAAATTTCCCAGTTTTATCCCCTTTTATGCCCAGAACATAGTAGCTGCAAACCAAGGGTTTATGCAAATTTTTGTGCTTACAGTGCGAATTTGCAGTTACAATGACAGTTTAAGTTTCTTCACTTTTTTATCTTCTTTTTTTTCATATCAGCAAAAGAAATAAAAAGGAAAAATTCCATATCGCATGTGTTTGTTTTTTTGTGATTATTTTGTGTCTTTGCAGCATATTTTCTGTTGTACAGCGCCACCTATCGGTGTTTCTGGAACTAATTTTTTTTTCGCGTAATCCCTTTCCCCATGTCTTGAATAGTAGATTCAATAATTTTGGAGCCTTTACACTGAGTAGTCCGATGTATAGAGAACTCAGAGTAGGGATGGTTTAATTCTGACCACCCTGTATTTCATTTTTTTCAACCCGGGTTCTATCCAAAACTAATTCGGTGATATTATTCATTTTCATTCTCAAACAACCCACAGACGATTTCAACAACATACTAAAATGTCATTTCGTCAAAGTCATTTACAGAAGTTACAGATAGACAGACAAACAGAATGACAAAATCATAAACACTTTTTAACTATGTTGAAAAGTGTTAACAAAATTAGGTTTAGTGTATTTCTTTTTTTTTCGTATAAAACTTCTACAAATATTTTTTAATAAAAAATACTTTCCAAAAAGGGTTATAAAAGCAATTATTAAACATACGAACTTGGTTTGATGCAAAAGGAAGTGAATCAACACTAGTTTAAGTATTCCTCTTCGAAGATAAGGGCTTGCCAGTAGTGGAGAGAGCCAGCTGGCCTGTCCAAAGATCCGTGCTTCCAGTCAGCAAGCTGTTGTTTTACGCCAATGTCTGCAAAAGGGGATCGAACTGTTTGGGATAGGGTATGTCAAATACCTGTCTTTTTGAGAGGTTCTTCATTTGGGATTGACGCTGTCTCACCTGTAAGCAAAAGGTTAAGGATTCCTCTTCGAAGATAGTCGAATGGCCATTCCAAAGATCCCTGCTTCGAGTCAGTAAGCTTTTGCTTTTCAAGAATCCCTGAACACGAATTAAACGTTTTTGAGGCGACGTCTGTGTATATGTATATGTGTGGTGTGTGTGTGTGTCAGTGCGCCTATAGAGACGATATCACACGAACGAGTGGAGCAAGTCGAACGAAATTTGGTACAAAAATGACAATCCGTGCATACTGAAAGTTTTTAAACACAATCGAATGTTCGAAACACCCCAAATTTTCGAATAAAATTATGAAAAAATCATCTAAAATCCAAACTTTTAATAAAGTTGCGTAACTAATAATGCTTTATGTAATTTTTCTTTAGAAAACAATTGACACAACTTTAGAACGCTAGCATGAACCTTTCTCGAGATATTGTACATTTTTAAAATAAATTTATCAAAAATAACATAAGATTAATAAAAAGTGTTAAGTATTGTGAAATATGTTCACGTTTCATATGTAATATTATACGATAAATTTGTTAACTCCATTCTCATGGATCTAGCTCGTTCCATTCACGAGTAAAGATACTCTGGGTAATAGTTTTGTATTTGGTCGCCATGTTTTGATAGATGTGTTTTGTGATAATCTTGTTTTTCTAAATTAAATAATACGAGATTAATCATGTCGAATAATGCAAAACATTTACATCAAAAATTACTGCCAGCAATATTTTCCTGAGTAGCAGTAGAATATCTTCAGATTGAAAAAGTTAAAATTAGATTGCTCAATTCAATTTTAAAATGACATAGATACGACTCAACAAACTTTCGAATGTTGTGTCTATATATCTGTTGGCTTGTCTGTCAATATGTCTGTGTTTGATGATGAAGTGATTCTACAGTTCAAATAAAATTTCGTATAAATAAATACAAAAAGTTCTTGCTTCTTAGTGACACATTTAAAAAACGTAATTTGACGATAAATTGAAAAAGATTACTAATGCTGCTTGTTAATTTAAATTTACAAAATAAATTTAATTGAGGTTCTAACATCCCATTAATTTGTATGGATAGATTTATTGACTACGTATACAAAGCAGAACTTTTCAATAGATATTAATCCATAAAGTATGCTAGCGATATGTATAAGATGTTGCAATTTGGCATTATTACCCAAACATATGAGTAATAACGTAAACATTGAAGGGATAGTAATGCCGCGCAAACAAATTTAGAATAAAGTGGAACGGTATTGTACTAAAACTACGAAATTTTCAATGTTCAAGATGCGATTTGACAAATTCTTAATTTTCAGAAACAATATATTAGACATTTACAGAGACCAAAATTCGGAAAATTAAACACGAAATCTTGTATTATTTGTGATAAACACTTTTTCATTCATTTAATCATTTATTACTTTGATAATGTCCTTTAAAATTGAAAAACCACTAACATTTAGGACATAAAAAATTTTCTTTGCGTCCTTTGGTCAAAAGAACAAAAATGTTATGAACATATTCTCCTCATTTTGAGAAATTTTTCCACGCAACAAAATGAACAGTACCTTTATTTTTCAGTTTTTGACAGCTGCTAGTTGTGAGTTCTTTCCAGTAGCAAAGGTGTTTGTGCTCACATTTTGCCTGAGAATATTTTGATGCTTAATAAACGTTATTGGCATCTCAAATGATAAGACAATCCTAGTTTAAGCAATAGTCTAGCACAAAAAGCGAAATCAATAATTTATAATTCTGAGAAAGTAACACAGTCACTATGGTCGATTTACTTTTCGCATATTATACTTTAAACATCACCCTATTCCCCTAACATATTCACAGCACTTTGAAACTACATGAAATGTACGACAATGTACTCTAATAAATATATAGTTTCAAAATAACATAATTTACATCGTAAATTTTCATCTACAAACAGAATTTTTTCTTCTGGCATTATTTAGTGATTCAGTAAATTGAAAAGTTTTCATTAATGCCCTTGTGAATTCTGTGAAATATCAGCACATGGCGCTATTACCTCAGGATACCTCATTTTAAGAAGTAATTATACGTTATTCTTCAGATAATGCATATTTTGCACACGAGGTAGTGCACATAATGCAGACGAGAGAGTGCACATTTTGCACGCGAGATAGTATACGCAATAATAAAATAGAGGGCCAGTATTGCTTTTATGATAAATGCGGTTCTTATATTAGATGCTATTAATTTTTTATTATATATAGGCCATTTTCTTGACTCAGCCGTCAAGAAGCAGTAAATTCCCATATTCTGTTATTTGCGATGCCAAATTCAAAATTAATTATTGGCTCGATCATAAGCACATGACTTTTCTTATATAATGACTTCTTTCACAGTCAAAAAAAGATGCAACATTCACAGCACAGTGTTTTTAAATTTAGCGCTTTTCTATATAACAACATATAAACTATTTCGAAGAACCGAATTAACTTTAAATTGACAATTAGCAATATTTAGTATCCTTAATAAGTAATATAGTCTATATATTAAAATATTTTAATAATTAATTTATCAATTTGGCGTCATTTTCATTAACTTGTCGTCAAGTTTACAATTCTGATGATACTTTCGTCAATTTGGGGCTACATATTTTCGCTAGATTATTCGCCCAGCTCGCCAAACGTTACAGACAAATGAGAGGTGAGCATTTCTTATATACTAGAAAGTATACTCGTTGTATGACAGAATTCAAATTTTACAATTCAAAATTTGCTCCCATTTATGTAATTCTTATCAATTTGGCGACATTTTTATCACTTTTGTAATATTTTCGTCAATTTGGCAACATTTATAAAAGTCACTAAGTTGGCAACAGCCTGCCAAATTCTTCAGCAAAATTTTCGCCAAGCGTTACGGACGAACGGAGAAATTGGTTATTCTTATAGTACATTCTTATATTCTTTCCAAGATATTTAATTTTTCTCAATTAGACTCCCTTTTCTTTGATTTAGAATCATTTTTATCAATTTGGCGACATTTTTGTCAATTTCGCAACATTTAAAAAACTCGCCAAATTAGAGATATTCCGCCAAGTTCGTCGCTAAATTTCCCCAAGTGTTAAGGATAGAGAAATAGGTTATTCTTACAGAAGATAAATGACTATTGGCGAATTGTTATGCGTCAAGATACAAAACTAGTACCCAAAATATCTTATGTCTTGAATAGAACGAACTAGATCTACGAGAATGATGTTAACAAATTTATCGCATAATATTACACATCAAAAGTGAACATATTTCACATTTTTTTTTCAATCTTACGTGAGTTTTTGATAATTTTATTTTTAAAATGTGCAATATCTCGAGAAAGGTTCATGTTAGCGTTCTAAAGTTCGTGTGAGGCTTCTATTATTTATTATCATTTTATTCTAATTCTACTTGTTCCTGATTTTAATTGATGCCTTCCATTTCAAAGAATCGCATATTCATGATTGGCCTGCCGAGTTCGCGGAACGTCCGTAGAAGGAAGAATTGGGAGTGAGCATTTTGTGTGAGATTTACTTTAGTTATGAGTGAGGTTCGAATTTCATTGTAGATTAAGACTGGTAGCATTGTAAATAATTTGTATACAGATTTGTATTTCTAATATGTGTTTTGGGTTAGCTGTAAATAAAGTTGTTTATTTATTAAATGTCGTGATTCCTTCGCCGAACCCTAGTCATTAGGTCAATTCAAGTTTTAGATCAGATTCAAATCAATTTAGATGGAATCGATACAAAAGTCATGATCCTGGGTAGAAAGTGTTCTTTACAATGGCGCTCGAATGTTAAGAAAGGTATTATACGAGATATTTTGCAGTTGCGGAATTTTTAGTGATATTCTTGTAAACGCATTTTGGTAATGATAGATTTAACAAGAAAGATCAATCATGCATGAAACATTGATTATGAAATACTTTCCACCTTCAATGCAATTTCATTCAAACATCTCTAAAATGCGATACATTCCTCTGTAATATTTAAAAAATTATCAAAATACTACATTAATTTATTGTATTTGAAAACTTAAAAGTTCATCGAAAAAAATGAACTTCATTCAAATGACGTCAATTAAATATAAATTGCCTGGCTCCTCGGTAATGTTTTTAGCATTATCATAATACTACAATAATTTATTATATTTGAAAACTTCATCAAAAACAACTGCAATTTATTCAAATGACGCCATCGAAATATAACACGCTTGTCTCTCTCTATAAAAGCAGCATTTCACTCATAAACATTTTCCCATTCATTTCATTCATCACAATACTATAATAATTTATTTTATTTAAAACCTTATGACCATGGAGTTACAAGTAATTAAACTCTATGCTTAAAACTTCATCGAAATAAATCGTCCTTCTCTCTGTAAAATCAATTAATATTTCATTCATATCAGCTATGCAGACTCCATGAGCTAAATAATTTTGCGTTAAATAAATGCAGTAATTCTTATACAACTCGGTCTACATATTTTGCTGTTTACATAAGTGAGAAATAGGCTTCGTTGTAGAAATAATCAAATTTGGATTATCATTTAAACTCAAATATATTGAAATTGCGTTGTTTCAGTATGTAGATGCACAGCATTTAAACAAAAATAAAGCACTTTTAGGACGGATACAACACTCAATATGAATTAAAAAGAACTTTAAAAATCATGATTTTGAGACAAGATGCATGCCATATTTCATTTTGAAGTGGGTCACGTGATCTCTTCATAAAATGGTCACGTGATCGCTTCATATAAGAAGTGTAATTATTATTTTAATTTTTATTTAAAAAACTACTGAATATATTTTGCTGAAGTTTTTTTTTATATATTTTATGGGATAATTTGAATATCACCTAAAATTTTCGAAGCAATTTTTGAATTTTAAATCCGCTTAAAAAATGTGTGAAAAATTAGGTCCCATAGGGTTCAATGTATTTCATGTTTTCAACCCGGATTCAATCCAAAACTAATTGAGTGATATTATTCATTTATATTCCCATAGGTCCCACAGACCGTCTGAACAACATACTAAAATTTCATTTTGATTAAGTCATTTTTACGGCAGTTATCGTGCTAACGGACAGACAGACAGACAGACAGAATGAACAAAGTCATAAACACTTTTCAACTTTGTTGTAAAGTGTTAAAAATGATCACAGTAGTAGCGGATTGTTTACTAGGTAGTAATAAATTTTTAATTGTATTCGTATAGTAATTTTGCAATATAATTTTGTAGTGGTATTTTTATAGTTCAGAGGTATGCATGCAGTGCTATACTTAGTGGTATTTATACAATTGTAACTTTTCAGTGGTATTTATGAAAATGTATATTTCAACTGTATTTAGGTAGTAGTGTTCCTATACGATATTTCGGTAGTAGTACTTTTGTTGAATATTTTTATTGTATTCTATAGTAGTCGTATTTTTGAAATGATATGTTGTAGTAAGATTTTGGTAATATGGGCGAGTTTAGTTGTAGAAATCAATCGACTGCAGATAGAGGGTTGAATCAATTTGGAAATTAATATTGCGATGGAATGGTTAGTAATGCAATGAATCGCTGTGGCGGATCCGCCTAAAATCTCTTTCGATGGGTCAAGGTCTAACGAACAGTTTATTCAGAAATTGGAAATACATTTTGAGGGAAGCACAAAAGTTGGTAATTGCACAGAATGTGTTAACAAGAAAGGCTAAATATTGGTGGGATGTGTTATGAAGAGAAGATGGTGTAACTGACATTTCGGAGTTTAAGGATAAGCATTCCCAGAGGATAAGGATAAAAATCGGTTCGAAGCGGAATATAAATAGGTAACAACATTTTTGTTGATAAAATTAGAAATAGGAAAGAGGTCCAGAAGTGGATCTGAAAAAGATAATCTATGATAGATTATTGCCTAGCTATCAGGATTACTTTAACTACGATTCAGGATTTCCTGCTCAACAATATGACGAAAGGCACAACACAACAATATAATGCTCATTACTGAGAACAATATAATTTCGATAAACAAAATATAAGTACATAGATAAATTAAGTTTTAAACGCCCCAGTGCATAAAACAACAAAATTGGAGAAAAAGAAAATTTATCGATAATAAAAATATTACAGCCCTTAAAATAAAAACTGGAGTTGATTTTGAAAAAACTAAAGTGACGAAGAGAAAACAATTGAAAGTAATCGAAGAAGTGTTGAAATGATCAAAATTGTTAATGCAATTCCATGAGGGAATTCGATGCCGATCTCAAAATAATTCCGAACTTCAAATTCCGATTCAACGAAATATAATGATAGAAGTTAAACTTTCAGTAGTGAGTGAAGAAACGGAAGTGAAGAAAGTGTGATAGTCATTGAAAATCATCTACAATTAGCTACATTTTCAAATCCCAAAAGGCAGGAAATTAGAAATAACAATTTTCTAGAAATGGAGGCGAGCAGTATAATTAAATATTTTGAAGAAGATCTGTGAAGAAAACGAAATATAATGATGGAACTTAAACCTTCAGAAGTGATTGAGGAAACGGAAGTGAAGAAAGTGTGATAACCATTGAAAATCATCTAAAACTAGCTACATTTTTAAATCCCGAATGACAGAAAATTCGAAATAAAGAATTTCTAGTAATTGAGGCAAACAGTATAATAAATGATTTTGAAGAAGATGGGTGAAAAACACGAACTTTAATGATGAAAGTTAAACCTTCAGTAGCGAGTGAGACGGAAGTGAAGAAAGTGTGATACCCATTGAAAATCATCTAAAATTAGCTATAATTTCAAATCCCGAATGAAAGGAAAATTCTATTAATTGTGGCAAGCAGAATAATAAGAGATTTTGAAGGAGAAGATCGGTGACGAAGGTCTGTGCAGAAGATGACATGTAATGATGAAAGTTAAACTTCCAGTAGTGAGGGAGGAAAGGGAACTGAAGAAAATTTGTTAGCCACTGAAAATCATCTAAAATTAGCAACATTTTCAAATGCCGAATGAAAGGAAATTCGAAATAAGGAATTTCTAGTAATTGAGGCAAGAAGTATAATAAAAGATTTTGAAGAAGATCGGTGAGGAAGACGAAATATAATGATGGAAGTTAAACCTTCAGTAGGAAGTGAGGAAACGGAAGTGAAGAAAGTGTGATAGCCATTGTAAATTATCTAAAATTGGCTACATTTTCAAATCCCGAAAGACCGGAAATTCGAAATAAGGAGTGTTTAGTAATTGAGGCAAGTAGTATAATAAACGATTTTGAAGAAGATCGGTGAAGACGATCGGTGAAGAAGTTGAAATACAATGATGAAAGTGTGATAGCCAGTGTGGAAATTAATGAAGTGTGATAGCCATTGAAAATCATTTAAAATAAGTTACATTTTCAAATCCCGAATGACAGGAAATTCGAAATAAGGAATTTCTAGCAATTGCGGCAAGCAGTTTAATAAAAGACTTTGAAGAAGATCGGTGACGAAGATCGGTGAAAAAGACGAAATATAATAATGGATGTTTAATCTTCAGTAGTGAGTGAGGGAACGGAAGTGAAGAAAGTGTGATAGCCATAATAAATCATCTAAAATTAGCTATATTTTCAAATCCCTAATGACAGGAAATTCGAAATAAGGAATTTCTAGTAATTCAGCAAAGCAGTTTAATAAAAGATTTTGAAGAAAATCAATGACGAACATCGATGACGAAGATCGGCGAAGAAGATGAAATGTAATGATGGAAGTTAAACCTTCAGTAATGAGGGAGGAAAGAGATTTGAAAAAAGTTTGTTAGCCACTGAAAATCATCTAAAATTAACAACATTTTCAAATCCTGAATGACAGGTAATTTGAAGCAACCAGTATAATAAAAGAATTTGAAGAAGATCGGTGAAGAAGTAACTGAGGCAAGAAGTATAATAACAGATTTTCAAGAAGTTCTGTGAAAAATACGAAATATAATGACGGAAGTTAAACTTTCAGTAGTGAGCGAGTAAACTGAAGTGAAGAAATTGTGATAGTCATTGAAAATCATCTACAATTAGCTACATTTTCAAATCCCAAATGGTAGGAAATTAGAAATAAAGAATTTCTAGAAATGGAGGCAAGTAATATAATAAAATATTTTGAGGAAGATTGGTGAAGAAGACGAAATAGAATGATGGAAGTTAAACCTTCAATAGGAAGTGAGTGAACGGAAGTGAAGAAAGTGTGATAGCCATTGAAAATCATCTAAAATTAGCTATATTTTCAAATCCCGAATGACAGCATATTCGAAATAAGGAATTTCTAGTAATTGAGGCATGCAGTGTAATAAAAGCTTTTGGAGAAGTTCGGTGAAAAACACGAAATATAATGATGAAAGTTAAGTCTTCAGTAGTGAGTGAATAAACGAAAGTGAAGAATGTGTGATAGCTATTGAAAATCATCTAAAACTTGCTATATTTTCAAATCCTGAATGACAGGAAATTCGAACCAAGCAATTTAATAAATGGTTTTGAAGAAGGTCGGTGAAGAAGACGAAATATAATGATGGAAGTTAAACCATCAGCAGTGATTGAGAAAACGGAAGTGAAAAAAGTGTGATAGCCATTGAAAATCATCTAAGATTAGCTACATTTTCAAATCCCAAATGGTAAGAAATTAGAAATAAAGAATTTCTAGAAATGGAGGCAAGGAGTATATTAAAATATTTTGAAGAAGATCGGGGACGAAGACGAAATACGAGTATAATGATGGAAGTCAAATCTTCAGTAGTGAACAAACATGTGTGCGAAACAAAAGTGAAGAAAGTGTGATAGCCATTGAAAATCATCTAAAATTAGCTATATTTTCAAATACCTAATGACAGGAAATTCGAAATAAAGAATTTCTAGTAATTGAGGAAAGCAGTTTACATAAAAGATTTTGAAGAAAATCAGTGACGAAAATCGATGACGAAGATCGGTGAAGAAGATGAAATGTAATGATGGAAGTTAAACCTTCAGTAATGAGGGAAGAAACGGAAGTGAAGAAAGTTTGTTAGCCACTGAAAATCATCTAAAATCAACAACATTTTCAAATCCCGAATGACAGGTAACTTGAAGCAACCAGTATAATAAAAGAATTTGAAGAAAATCGGTGAAGAAGACAAAATAAAATGATGGAAGTTGAACTTTCAGTAGTGAGTGAGGAAACGGAATTGAAGAATGTGTGATAGCCACTGATAATGAAAAATTAGTTACATTTTCAAATCCCGAAGGACAGGATATTCGAAATAAGGAATTTCTAGTAATTGAGGCAAGATGTATAATAACAGATTTTGAAGAAGTTCTGTGAAAAATACGAAATATAATGACGGAAGTTAAACTTTCAGTAGTGAGTAAGTAAACTGAAGTGGAGAAAATGTAAGTCATTGAAAATCATCTACAATTAGCTACATTTTCAAATCACAAATGGGAGGAAATTAGAAATAAGGAATTTCTAGAAATGGAGGCAAGTAATATAATAAAATACTTTCAGGAAGATAGGTGAAGAAGACGAAATGGAATGATGGAAGTTACACCTTCAGTAGGCAGTGAAGAAAGTGTGATAGCCGTTGTAACTTATCTAAAATTGGCTACATTTTCAAATCCCGAATGACAGGAAATTCGAAATGAGAAATTTCTAGTAATTGAGGCAATCAGTATGATAAAAGATTTAGAAGAAGATCGGTGAAGAAAACTAAATATAATGATGGAAGTTAAATCTTTAGTAGTGAGTGAGTAAACGAAAGTAAAGAAAGTTTGATAGCCATTGAAAATCATCTAAAATTAGCTACATTTTCAAATCCCGAATGACAGGAAATTCGAAACAAGGAATTTATAGTAATTGAGGCAAGCAGTATAATAAAAGATTTTGAAGAAGCTCAGTGAAAAATACAAAATATAATGATGAAAGTTAAGTCTTCATTAGTGACTGAGTAAACGAAAGTAAAGAATGTGTCATCGCCATTCAAAATCATCCAAAACTTGCTACATTTTCAAATCTTGAATGACAGGAAATTCAAACCAAGCAGTTTAATAAATGGTTTTGAAGAAGTTCGGTGAAGAAGGCGAAATATAATAATGGAAGTTAAATCTTCAGTAGTGAGTGACGAAACGGAAGTGAAGAACTTGTGATAGCCATTGAAAATCATCCAAAATTAGCTACATTTTCAAGTCCCGAATGATAAGAAATTCAAAATAAAGAATTTCTAGAAATGGAGGCAAGCAGTATAATAAAATATTTTGAAGAAGATCTGTGAAGAAGACGAAATATAATGATGGAAATTAAACCTTCAGCAGCGAGTGAGACGGAAGTGAAGCAGCGCGTGATACCCATTGAAAATCATCTAAAATCAGCTATAATTTCAAATCCCGAATGAAAGGAAAATCGAAATAAGGAATTTATATTAATTGTGGCAAGCAGCATAATAAAAGATTTTGAAGAAGATCGGTGACGAAGATCTGTGAAGAAGATGATATGTAATGACGAAAGTTAAACCTTCAGTAGTGAGGGAGGAAAAGGAAGTGAGGAAAATTTGTTAGCCACTGAAAATCATCTAAAATTGGCAACAATTTCAAATATCGAATGACAGAAAATTCAAAATAAGGAATTTCTAGTAATTGAGGCAAGTAGAATAATAAAATATTTTGAAGACGATCGGTGAAGAAGACAAAATATAATGATGGAAGCTAAACCTTCAGTAGTGAGGGAAGAAACGGAAGTGAAGAAAGTTTGATAGCCACTTAAAATCATCTAAACTTAGCTACATTTTCAAATTCCAAATGATAGGAAATTGGAAGAAACCATTACAATAATAGATTTTGAAGAAGATCAGTGAAGAAGACGAAATGTAAAGATGGAAGTTAAACCTTCAGTAGTAAGTGAGGAAACGGAAGTGAAGAAATTGTGATAGCCATTAAAAATCATCTAAAATTAGCTATATTTTCAAATCCCTAATGACAGGAAATTCGAAATAAGGAATTTTTAGTAATTGAGGAAAGCAGTTTAATAAAAGATTTTGAAGGAAATCAGTGACGAAGATCGATGACGAAGATCGGTGAAGAAGATGAAATGTAATGATGGAAGTTAAGCCTTTAGTAATGAGGGAGGAAATGGAAGTGAAGAAAGTTTGTTAGCCACTGAAAATCATCTAAAATTAACAGCATTTTCAAATCCCGAATGACAGGTAATTTGAAGCAATTAGTATAATAAAAGAATTTGAAGAAGATCGGTGAAGAAGACGAAATAAAATGATGGAAGTTGAACTTTCTGTAGTGAGTGAGGAAACGGAATTGAAGAATGTGTGATAGCCACTGATAATGAAAAATTAGTTACATTTTCAAATCCCGAAGGACAGGATATTCGAAATAAGGAATTTCTAGTAATTGAGGCAAGATGTATAATAACAGATTTTGAAGAAGTTCTGTGAAAAATACGAAATATAATGACGGAAGTTAAACTTTCAGTAGTGAGTAAGTAAACTGAAGTGGAGAAAATGTAAGTCATTGAAAATCATCTACAATTAGCTACATTTTCAAATCACAAATGGGAGGAAATTAGAAATAAAGAATTTCTAGAAATAGAGGCAAGTAATATAATAAAATACTTTCAGGAAGATAGGTGAAGAAGACGAAATAGAATGATGGAAGTTACACCTTCAGTAGGCAGTGAAGAAAGTGTGATAGCCGTTGTAACTTATCTAAAATTGGCTACATTTTCAAATCCCGAATGACAGGAAATTCGAAATGAGAAATTTCTAGTAATTGAGGCAATCAGTATGATAAAAGATTTAGAAGAAGATCGGTGAAGAAAACTAAATATAATGATGGAAGTTAAATCTTTAGTAGTGAGTGAGTAAACGAAAGTAAAGAAAGTTTGATAGCCATTGAAAATCATCTAAAATTAGCTACATTTTCAAATCCCGAATGACAGGAAATTCGAAACAAGGAATTTATAGTAATTGAGGCAAGCAGTATAATAAAAGATTTTGAAGAAGCTCAGTGAAAAATACAAAATATAATGATGAAAGTTAAGTCTTCATTAGTGACTGAGTAAACGAAAGTAAAGAATGTGTGATCGCCATTCAAAATCATCCAAAACTTGCTACATTTTCAAATCTTGAATGACAGGAAATTCAAACCAAGCAGTTTAATAAATGGTTTTGAAGAAGTTCGGTGAAGAAGGCGAAATATAATAATGGAAGTTAAATCTTCAGTAGTGAGTGACGAAACGGAAGTGAAGAACTTGTGATAGCCATTGAAAATCATCCAAAATTAGCTACATTTTCAAGTCCCGAATGATAAGAAATTCAAAATAAAGAATTTCTAGAAATGGAGGCAAGCAGTATAATAAAATATTTTGAAGAAGATCTGTGAAGAAGACGAAATATAATGATGGAAATTAAACCTTCAGCAGCGAGTGAGACGGAAGTGAAGCAGCGCTTGATACCCATTGAAAATCATCTAAAATCAGCTATAATTTCAAATCCCGAATGAAAGGAAAATCGAAATAAGGAATTTATATTAATTGTGGCAAGCAGCATAATAAAAGATTTTGAAGAAGATCGGTGACGAAGATCTGTGAAGAAGATGATATGTAATGATGAAAGTTAAACCTTCAGTAGTGAGGGAGGAAAAGGAAGTGAGGAAAATTTGTTAGCCACTGAAAATCATCTAAAATTGGCAACAATTTCAAATATCGAATGACAGAAAATTCAAAATAAGGAATTTCTAGTAATTGAGGCAAGTAGAATAATAAAATATTTTGAAGACGATCGGTGAAGAAGACAAAATATAATGATGGAAGCTAAACCTTCAGTAGTGAGGGAAGAAACGGAAGTGAAGAAAGTTTGATAGCCACTTAAAATCATCTAAACTTAGCTACATTTTCAAATTCCAAATGATAGGAAATTGGAAGGAACCATTACAATAATAGATTTTGAAGAAGATCAGTGAAGAAGACGAAATGTAAAGATGGAAGTTAAACCTTCAGTAGTAAGTGAGGAAACGGAAGTGAAGAAATTGTGATAGCCATTAAAAATCATCTAAAATTAGCTATATTTTCAAATCCCTAATGACAGGAAATTCGAAATAAGGAATTTTTAGTAATTGAGGAAAGCAGTTTAATAAAAGATTTTGAAGGAAATCAGTGACGAAGATCGATGACGAAGATCGGTGAAGAAGATGAAATGTAATGATGGAAGTTAAGCCTTTAGTAATGAGGGAGGAAATGGAAGTGAAGAAAGTTTGTTAGCCACTGAAAATCATCTAAAATTAACAGCATTTTCAAATCCCGAATGACAGGTAATTTGAAGCAATTAGTATAATAAAAGAATTTGAAGAAGATCGGTGAAGAAGACGAAATAAAATGATGGAAGTTGAACTTTCAGTAGTGAGAGAGGAAACGGAATTGAAGAATGTGTGATAGCCACTGATAATCAAAAATTAGTTACATTTTCAAATCCCGAAAGACAGGATATTCGAAATAAGGAATTTCTAGTAATTGAGGCAAGAAGTATAATAACAGATGTTGAAGTTCTGTGAAAAATACGAAATATAATGACGGAAGTTAAACTTTCAGTAGTGAGTGAGTAAACTGAAGTGAGAAATTGTGATAGTCATTGAAAATCATCTACAATTAGCTACATTGTCAAATCCCAAATGGTAGGAAATTAGAAATAAAGAATTTCTAGAAATGGAGGCAAGTAATATAATAAAATATTTTGAGGAAGATCGGTGAAGAAGACGGAATAATATGATAGAAGTTAAACCTTCAGTAGGAAGTGAGGAAACGGAAGTGAAGAAAGTGTGATAGCCATTGTAAATTATCTAAAATTGGCTACATTTTCAAATCCCGAATGACAGGATATTCGATATAAGGAATTTCTAGTAATTAAGGCAAGCAGTATAATAAATGATTTTGAAGAAGTTCAGTGAAAAATACGAAATATAATGATGAAAGTTAAGTCTTCAGTAGTGAGTGAATAAGCAAAAATGAAGAATGTGTGATAGCTTTTGAAAATCATCTAAAACTTGCTACATTTTCAAATCCTGAATGACAGGAAATTCGAACCAAGCAGTTTAATAAATGGTTTTGACGAATTTAGGTGAAGAAGACGAAATATAATGATGGATGTTAAACCTTCAGCAGTGATTGAGAAAACGGAAGTGAAGAAAGTGTGATAGCCATTGAAAATCATCTACAATTAGCCACATTGTCAAATCCCAAATGGTAGGAAATTAGAAATAAATAATTTCTAGAAATGTAGGCAAGGAGTATATTAAAATATTTTGAAGAAGATCGGTGAAGAAGACGAAATATAATGATGTAAGTCAAACCTTCAGTAGTGAGTGACAAAACAAAAGTGAAAAAAGTGTGATAGCCATTGAAAATCATCTAAAATTAGCTACATTTTCAAATCCTGAATGACAGGAAATTCGAAACAAGGAATTTCTAATAATTGAGGCAAGCAGTATAATAAAAGCTTTAAAGCAGATCGGTGAAGTTTCTGCTTAAAGTTTACTAAGGAAGGCAACTTTAAACATTACATATTTTGCGAAGTTATTTGTAAATCGTCACAAATGAATGATACTTTAAAATCATGTATATCTCGTCAGGAATCGAAGCAACGTGGATCACGTTTCAAAAAGTGGATTTTGATAGGAAAAAATGTCGTCTAACGCGAAATCTTAAAATCAGTAAAACGTAAAGATTATTGTATTTAAAACTGTGAAAATATTAAAGCATGCAATAATGAGAAACACAAATATAAAGGAAGATGTGAATGACAGAAAATCAAACGTGGTAAAATAGCTCAGTGTGTGGTAAAATGTGTGTATCACGTCAAGAAACATTGAGTAGGGGTGTCAGTGAGACCCCAGTAGAAAATCCGGTGTTATTTGCAAAGAAATAGCTGTCGAAAGCTAAAGATTAAGGCTTGGTGGTAGGAGAGGACACAGACCGGGATGGTTGGAGCTACCAGACTTGCTACGGACCTCAACTACAAGGATCTATTTAGATCATCGGACGTACAGACCTTAACATAGGATCGGTGATCGATCGAGGACCAAGGGACCACGTTCAATGGACTCATATAAACGAATAAAACGATCAAGGTAAAACAGTTTGTATAAATTTAATTTATTTTAAACTATTAATTAAAATGTAATTAATAATTTTGAATGCATCAAATGGGATTTTTATATGAGTTTAGCGAGTATTTTACACAGAAGAACAATGATTTTGAATTGTATGATCAAAAGTTTGAAAGAAATGTTTGCCACTTGTTTTTGACAAAATTCAAATTGAATTCTGTGACTTTGCATGTTGTTGTTGAGACCCAGGCCGTCTGACCTACCAGAAAGGTGTAAGGTAACTGTTTGGACGGCCGGGAAGTGCCACCCAATTTAGACCAGAACCCAGGGGGGGAGGCATCCACAGGGACCGTACCTTCCTTCCCCTACCACCAACCTCTCGGAAGGACTTACGGACCCACATGTTTAACGTGATCGTACTCCGCATGAACACGGCGGCAGTTGTGGCAGCGTGCAAATCCAGCACGCAAACCACCGGGCTACCGCGCCCGAAATATGCCAACAGCACGCGGTGTTCCCAGGTGGTCACCCACCCGATGCTGCCGGACTTCGGTGATCTAACGAGAACCGGTATTTTCAGCGCGGTACGGCCGTTGGCCCTGTGACTTTACATGTTGAAGACCCAGACCACACGACCAGCCCGAAGGCTTATGGTAGCTAATTGTGTGGGCGGCGTGACTTTACATGTGTAATTCTTATTTGACTTTATTGACTTATGTGACTTTACATGTTGTTGTTGTTGAAACCCAGACCGTCCGACCTACCAGAAAGGTGTAAGATAACTGCTTGGACGGTCGGGAAGTGCCACCCAATTTAGACCGGAACCCAGTGGGGGAGGCATTCACAGGGACCGTACCCTCCTTCCCCTACCACCAACCTCTCGGAAGGAGTGACTTTACATGTTGTTGTTGTTGACACCTAGACCGTCCGACCTACCAGAAAGGTGTAAGGTAACAGTTTGGACGGTCGGGAAGTGCCACCCAATTTAGACCGGAACCCAGTGGGGGAGGCATCCACAGGGACCGTACCCTCCTTCCTCTACCACCGACCTCTCGGAAGGACTTTCGGACCCACATGTTTAACGTGATCGTACTCCGCATGAACACGGCGGCAGTTTTGGCAGCGGCTGGAATCGAACCCGGGCCTACCGAGTGCAACTCCAGCGCGCTAACCAATGGGCTACCGCGCCCCGTGACTTTACATGTGAAAGCCCCAGGCCGTCCGGCTCGTCCAGAGGACTTGGAGCAACAGGGTGGACGACCGGGCGTGACTTTACATGTGTAATTCTTATTTGCAAAGTTTCAAAAGTTATATGATCTTTTTTTAAGTGTAAATATTTATTATATATGTGAATCTTAAAGTAAGATTAAATATTGTATTTGATTCAAATTTAAATGTAATCATTACTGAATTAGCATAAGTTTGTCAGTACGGATAACCGGAATAGGGAAAGGAGTAGCTCTAGTCGTTCTTAAGGTGTTTTCACTGGCAAGAATCTTTGTGGAGGAAAAATTTTAGCGGAGTCCGTTTAAGGGACCCGCAACTAAAAATTCTTAGACTGTGGGGATTCTGTATGCAAATCTTTCAAGTTCAGTGTAGAAGAAATTGGCCAGATCTATTTATACGGCGAACTTTGAAGTGGGGGGCATCTTCGGCAAAGGAAGCCATGCTACGAAATTACCGCGTGCTGTGAATAGCAGGAATGTTCATCGTCGTCATATAGAAAGTTATCGCATCAATTAGTTTTCTAGTCTGTAAAATTCTGTAATGAGTTCGATTCTAATTAGATCAGTAATGTCCCGAGTTCCAGTGAGATAGCTGTGAATAAAATAATTAATGTGTTAAGTGACGTGATTCTTTTGTCGAATTATCGTTAGGGAAAATGGAAGTATGTTTCACTTAGATGTTTAAATAGTTAAAAGAACATTCCGAACAGAATATTTGTATCAATCCTTTTCTAATGAAAAATTACATAAAACATGATTATTTACGTAACCTTATTGAAGGTTCTGATTTTCTTCAAGATTTCACTCAGAAATTTAGGTGCGTTTTGAACATTTGAATTCGTTTGAAAACATTCCAGCATTCACCGATTGTAATTTGTGTACCAAATTTCGGCCGAATCTCTTCGTTTGTTCGTGAGATATTGTCTCCATGGACTCACACACACACACACAGAGACATTACCTCAAAAACGTTTGATTCGTGTTCAGGGATGCTTGAAACGTGCTCTCCCGTCGAAAATTCGAAATCGAATTTTCGAGCCTGTCACAATAATTTTCTTATACTATGTATATAAGAAAACAAATGAATTCAAAGTTATTGGAATTAGAATTTGAACTTGACGCTGAATGTAATTTTTTTATATTTTGAGATATGAATATGTAATATTCGAATGTTTCTATACAGTTCGCAGAGGCTAATGGGTGGTCAACTTTAGATTTAAGGAAGGTCAGTATTAATAAAAATATGGTTAAAATATGTTTTACGATTGGTTGGTTGATTCAAATATTAACTCACCCAGGTTGGCAATGTGCTGCAGTCAAGACATATTTTGATGTGATGAGGACCCCTCCACATTTGTTCTTTACAAAGAGACCAAGCCAAGTGGCTTCTTTCACTAAAGCCTACAAAACACATCCATTATTCTAATTAATAGTCTATCAAATTAATTAAAGCTTTTAAGAATTATCCATAAACTAAAAGTCTACATTTTCTTTTTAATGAAAATTTACTTTTAAAATAATTTTTATTAAAAGGCAAAAATTGCTTTATATAGGGATGCAGTGTAAAACTTTTAAATTCACAAACAGTCAAATATTTTTAATCATGTGTAAAGAAACATTTAGGTCTCAAAAGGCAAATAAAAGCGACTATTTAGAAATTTAATAACAAAAATGAAATATTATAATAAAAGACGGAAAGGAAGAAGTGCAAACATCAAGATGCGGAGTTGTACCCAACCACGAAAAAACAATTTAAAAGAAATATCATTATAGTAACTTCATCTATAAGAAAATTGAGAAGACAAAGCAAACTGTATAAAAGTGTATAATTGCGAATTTAAAAAGGAAAATTCTCCTGTAGATAGCACTTGACTTTCCCTATGGACTCGTACTCATTTTCTCTTTATCTCTTTAAAAATTCAGTAAACTGGGTTTAATTGTACAAAATAACACGCATAATTATTTAAAATTACACTATCTCAAGAACGGCTAGTTCTAGAGTTCTTTTTATTGTCGAAAGTGAAGTACAAAACAAGCATTTAATTGATACATTTGAGCATACCTAGTTTCTTATTGTAGATTTTGCAAAAAGCTATTTCGCAGAAAAGGCTTTTTTTTTTTTTTTCAGAATCGTACCAAAATCTAATCAGCCAAAAGATCAACCACAAGTGACTTATCTACCAAATTTTGTGAAATTTGGTCATTATTTTTTAGCTAGAGTATATACATATGATTTCTCAATAAAATTAGTTTTTAAGCTAGAGTAAATACATGCATTACACAGACACACACACAAAGAGAGACACACACGCAAACACACACACATCCGAATATATTTTTCCGAATCATTTCAAAATCTAATGAGTATCAGAATAACCCTCAAGGGACGTAACTACTAAATTAAGAAATTTCATTAAATAGTTTTTCACTACATTGAAAAAGTGTTCAGTTCCTTAATTTAAAAAACTTAAATATCTCGAGAATGGTCCACCTTCATAATGGGGTTGGTCTTATTCTTTTCGGTGTTAAAAATTACGTATAAAACTTGCATTTAATTGATACATTTGCAGTATTTTTAATTTCGAACTTGAAGCTTTTTTCGAGCCATTTCGCAAAGAAGAGGCCCATTCTTTTATTCCGAATAATACCCAAATCTAAGCAGCACCACGGTAACCCACAACCAAATTATCTACCAAATTTGGTCTATTAATTTCTTAGCAAGAGTGGATACATACAAATTTTGTGGGACATTTACAAAAAAAGGCATGTTCTTTCCCAAACTAATCAACACCAGGGTAATCCACAAGAGCCTTATCTACCAAATTTTGTGAAATTTGGCCAATTCGTTTTTTAGCTAGAGTGGATACATACGATTATTGCTGGCTACTTCGCAGAAAAAAAGGTATCTTCTTTTATCCCGAACGGTACCAAAATCTAATCAGCACCAAGATCACCCACAAGTCACTTGCTAAATTGTATAAAATTAGGTCAATTAGTTTTTAGCTAGAATGAATGCATACGATTTTTGCGGGCCATTTCGCAGAAAAAAGGTACCTTCTTTTATCCCGAACGGTATCAAAATCTAATCAGCACCAGGGTCACCCACAAGTGACTTACGAAATTGTATAAAATTAGGTCAATTAGTTTTTCAGTTAGAATGGATACATACATTGCACACGCTCAGACGTCACGCTAAAAATGGTTTTTTCTTCGTGTTCCAGAGGTTCCAAAACATGCAGATCCGTCGAAAACTCGAGTTGCGATTTTCGGCATAATTCCAATACTGTCCCTATACATTACCATGTATTGCAGGGAAAGTAAAAATGAAATGTGTTATTATTGTTAAAGTTCCTAGAAAATTTTAAAACTAAAATATAGATAGTTAAAACTATCAGTAATGCTACGAATAAAACACGTTAAAGAATCCCAATGTCTACTGATCTGTATTAGAATGTCTTTTTAAGATATATGGATTAACTGAAAAATGTAACAAGTTTATTACTTTAAATATTTTTGTATGTGAATTAAATGATAATAGTATGGAATATTACAATTTATATCGGTTTAAATCTGATTTAGGAAAATTTATGCCATTCAGCAAATGACATAATGTAAAAGACTCTAAAAGAAATGGTGAAAAGTATTCTAGCCTATATATGTACTAAAATGTATATAAAATCAAGTCTAAGGATCTCGAATACAAAATACAAAACACGAAAGGAAGTTCAAATTACAGAAAATAAAAAAGAAGTACAAATTAATTATTTTGTATTTTACTGCTCACCATGTTTCCGCGGTTTCTTAAATTTGCAAAAGCATTCTTAAGTAAAATAAAGTGAAAATTATCTGGTATAATTTCTTACTTGATTACTTTTTATTATATACATAATGTGTGTTAATGCGTATTAAAAATTAAATGTGTTTCTTACATGAGGAATAATGTAAACAATTTCGGTCCAAAAAAGTTTTTGTGGTAGAATAAGTATTCAATTTTTCGCAAATGAAGGTTTCGCAAGTATTTAGAAATTTTGCATTTTATTTGAAAAACTTATTTCTTTCCCCGATATGTATGAAATAAAGTCACGGAATTGGTAAACTATCTAAAACTGACCTGCCATGGCCATTGTCCAAAGTACGTATTTCGACCACCAACAATTCGTCCATTGGCTTGCATTGGTCTAACTCCACAATCTAAAGGGCAATAATAAAATCTGATTTCATATAACATTTTGTAGTTAAACAACTGAAAGCATATGTTTTGGATATTACACTCATATCAAAATATAAATATTACTATATAACTAACATGTTTAAATGAAAAATATTTTCAAAAACTACAACAATAAAAAATCACTATGCTTCAAGAAATGTGACATGAAATTACGTTTTACAAATTCATTAATACACCTTTAAAAAACTTGAAACTTTCGTGTTGGACGTTAAAGCAATACCCAACACAAGGTTATTGGTGTCGACCAGTTTCAAAGGCTAGAAACAGACAAATTTGTAAAAATTTCTTGAAAATTGTTAGTTTTACAATTCTAAAAGTTATCTTATTGATTTCTTGTTTGAAACTCAATAATTTTGCTTTTTATTAATTCTTAGGTACGGCAGTCAAAGTGGCCGTTATTTTAGTAGCATACCACATTTTATTTTTTCAGACAATCATAAAAATTTGCCCGTTATCTATAAGATATACAAAAAATGTGTTCCCAAAGATCAGACAAAAAGACCTGTTGTTTGAGGGACATTCGGAGCGAACAGTCTAAATTGGAAAGCAATTTTATAACTAAATTTCATCAAAACTATTAAAGTAAAGAAAGAAAATAAATATGTGTGTTTGAATACGTTGCTCAAGCTTTCTGTATCATATAAATTTGTCAGCACTACATAGTATGTTCCCAAGGGCGAACGAGATGGCATTTCAAACTTTTATACCGAACTATATATTTTTTAAAGCTCTTTGTATTTCGAACTTTTATAACAGCGATATTCGAAGAACTTTTAAATGACGCCATCGCACAAAATATTTTACCAAAATTACAAAAACTCTGCTCTATCTATAAACTGCTATTTATGGCATCTTGAAAATTTATTTACTCGTTACTTATGTAAAGTTACAATAATATCATTGAAATATTGAGTGTTATATTGAATCATGCCGCATCCTTAACATTCAATAATATTTTCAGAAAACTACAATTTTCTTGAAAACGATTGACTTTAGAACTTTGAAAAAGGGATTCATTTATTTTTTCAACAAAAATACGTATAAAATAACCAATCGTTTAATAAAATTAAAGATTATTAATATCTTTTAAATTATAAATTTAAAAATTACCACCATTTGTGTACCATTTCCTTGAGTTTAGTACCGAAAGGAAGTGGTTTTTAACTGGTGCATCGTGACGTCCTGGGGCAACTTGCATGATTGTCAAGTGCACTGTGGATGGACATGATTACTGTTTTATGCGCTAAATAATATTAAATATCAGAATATTTTTAACTACCCATTGTTTTGTGATGACCATTACCAGAAAGAATGTAAGTAGTCAAGGGAGCCATGTGCTCAGAAAGGTTAAAAAAGTTATAAAAAAATTGGTCTTGAATGCACGCGGAGCCCCTCTGGCAACAATATTTCAAATTACAGTTTGCTCAAATATCAAATTTCTATAGAAATTCCTATAGGTTTCTATTACGCGCGTATAGGAACCTATATGTGCTTACTCATGCATGGGTTCCTAAATAATTACTCAAGTCTTGCACAAAATACTTCAGAATCATCACTTATAGCTAAGCTTTAAGAAGAGCCTGCCTATAATTCGCCATCATGTTCTTACTATCTGAATAATATGTGAATTTAAATAAATTCTGTGTCTATAAGTGACACTCTGATTTTCCAAAAATTGCTATTGCTAATACTCCGCCACAAAAAATAATTAATAGTACATTTGAATAACCCTAAAAATATTTATTTAAATACGTTTGATACAAAGACTTCATTTTAGATATAAAAAAAAACATTATAAAGCAGAACTGACCTTTTTGATAGTTCCATACATGGTTTTTTACTGCTGTTTCAAGCAAATTTGGTGATAGTTTTAAATTTATTGAATGGTTTTTGTTCGAAATTAAATTCACTTTAGTGGCCAAGGTTGAAGTACTGTAATTTACAAATCCTATAGTATTGGGATCTGCTGTAATAATTAGATTTGAATATGAATCATTCAAACCAGTATTGTCAAATAAAGATGTTACTGATACATTTGCAGATGTTGTGATTGTATGATTCACGAGTTGAGTTGTTAAAATATTGATAGTTGTTGGTATAGACGTATTTTCTGGCGGAACAGATGTAAGACTACTAAAAGGTGGCAAATTAAACGTTGTAGATGGTTCCATGCTTTCAGTTTGTGTAGACTCTGGATGACTTTGATGAAATGAGCCATTTGTTTCTGTTTCATTTAGTAAGTAAGTTGCGTGTGTTTCGAAATCCTTAAGAATGGAGCTGGTTTCAGAAGCTGCATATGTATTTAAACTCGTGTTTAAAAGCACTTCATAATGTTCAGTATACTCATTATTACTAATCGCTGTGGTGAAAGTTGTAAATTTATCTTCAGCATTTGAATATACAAAGTTATCTTGAGTAATATTCTTATCAAGGTTGATTTCAGCGGTCATAAAAGTATTTTCTTCAGCAGAAATGTTTAATGCATGTTCATCATAATATTCTGTGCTTATACTAGCATAATCTTCTGTGCTAATATTAGCAAAATCTATGCTAGATAAATGAGTACTTGTTTCGTATAAAGATGCAGTATTTTGGGAAAAACTCGCGAATAAACCTTGATTTTGACTAGTGGTAGTTATATTTTCGTTGTAACTTTGCGAAAGAAGGTTATTGTCATCGTGGATGTCCGTTAACGGAATTGGTTCCCGAGACAGAGAAAAATAATAACTGCCAAATTGTGATTTTGTAAAAACATTATTATTTATATCATGACTTGAGTAATTCGATATTTCGTCAAGAGGGAGATCTATCCCTGAATAATTTGTATGTGTCTGAGCTGTATTATCGATATCGTATTCATCCCGCATATCGTTCAGACCATTCAATTTATATATAGTATTTTCAAGTCCATATGTTACTTTACTTTCATTATACTTTGAATCAAAATTTAAAGAAGTTACAGAATCTGTATTCGTATTGGGATAAAAAATTAATGGTTCATTATTTTCGTCGAAATTTTCCTCAGATGAAACAAATCTATTTTCATACTGTCCTTTATCTGAATCAGAAAAGTATTTTGTACAGTTTTCTCCTTTTAAGCCATTTTCTTCATTACAAAATACTTGAAATACCATCGTGTTTTCAAGTTTTGAATCATCGAAGGATTTCGTTGCAGTCTGAATGGCACTTGACAAAATTTCGTTAGTTTCGCTCACTAATTCCTGAAAATCTCCATAATTGAACTCTGTATTATTCAAAAGAGTGTTGTGCGCATTCAAAGAAGTTTGTTGAGGAAAAATTGAATTATTTGAAGTTATATCGACTGAAGAGGTTTGGCTGAAATTCGACATAAATTGAGAACTTTCTCTACTGTTTAAATCCATAATCGATATTGTATTATTAATATTATGTTGGGTTTGGTGCATATTTTGAATGTTTTTTAATTCATGATGAAAAGGAGTAGTTAAAGAATTGTTTTGTTTTTTGTTTTGCAGTATTGCAGAATATTTGATATTCTTTCCGTCAAAATTGTACGTAGTTAAGTTTGATTGTACAGTTGGTGGGATATTTATTTCTCTTGAAGTAAGCTGTGCTATCAAAGATTGGAAACTCGATGGTAATAAGGAAGTATAGTCACTCCAAACCTGAGGTACTATTTCTTTTGTAGTAGATATATTATCTACTTCTTTTGTGCTATTTTCTATGGATAAATTATATTTCATATTAAGTTCATTCATAAAGTTTTCTCGATTTTGCTCAGTTTGCTTTCCATTATTTTTGTCTACATCTAAATTTTTAGTTTCGAATTCATAAGAATTTTTAGTAATAATTTGATCCGATACAAGATCATTTAATAAGGTAGAGAGTGAAATATTATCATAAGGACTAGTAATACTATATATTTCTTTAGTGATATTGGAATGAACAGAATTTGTTAAAAGTATTGAATTTTCTTCACTTTCTTGCAAACTCTGGTCTGAATTGCCATCTGTTGTATGGCATTCTATATATGTAGAAGAAAAGGTACTTTGCTGAAATGACTCATTTCTGTTATTAGTTTGATTTTCTTTTGATAATGACTGAGCAATTCTTACAGAAGTGTTATTATTGACCTTTTCTGTGGCATTCTTTCGTATATCACTATTCTGTACCTGTGTTTGATAATTGTGAAAAAAATCGCCTTCATCGTCACCCCTTAATTCTAGTTCTGTTGTCGATTCATAATCATCATCTTGAATGCGCATATCTTGATGCGCATCATTTTGAATATGTAATAATTTTTTAACAGTTGAGGCATTTGTAAATGAATATTTGAAGATGTTTGATTTAGTAGATTGTGATTCAGATTTATCAGCATTCCGAATTACGTCGCTGTTTACGAAAGAACTTGAAGAATTTGTCTTTATTTTAATTGAATCAGCAGTAAAATTATCCTGAATAAAAGATACAGCTTCTTTTGTATCTGGTGACAGATTTAATGAAGTATCAACTCGGAAATCTTCGGATGCCGATGATTTTGTCTTTTGACGCAAACTACTTAAAGTAACAAATTCAAGTAAAGATGTTGCATTACTTTGATTAGAATGCATATTAAGTTTAAAATAATTATCATCGGTTTGCTTCTCCTGAACATCTTTCAAGGCACAGCAAGCTCCAAATAAAAATCCATCCACGCAAGTCGATAATGTAATTCCTTTTTGACTGATGCAATCCCATTTGAACATACAAATTCCGTTGTTTCCCAGAGAATCGACACAGGGGTTTTTGAGCATAGTCATCCTTCCGTATGAACCTAAAAGAGGAATAAAAAGATTCAATGAGATATTTGTTGTACAAATAAACGTTATGCAAGTTTATTTACTTCTACAACACTTGCGTTACTTTATGAGTCTCCTTCTGTATTTCCCATCCATTGATAGAAATAATAATGTTAGACGTGTTTCAAAGGAATGCGTGATCGTTCTATAAGATATGATACCATTAAGTTAGTCTAAAAAATATTCAATCTACCGTGGTTCAAAGAAATGATGAAGTAAAGAATGTTATAGCCTATACCATAACACAAAACAAAAATCAATAACTTGAATCTATGAGTCCGAGCTGCTGAAAATTAGGTTTATTTGGGAGAAAACTCTTATTTAAATCATAGTAGATGAAAGCTATTCAAGTTAATTAAACTACAAAATTTGGCTCTGTTCTCAAATATATATACACTAGTGAAACCCGCTAGCAACGTGGAAAAGAATTTAAACAACTGGTTTAAGGATATATAAGGTTATACACAAGGTGTCCCCACGGCCATACATCAAACTGCCGTAAACCCCTGGGTTGGCTGTATGGTCTGGGCCTTTCACAAGGTGTCCCCAAAACATTGACCTCAGCTTTTATTCCTTAAATATTGATCTTAGACATATATAATAAATTACAAAGTTGCGTAAATAAGGGTACAGAATTTTATGAAATCGATAAAAATTTTCAGGGGATTAAATTTGAAGAAATACAAAATTTAAATTTTTATACGGCCTCGTACAAAAACATTTCCAATAAGTAAAATGTGTTCCATACACTAATAAAGTGATGCATAAAATTTCAGCATTTTATCATCCACAGATATGTGTAAACAAAGATGGTGAGGGATTAATCACAAATTAAAATGTAAATGTTTACAGCAAGAGTGCAAATGACGCAACGCAGAAATGCATCATAGACAAATAATATCTGCCTCTTACCTGTAACGGATCTTTGGCATGGATGGAAAACATTTTGAACAAACTTTGTAATCTTTGTGTAAAGTTATTATTTCTACACAGTGTAGATACTTTTGTACCAATAAATAGCAAAATTATTATTTATTTATATAATCATTGTTTTTTTCGTAATTTGTCTATGACCCCTGAAACGCGATCTGCCGACATGATTTTTCCCCTCTGAGAACCCATGTCGATGCATCGAAAAGTGGTTTAAGTCAGCATTTTTGTCTTTTCACATCTCTGGGACTTTTTATGATAAAATGCTGAAATTTTGTACATCACCTTATTAGTGTATGGAGCACATTTTATTCGTTGCAAATGTTTTTGTACGGGGACCGTATAAAAATTTGAAGTTTGTATTTCTTGAAATTTAATTCCCTTGAAAATTTCAATCGATTTCATAAAATTCTGTACCTTATTTTACGCAACATTGTAATTTATTATATATGTCTCAGATCAATATTTAAGGAATAAAAGCCGAGGGCAATGTTTTTGGGACACCCTGTATTAGGCTTGATATTTACTATATAGACCCCTTGGAAAACCAGAAAAATGTATCATACTCGATCTAAAAATCACAGTTTCTTAAGATTAAAATTCACAAGATTATAGCGGCAATTTTCCGGTATTCTTTCTTCTAACTTACTATTTATAGGAGAGATACAAACAGTCAAACTCAATAGCAAAATGTAATACTGTGAAACCTTCAAAATTGTTCCCGGAGAAGGTATAACATATCTTTGCAGGATTATGTGTTACATTCAAGTAAAACACTACATACCGGATCTAACTGCAGGTGCTCGGATTTGGAATAAAAATGAAGTGTGAAACTACAATTTCTTGGTGTTTAGTGTTGCTCATAAGTCCCAAAGTCTGCCAATTAAAAAGATAAACATCCTTATTTCACCATCTCATTCCAAATGACTCTGAAGAGAGGATGGAAATAACCTTTAAAATGTTTCTGCCAGTACATATTGATAAAGTATATTTTGTGATCCAAAAAGTATCAGATATCAAACCAAAAAATTAGAAAATCGGTTCAATAGATCCTCAGAAGCTGCGAAACTAAAAATTGAAAAAGAGGAAAAAAAGCGAAGGGCTTGTATCTCAAATATAGATTGTAAATGAGTCAAATGTGCAACTACTTCAAGTGAGCTCCAAACCGGGGACCTTATGTCACTAAGCTGGCGATTTAGCCACAATGCCACAGAGACCTTAGGTGAATAGCATAAGAATAAAATAATTTAGTCAATTTTTTTATCCCTCATTTAAAATTCTGTGGTTCGAGCACAATGAAAATCCTTTTTTCAAACGAATACAACTCTCTTACAATGTTTCTGTCCACCTCGTTCACTGCACAAAATATTCTTTCATGTTTCGACTGCGGAACACAAAGAACATTAAATGAACTTAAGAACAGTAGAACACCCCACAATTTAAAGGAGCTTTAAACGCCGCCTGCAGCGTCATCTATAGACAAAAATATGAACTATTTTTTGAAAATAATAAATTTTAAAATAATTTTAAAATAATTTTGAAAATAATAAATTTTACTGGCTGTCCAATAAACATAAGTTTTATTTCACCCGTTTATCTGTAACCGTTTCCGAGATATTCGTCTCTAAAGGGAGTCCTTTTCGTCTCATAGGAGTCCTTTTTAGGATACCCTGTGTGTATATATACAGGGTGCCCATTTATATCCGTTACACCCCCCCTTAACTTCTAAACGGTGACAACTTAGGCCATAAAGTTGGTGTCTAGTATAGTAAAAAGGTTATGCGCTACTCGATGAGCCAACTTACAACGCAATCTATCGGCAAATTTTGTAATTAGCGGTCCTATCTCGTAAACGGTGAAATATACGTGAAAAAAGTCAATTAGAAAGTTGTAGAGCATTCTCGATTTAGTGCGAAAAGATACCTTGCGCACATTAATACTCAAAACAGAATGCAAAAAATGAACATTTGTTTGATTGTGAAGCGAAGCGAGAAAAGACCACTTTACGGACTAAATACGAGCTTGTGTCGTGGCGCAGGGGAAATGCACGTGATTCGCATTCATGAGGACCATGGTTCTGTCCCCACCGGTTGCGTGTTTTACTGAATGTCTCTACAAACCATGAAAACTTTCTGCTGATCTTGCAAAATCGTCTCTCCAAACACACAGTTCAACTCAACCATGTCTGGTATAAAAATCACATGGATCTCATGTATTATGCAAATGAGGATGGAACGTCATACCTGTTCACCAGAAACTACTACTATAAAAAGGATGTTTCTGCTGGGTTGTACGTTAAAGCGGAGAGTTATGGCAAAATTTAGTAATAACGAGTATTGCGAGATGTTGTTAATTTACGGTGAATGTGGGCGTAAGGCAAAATCAGTTGCAAGGCTGTATCGTGAACGTTTCCCTCAAGGCCCGCATCCTACACGGCAGACCATCTTAAAATTTGTAAAACGTTTAAGGGAGACGGGCTGCGTGACCAGCCGACCTCGAATTCGTACACCTCGTAATGTAAGACGCAAAGTGCAACCTGAAGATGTGCTGGCATACGCTCTCACCCATCCTCAGAGCAGCACAAGAATGATCAGGGAAAATTGTGGCCTCTCAAAAAGTCGCGTCTGGAAAATCCTGAATGAATCAGGTGCACATCCATACCGATCCACACCTGTGCAGGGATTGTTGCCAAGAGATGCTGAGAGACGTTACACGGGGTGCAACTTTGTGATGAATAACTTAGAAGTCCACCCAACATTCCTGGCAGACATAATATGGACGGATGAGGCATGTTTTCGAGGAACGGAATGTTTATTAGACAGAACGTTCATACCTGGTCGCTGAAAAATCCGAGATATGCCGTCGAAGTTCGACATCAACAACGCTGGTCGATTAATGTGTGGTGCGGAATTTTTAATGACAGGCTCATTGGACCAGTATTTTACGAGGCACGTTAACGGGACAACGGTACTTGCAGCTTCTGCAGCATGTAATAATCGACTTTGTTGAGAATCTACCGTTGCACCAACTCCTAAATATATGATTCCAACATGACGGCACACCTCGGCATAAGATTTCAAACGTTCAACAGTACCTAATAGACATTCCAGAATCAAGTCATCGGGTATGGTGGTTCCGTCGAGTGGCCACCGCGGTCACTTGACTTGACCCCATTTGACTTCTTATGCGGACACATAAAAGGGCAGGTATATGCGACTCCTCCGCCAACATTGCAGAATCTTCGACGACGCATTACTGATGCTTGTGAGTCCATAACACCTGCCATGTTGCACAATGTGCATCGAGAAATCCTGTCCAGAGTGCAAATGTGTATAGTGGCTAACGGAGAGCATTTCGAGCAATATACTATTGTAAATAAATGATCCTGAAGACAGGGAAGTGTCTCAGTTTCTTTCTTCCACTCTTTATGACATGACAATTTTCGAAATCGTAGTTTTGGAGATATTGCAACACAGTGCAAAATTTGATTACATGTACAATACAGGTAAATTTTCAAAAATATTACACTGTTTTTACATTCGCATAATAAACTACTTTTGTACCAAATATAGGTTGAGTAAACAAACCAAGAAAAAAGAAATGTTGAAGTGTTTTCATTTTTGTAATCAGCACTCGTCAAATGTGTACAGTCAAACTTAATTATAATGACATTTAATGGACCACTGAAACGTTGACGTTATAACCAATAAATATCTTTGAAATGTTGTTACGTAGTATTTAGTTAATAGTAGTTAAAAATTGAAGAAGCATTATTGCTCTATTCAGGTAATGTTTACTCCACCCAGCTAATGTTTACTGACCGTTCGGCTACAGTTTGCATCTTATGATACAACTATTTATACATTCCTATACTGTAAGCACTGCTGAGTGCAAAAGGGTATTATCTGCTTTAAAGTGAATTAAAACCTGCTTAATCATATGAAGCAGAATACTCTAAATAATCTAGCTGATTTTAGAAGGACCAGATCCAACATACTTTGACTATAAAAAAGCTGCAGACAACTCGCATTAAAGAAAATTAATATATAAAATGTTAATTTCACTTTAATTGAATTTTCATAGATGCAGATGTTGCCCCTCCCACCTTTTTATCCTATATACTTTTTGAAGTAAGTAAGAATAGCTAAGTAAGGATATATATAAAAATGGAAGGTAAAAAGGTATATAAATAAGAAATATATACTCCTGTTTGTAAAAATTGAACACCATAAAGGAATCATCAGAATTGGATGAAATGGATTCCACAAACGACCTGTATTCATACAAATTTATAAAAACGATATTACATGTCGAAAATCAGTATTTGGTGAAGGCGCCATCAGCTGCAATAAGTACTTCTATACTACGTGGCATCGAATCAAACAGATTTTGAATTTGTACCTAAGAAAGAGCATTCCAGATTGCTTCTATCCGTACCCAAAGTTCAGATGTACGGAGACGCCGACCGACGAAATCCCAGACATGTTCAATAGGCGTCATATCCGGTGAATAGGCAGGCAAAGGAAAAAGCTCTATCTGTTTTGCTGAAAAGAAGTCTTGAACATTTCTAGAAACATGTGAGCGGACATTGCCCTCTTGCAATATAGCTCCAGAATTGCGTTGAAGGAAGGGTTCCAGAATTTCTCTGATGTACAGTTGCTGTTGTGATTACACACAATTCTTAGCAGCTGAGATCGTCATAGATACCGAATATCACCCGAGACCATCACGCTTAGCTTTTGTCCAGTATGATGTTGGTTAATGCTCTCTGGAAAGTGGCGTTCACAGCTATAGCGTCTAACGCGGATGCGGCCTTCACCGTATCCCAAATTAAAGCGGAATTTATCAGAAAAGACGACTTATTGCCAATCAGCACGCCTGTGTCTATGTTGATGAGCCCAATATAGCCGCAGGCGTCGATGGTTTTACGGCATAGGAATCCCGTACAAAAGAATTCCTGTACTCAGTCCACGATGCAGCAAACTCCGGCGAATTGTTGTCGTAGACACACCTTGGAGTAAACACACCTGTAGCAGTGCTCCAACATTCTGCCAACTGTCGGGATGAAGCTTTACAGTCCATCATTGCCATGCAGATGAGATATCTACCATCCCGTGCTGATGGACCATTTCGTCGTCCACTGCTGCCACAATCGCATCACTGTCGTGACATTGCGCTTCATACGAGCTACTATTATACGATAAGAAAGAACCCCTGCACAAAGGCCGATCATTCGTCCCCCTTCAAACTCTGTAACTTGCTCATATGGGCGCCCTCTGTCATCGTAGAGACATAATGACTTATCATGAAACGTTTACAGCTGCATACAAGCATAGACTATTTTCAACGTCCCACTACAACTCTATTTATACTACTAAAAGAGCAGTCCAGATGGCGCTGATTAACCTACCCATGCGCGGTGACTCTGAAATTCTAATCATTTGCGTAGCACATCCTAATTTGCATTTGGTGTAAGTTTCAGCTCAATCGCGTGATTCCTTGATGGTGTTGCAATTTTTAGAAACATAAGTTTATATATAACTACAATAAAAAGATATAATAGTAATAGATATCTGATAATAAAACGTGTTAAATGTTACAAACAAGCATACTTTAAAGACTGAAATATCATATATTGTTTTCAGCCTTAAAAATACACCAGCCTGTTAAATTTTTATTTTGCCTTGAAATAAGTATATGTTCATAAAAATTCATTACAAGATATACACCACTTTCAATACAACACTTTCAATACATTACTTTCAATAAAATATATAAAGCTTTTAAGGAAATCAGTTATGTGCGTTTATCTTCTTGTTCGCATATACACTGTAGAGTTTGTTAGTTAATGTATACATCTTCAGCAAGCTAGCTAGTGACTACGATGAACAATAGTGTATATTCAGCAATTTCATTTTGTGTATTATAAGCATTGAAACTGCAAAAAAACTCTCAATGAAACAAAATTTTCCTATGTTTCATCCACAGCGTTTAATGTTTATTTTGACAAGGCTTAGCTGTATATTTAACTGGTTTGGACACCAAATCCTAAAGTGGAGTAATACAAATTGGCTTCCGACGTTAACATTAGCAAGCATATTCCGTGCTCCCTGCACGCTTATTACTATGGGGCTTGCTAATGAATTGGGGATAAAGAAAAAGTTTAATGTTCTGATTTCCGGTGTTAATGGTAATTTAACGAATTTACATTCGAAACTAAGGGCGAACATCAAGATGGGTCTTTTCGATAAAAAAACACTGGATATTTTCATTATTCCAGATATAATGGATTTAACTCCTTCTCGTTGTATAGACTTAGCTAGTTTAACCATTCCTTCTGAAATAGTTCTCGTTGACACAAATTTTGGAAAAACAAGCAAAGTTGATATTTTAATTGGGACGGAATTATTTTATGAAATAATAAAATCAGGAAATATTATTTATCTCTGCTGATCTTTCAAAAACCGTTTTCGGTTATATAGCCAGTGGTTTGGTAGAGGGACAACCCAACCAGCAATATTGTGGAATTGTCCACAAATAGATAATTTGGAGGATAATATTGAAAAATTTTGGCATATAGAAATAGAACCAAGCCCTCTCAGCTTCGAAGAACAATTTTACGAAGAACAAACACTTCGTTAAAAATTATAAAAGAATTAATACAGGCAGATTTCGAATAAAAATGCATCTTAAAGAAGATGCATCAAGCTTAGGAAATTCTCGGAATATGGCAGAGAAAAGATTGGCACGGTTGTGGAAACGTCTTGTACAAACCCCTGCAATGTTACCTCTTTACACTCTTTACACCACTACATTTTGAATACCGTACTAAAACTGCTATCTACAAATATGGTAGGAAAATTGTACATAGAGCATAGAATTTTTTGACGATCAATATGGGATTGTATATACTTATTACTATCCAGGCGTTTGATTCAGAGCAAATAATTAATAATTATATTTTTAAATACTTGGTTAGTAAGCAAGAATAAAAATAAGGAAAGAATTTTACATTACATTAAATTGAAGTTGATGTCTCTTGCCATAAATAGTAGTGTTGATTGAGTTATTTTGTATATAAATAGTGATAACAAGATAATTTACTATTTTGGAAGATTGGAGTTCATTAGCTATTAACTCAAGATTAGATGGATAAATATTAAGGGTGAATAGAGAATCATATGGAGCATGAAAACAAAGAAAAACGTCAACAATGTACGAGTAGCGTTTTGTGTAATGACAGTGGATTGTTTTTCATAAAAGTAAAGATAAAGCTACTAGTAGATCCTAGTGATACTCCATTCATTCGGCGGTAAACAGCATCACTATGTACATGATAATTGTGAAACAGAACAAAATATAATAAATGATTAAATGTAGATGAGTTATATTTAGTAAGAGTAATTAATTGGAATAAATTGAATAGTTGTTTAATGACTGAAATTAAATCTTTGATGAAGATCTTTAAAATATGTTAAGTTTGGATTAAGTCAGTGGTAGTAAAGGAATTCGCTTTGTGAATAAGATCATGGCTGTATTTAATGATGCAGTGTGTTTCTTTGGAAATTTCATCAATTAGAGTATTTAAGATTTTTAGAAGTTATTTTATTAACTTTCTTTGCATATGAGTTCTGTCCACATTTTACTGGGTGCTTTTAAAATATGGGAATGATAACTAAATATGGAATATTCAAATTTTGATGAGTATCAAAACATTGTTTGTATTTGGAAATAAGTTTTAGTTTTAAATCATGTATAGATGCTTTTTCTCAATTTGAAGGTATTCATTTGATTTAGATTGGATAATAAAACTTTAAAGTAAAAATATTTGCAGAAAATAAATAGCATAGCTTGATGCAGTTTTATGAACATATGTATAAAAACTAAGTATTGTGGCATTTGTGCAATACATAGTTTGTTTTAATTTTGATAGTTGAAAATTAGACCTGAGAGTATAGTACGTATATGATACCTTGAGTAGAGCATAGGATAAAATTTTAAATTTCCGGGCACGAAGGCTTCCATTGGAATAGGGTGCGTAATGGAGCTGTTTTTACATTTCCTGTACATGGGTAATGTATAGGCAAACTATTGGAATCATACCGAAATTAGCAACTTGAGTTTTCGATGGATCTACACATTTTGGGACATCTAAAACACGAAAAAACTATTTTTAGGCAGACGTCTGTGCGTATGTCTGTGTGTATGTTTGCATGTCTGTCTGTCTGTGTGTATGTTTGCGTGTCTGTCTGTCTGTGCAAGGTATGTATGCACTCTAATTCAAAAACTAAAATTGTATAGATAAATCACTTGTGGGTGACTCTGGTGCTGATTAAGTTTTGGTACAATTCGGAATAAAAGAACCTATCTTTTTCGGGGAATAACCCGCAAAAATTGCCTGTATCCACTCTAGAGCGTATTCGTAGCGAGGGTAACAGACATTAGAACGAGAACCCAATCATAAAAATATCAACACCAGGCGATAACACACACAAAGGCCAAGTGAAATAATTGCAACAGAAAGGCACGGATTGATATGATATTTAAAATAAAACTGAGGGTGAAAAAAAATTAACTGTTGAATTATTAACAAGAATAAGGAAATGACGCGAGACTTACAGAAAGGAAGAATAAGACTAATTCATATAAAGAGATAAAGATTGTAAACTTAGTAACTAAAAATGAGTGAAATATAAAAAAGCGTTAAAGACATAAAAATTAGCATAACCTTATTAAAAATCTAAAAAAATGTGTAGTAAATAATCAAATAAAGGAAACAAGCTGATTTGAAGTTAAATGGCTCCTTCAGAACACGAAACTTTAAAAACCAATTAATTTAAAGATTACTAAACAAATACCAATAATTAAAGAATTAAAAAATATTAGTAAAAACAACTAGTGCTACATTAGCTACAATAATCAAATAATATACACTCAAAACTACTTTAAATTACTAAAGCAGGATACTCTTGAAATAAGAAAAATGTGAACAAAAAATGAAGGAAATAACCGGTATCTGAAGTTATGTGCACATAGTTTCAGATACTAGTTAGTTCATGTGCTAAATTCATACGATTAAATTTCTTTAAAAGTAACAGTGAATTAAGACGATTATACCAAAATAATGTATGCTGTATAAGAAATATTTCGGATGCTGTATAAGCTCGCTTCATACAACTGAAATTAAATGGCATACGGTCAAACTACTAAAGAATAATTATTATAACCTGGTGAAGAACACCCTCGAAACAATTGTTGGCACGTAATTTGCGTCTGCTTTCTTTAAAGAAGTATTGAAAGTATTATGCTGACAGAATATTTTTAAATTCCTCATGCACAGTCACGTCATCCTGCTACCGTGGCTCACATAGCAACGTAACGCTCATGATTGGAAAAGTAAATTTCCTTTCAGTTCTTCAATTTGTGAAGATTTGCGAAGAAAAATATATTTCAAAGATTGATGAAACTTTAATATTCAATTTCAAAGTCCCTATTAAGCATACAAAAACAAAATAAAGTTTATTAGATTTTGAAAAGATTAAAGTTTTTAAAGAAAATCTTTACGGAAAAAAATATCAAATGGTTTTAGATGAGGCGCCTATATAATTTATCATTTCTTCGCGCTTGTTTAAAATGAATTAAAAGACAGTAAAACTCAATATACAGATATCAAACTACCTGTATTAAAAATAAATTTAAGTGGTGAAGTAAAGATAAAAAAAAATTAGGATAATTAGATGATTCGCTACAACAAAAAAAAATTTTCAATTGAACATTAATTAAATGATAGAAATTTTTATCCGATTGAAGCATGTCATAGTATTCAAATCATTTAATTGCGTATGATAGGCGCTATAGCGCCTTGAAAATATTATAGGAGACTTGATTGTAGTAGGTGGGGGGTATTTGAATATTTGAATTTAGAGAAATGTTGATCGGTATCATTATTTCTATAGATTTGATATTGCGAATAATTATTACGCGCCTCCCAATAACTTTGACGCGATTAAATTTTAAGTTAAGTGCCATTCAGAGGACTTACTAAACACTAAATACCGTAAAATAAATTTGGGGTTAATGAATTAATAAAAAGTATGCTTATTTGGAAATTGATATTATCCCTCAAAAGTATGGCAGGAAATGCCTCTTTGTGAGTTCGTACACTTAACCATGGAACAACACATATGAAGACAATTTAATGAACCCAAAACTGCACCAACTGCGAAGGACAGTTCGCTTACCTGAGTCTTTGGATCCACCGTGATACGAAACAGGATGACAACTGCTTGAATTGAGAATAATGAGAACAAATCCAGCAATTATAAGTGATTTTAAAGCCGTATGTATGATCATGATAAACGGAAAACATGGAGCTGCAAAGTAAATAATAAAAACAACATCAGATGGGGTACTTGGACGTCAAATAATAATACACTAATGATTAAAGAAGTATCGAATTTGTAGAATGAAATTAAAATTATATACTAACTCTATTACATTCCTACAGTTGTTGACTTAAAAATTTGTTTAAAGACTATGACGGGAGAATAAAATTATCTAAATATAAAACCTTCCAAAACATCTCAGTTTTGAATCTTTCCTATTTCAGAACGTACGAGCAAAATACCTATTCTTTACTGTCAAACAACTAATATAATAAATGGGTGTAAAACACAATAAACAAAATTATCAGAAATATGGAGATATTTATCATTGTATTTTTACAATGATACCCTGGTTTCAATTTTAAATTACTTTATTATCAGGCGACAATAATATCCTAATTGAAGTTCATAATAAAACAAAGACATTCATCGTTTATGCACTATTTTTAAGCAAACTTTATTATTTTCAATAGAAACAAATTGAAATCGAAAGCAACCAATCATAGGGAAAACGAACGTTATACAGTTGAACAATTGCAATACAAGCATTCGGGACGCGACAGCCCAGTGGTTAGCGCGCGAATATTGCACTCGGTCGGCCCGGGTTCGATTCCCGCCTCTACCAAAACTGCCGCCGTGTTCACGCGGAGTACGATCACGTTAAACATATGGGTCCGTATGTCCTTCCGAGTGGTTGGTGATAGGGGAAGGAGGGAGCCTGTGAATGCCTCCCCTACTGGGTTCCGATTTAAATTGGATGGAACTTCCCGACCGTCCAACCAAATACTTTATACCTTCCTGGTAGGTCAGACGGTCTGGGTCGAAGAAGTAAAAGACAAGAAAGATCAATCATGCTTAACGCATTGATTATGAAACACTTTCCAACTTCAATGCAATTTTATTTAAAAAAGTCGAAAATGCAATACATTCCTCGGTAATATTTTAAAACTTATCACAATACTACATTGATTTATTATATTTGAAAACTTAAACCTTCATTGAAAAAAATAAATTTCATTCAAATGACGGCATTGAAATATAAATTACCTGGTTTAAATATCTCTAAAATGCAATACATTCCACGGTGATATTTTTAAAACTATCATAATACTACGATAATTTATTATATTTGAAAACTTCATCGAAAACAACTGAAATAAATTCAAATGACGTCATAGAAAAAATAACACGCCTGGATCTCTATAAAAGCAGGATTTCATTCATAACTTTCTCCATTTCATTCATCACAATACTATAATCATTTATTTTATTTAAAAATTAAGACCATGGATCTACAATTCATGAACTTTATGCTTAAAACGTCATCGAAAAAAATCGTCCTTCTGTTTATAAAATCAATTAATATTTCATTCATATCAGCCATGCAGACTCCATGGACTGAATTATTTTGTGTTAAAGAAATACAGTAATTCTAATACAACTCATTCTACATATTTTGCTGTTTACATTTTACATAGGTGAAAAATAGGCTTAGTTGTAGAAATAATCAAATTTGAATGAGAATTTAAACTCAAATATATTGTCATTGTGTTGTTTTAGTATGTAAATGCACAGAATTTAAGCAGAAATAAAGTAGTTTTAGGACGGATACAACACTCAATATGAATTAAAAAGAACTTTAAAAAATCACGATTTTGAAACAAGATGGATGCCATATATCATTTTGTAGTGGGTCATGTGATCGTTTCATATCATGGTCACGTGATCGTTTCATATAAGATGTGTAATTATTATTTTAATTTTTATTTAAAAAATTACTGAATATATTTCGCTGAATTTTTTTTATATATTTTATGGAACAATTTGACTAATACCTAAAAATTTTGAAGCAATTTGTGAATTTTAAATCCGCTTAAAAAATCTTTGAAAAATTAGGCCCCATAGGGCTCAATGTATTTCATTTTTTCTACCCGGGCTCAATCCAAAACTAATTGGATGATATTATTCATTTATATTCCCATAGGTCCTACAGACCGTCTGAACAACATACTAAAATTTCATTTTGATTAAGTCATTTTTACGGCAGTTATCGTGCTAACGGACAGACAGACAGACAGACAGAATGAACAAAGTCATAAACACTTTTCAACTTTGTTGTAAAGTGTTAAAAACGATACAAGCATTCAGTTTTACAGTCAACAGATAAAACATTGCCGAAGCTAGACCTACTCTAATGAAATTGGCTTTCCAACTTTTCTTTCATACTTTTAAAATTGATCCCTATTTTCTACATCAATACCTAACGTATTATGTATAATTATATAATTGACGTAATGAAAATATGTTTAGAAAGTGTTGGCTAATCGAAAGCATCTGGATGGTCAATTCTTCTACTACTAGTCAATAGAATGTTGTAAATCAAAATAATTCAATTTTCGAATCCAATTACTCCGAAACATAACTAAGCTTAGGGGACCCTAGGCAAAAGCCAGCCAAGATATTCCATTTTGGGGTGCCTGTGTCCACTTCGGAATATAGAATATGTCCATGTATTGTAGCATTTAATGCGTGACGCCATTCCTCGTTGCACTTCTATATATGGCAATAGATTGCATATCTTGTCTTGGACTGGCTAACTGCTAGACAATTCAAGTACAGCTAAATAATATACAATTAATAACAATTAAATCAAGTTAAGACGACTAGATTATTAAGAACGTGGATTATAAGCGGAATGGCGCCAATATCGCGAGCTAAATGTAACACCAATCCACTCATGTTAGTGGTTGTAGATCGAATGGCGAACTGGGGCTATCTTCACCTAAGTGAGTTAGCAGCGACATCTATATCGAATTCTAAGTTACTCCCAACGAGCTTATATACTACTGGCACCGGACACTACTGGCGGAAACACTACTGGCACCGGAGCCATAAGCTGCGCTTCCTTGACGTGACGTCACTAGCAGTCGCCTATCAGATTTACTAGCTCAACTCTACGATCCTACTTTTTGCTATTGAATGAATCTGTTGCAAGACTGATCTGTTGATATTTTAATTTTATTTCGTATATCTTCTTTTAATTTCATATATTTAATTTCGATTTTCACAATAACAAATATGGTTTATGCTTGTGCGTATGGTGTAGCAATCGCCATGTCAAAGGATAATCGCGAAGAAAATAAAGAAAATGTTGTTTTTCTCTTAGTCTCTGTGGTGCACAAAAGAAAACGGGAACTTTTAGATTATTACTTTATTAGATTGATTACTGCGTTTATTACAATTAATACCGCACCTTTGAGAATAAAACATAAAAGTTTATTTATCCCTAGTTGCGTTGATTATTTAATAATGCCGCTTTAACCATCATACGAGAATTATGAAAAAGCAAAATATTAAATAGATTTATCCGAACATGGCCGTAATTATTGTAAATCGTAGAATCTATTCCATTGTGCCGCTATTACCCACCTATTTCATCTTTAGAGCGAGTTCTGTAAAATATTAATTAACATACTACTAAATTGATTGCACCATTTTAACTTTAAAATAAAACTATTTATTAATAACATGGATCAACAAATAACTTAATTACAAAAATGATTACCATTAATTGCGCCGGAGCGAGAAAGTGTGAGACCATTGGTTAATTAAAATGTCTAACTTGCAATAATGACCATCAACAGTATTTGACTCGCACATACCTGTTGGTGGTCTTTAATCGTTGCCCCAACTCTTGTACTTTGGTTCTGTATCATCAGTGTACGCCGTACAATACCAAGTCGCAGTGTGGTATGTCGTCTCGTACGGCTGTCACTCACTGAATATAAGACATTCTCCGTACTCTGGTTGCACTGAGACTCTTGTCTATTCCAACTCTCGGCTTCCACTCTGGAACACCCCAACTACGTCTGCTGATATTCTATCTTACTTCCATCTCTGCTAACTCATATTCTGTGTCAACTGAACTTTTCATCTTTTTTTAGACTCCTTTGGTTGTGGCTCTTTTGCCTGAGGTCTGACATGCCTCTTTGGCTGGGACGCGGTAGCCCATTGGTTAGCGCGCTGGAGTTGCACTCGGTAGGCCCAGGTTCGATTCCAGCCACTGCCAAAACTGCTGCCGTGTTCATGCGGAGTACGATCACGTTAAACATGTGGGTCCGAAAGTCCTTCCGAGAGGTTGGTGGTAGGGGAAGGAGGGTACGGTCCCTGTGGATGCCTCCCCCACTGGGTTCCGGTCTAAATTGGGTGGCACTTCCCGACCGTCCAAACAGTTACCTTACACCTTCCTGGTAGGTCGGACGGTCTGGGTTTCAACAACAACAACAACAACGCCTCTTTGGCTCTTATTGGCAGCCTTCAAGGCGAAGCTACAAGCGTCTTCTCAATTGATCAATTTTTTACCCAATCTCGTTGTTTCACCTTGTCCGTGAGTCTTTCGACCTACCTGTCTTGACGCCCCTAAATTTATGGTTTCTGCTGACTTTTGGGTCAGGGTGTTATAAAAACCGGCATCATTGAGAGTGAAGGTATTGTTTGACGTTTCAGGCACAATAAATAAGCCACATTAAACTGTCTCACAAAATTTGGTGTGAGATCTATTTCTCGTCTCATCTCTCCGCGGACAAAGAAACAAAAAAACTAATAAAGTTCGATTAAAGTTCGTGTCGCTGCCAACTCTGTAATTGGCATTTTTCCTTGATGAAAGTTCGTCCTAGAACTGAAGTCCAAACACACACACACACAAAGTCTTGTTATGAATACAAAAGTTTGTAAACACATATTATACACTATATACATATGTCATGTACTCATCAACATCATATCAGGTCGAGCTTTTAAATAAAGCAAAATTAAAATGTTGACTAACTTATGAAATTTTAAGCAAATATATACACATTCACCTTCCTAATGTCACACACTTATATACAATTACTTGTAACTTTAACAATAAACAACTTTTTTTACAAATTACACAGCAATATTATTTTCATGTTATTATTTTAACACAATTCATTATTCATTGATTTAACAAATTTTCATCATTGAAACTTTCATAATATTACCTCATATTTGTTTAGCATTTAAAATCATAATCCATAATCATAAACAATTTTTTTTTTAATTCAGCCATTTAAAATATACTCTTAAACACTTCATATCTTCTGTGAGATTGACAACGTGCTTTCTGACAGTGTCCTCTTTAACTTCGAATTATAAACAAACAACACCCTTCTTCGGACCGGGTGACAGTTCTGATCGATCTGTTTGTTAATGATCTGCTAATGACAAAATTGTTATCTTCTTCCCTTTTCGAGAGGAAACGTTCATAAACAGGAAGTGTTCAAAAATACCTGAGTGACTACTGACATTGACTGCTCCGTTAATCGATTGTTTATAACTTGTTTTTTTTTTTCAATCGAAAGATTTCGCTAAAAGAGCTTTCTCAACTCTTCTTTGAAGAATGACAAGGTTTTTTTGAAGACGCGGTGCTGGATTGCTCGCCGCCTGAAGATTCAATCGCGGTCAACAAAGGATTCTACATGAGCAAGTATCGTACAAAATTTTTTACCCTGAATTTGACGTATCATAAGCGTTGAATTACTTTACTTGAAAACATTTATTTTATATTTGCCCAATATTATTGACTTTTTATATTGTAATTTTGAATATCCTATCGTATGTACGTGCATCCTCACGAAATCCCTTATTTAAACTTTTATTAGTTGGGTGCCTATCGTTAACTTATATAAATTATCAAAGTTATCTTTAGGTGCCTCACCTATCAGTTAACATTTGACCTCACACATACATTTTATCCCTTTTATATAAATTTATCCAAAATTTTAAATCAATTTAATGCATTATGTTATATTTTAAATTTTAATTATCCTCTCAAATTTCTTATTGATACTCCCCTTCATTATCATTTTGATTAAATACCTTCCTTATGACTTGCATAAATTTAAAATTTGAAGTTTTTGACTTTTAATTTTTAATTTTTTTTAAGCTTATTTAAAATGGATTCCTTGCATTTTCTACTTATTTGAAAATTTATTTACTTATCCTCCCTGAATGTAACATCTCACTTAAATTCATTGCCACCTTTGCTCTGTGATTTGTTTACGCTTTGGAAATGTGCTACCGGTTGAGTAACTCTTTTCCTGTATCCACAAATTATTACTACTACTTCGCTTATCGAAGAATTGAGTTGTATTGTATGAGTCATTCATTCCTTGACAACGTAGATTCACACTTGTTAACAAACTGCCTGGTTTATTTACATATGTTATTTATCTTTTTCGATATCCTACGATTTTAAAACATTTTTTAACCGGGGATTTATTTACTCTACCTTACCTACAACATTTATAAGGTTTATTTATTTTTTTTATAACTTTCAAAACTTGACATTTTATGACAACTTTCAGCGTGTGGTTGACTTAACATTCTTACCTCACAAATTATATTCTAATTATTTATTCTCTTGACATGTTAGTAATTGCGGCTAACATACTTTTTAGCTGCTATAGTTTATCAATACAGATTATTATTTATTTACTTATCAACTAACTACACATGATATTTATTTATATATTTTATTTTTATTTATTAACATAACCTTCCTCACTTATTCAGATATTTATTTATCACAATTATTCGTTATATTTACAAATACCTAATCATCAATTTATATGACATTACTACAAAAAAAAATTTTACGTAGATTACCTTTGTTTACAATTGCTCAGTTGCCATCGTACCTCATCGATGCTTTTATTTTTTATTTACATACCTCACTGAAATCTAAGTTATTTATTATCCTTTCATATTTTTTTATATTCATTTCATATTTGCATCATATTTATTTATATTTACTTTCGTACAAGTTTCACACATGAATATTAACATTTTAACTTTATATCATTATTAGGGACACGGCAACAACAACTTTATATCATTACTTGTTTATACACCTGCTTTTCGCGCGCGCGAAACCTTTCATTCGTTATTTATATTAACAAAAACATGCTTTTATTAGCACACAATAACCTTCAATTAGTTATATATTTCAAATTACTTCACACTTTTCATGACTTCATGATTTATTTATTTAAACCACTATTTTAACTAAATTTAATTTATTTATTCTGACACTTTAGGATTAATTTAGTTATTTCATTTGCTTACACAATTTATATGACTCAAACACTTACTTACTTTAGCAATGCTTATTTACATTTTACATGTCAACATTCCTGCACGAGATATCATGTCCTCGATTGCTTCATTGCAACGGGCGATTTACAGCTATCTTAACATTTCATAGCTTTACATTTTAAATTCAAATTGATATGAATTTTTCAATTATTTATGCAATTTATTTATTTTTTTAATGATATAAAATTTATACCATTAATGACTAATCCTTAAGATTCTCATTTTTAGTTCATTTCTATTCTTTCACTTTACTTAATCATGTCTTACAATTTTTAAGCCTCAAGACTCTTTCGAAAGACTCAACATTTCCTGAGCTGGAATTGCTTCAACTCACCGTACTCCGTGATATCTCTACCTTTGGAAATTAAAGCGAGCTTATAGGATTGGACTGCTACAACAATGCTTCAACAGTCATTGCATTTTCATCCATTTAATTAGGTAAGCATTTTTGATTCAACCTTTAATTTCTGTAGATCATTTGCATAAATCATTGCTCAATATTTTCATCTCATGTAAAGCATTTTGCAATTCATTATTATTTATACATATCTTATTAATTTGAAAAAAAAATTGTACAACGCGCAATATTAAGTTTATGGCAGTTCTTTTATATTCAATTGCATACAGCTTTTAAATTTAACTCTTAAAGATGCAACATTGCTGAAAATAGACTCACCTGCTTTCTGGATCCTGGATAAAATTATACGGTTCAGTGAAATCATTGGATCTTGGAGATACATTTTCTCGAAGTATGAGAATTAAATCTATATAGGATTTCGTCGCTGGTATATCTAGAGTAGTTAAACTAGATAAAAGTTGATAAAGTTGATAACCAAGGCAGTCTATTAGAACGGGAATTTTTGCTTCTGAAATTTTATATAGTGGTACCGACAAGTCCTTTAAATTTAATAAGTTATCCAATTTCACATAATACACAACTCGAATATTTACGTATTTGCATCGAATGATTCGAACTTAAGTGACTGGGACTATAGAACATTTTGAAGTTGCTTCGTTTACAGCTACGTTACTTCGATGCGTTGGAATAATAGGTAGATGCTTCGTTTCGATACGTCGTTTCTGATTATGTTCCTTCGATACGTGGTTCTTACATTCCTTCGATACATTGTAAAAATACATTCAAAATTTCTGTTAACTCACTTGTTTCGGTCATTTTCCTTCATTCGTCACCAAATTGTTATGAATGAGTCGGTGGCGTTAGAACACCAAATATTTGGTACCATGTACATTCATCTCCAAAAGCATATTAAATTATTAAAGCTAAGCAATGAGCACATTCGGTAAAAGAAACAACGTTCAGCCATAAAATTTGCACATATGACAGGCGCGCGTACTTGGAAGCTAGCCCGCAGAAAACATTTTTAACAAGGAAACGTATTGGTTAAAAAAGGTCTGTTTTGTGCAGAGCCTCTATCACCGAGTTACGGATTCTAAAAAGAAAATCGATATAGCCAGATTTTCAAAAATAAATAGACGACAGACGCAGAGAATAGACGCAGAAAACATTTTTAACAAGGAAACGTATTGGTTAAAAAAGGTCTGTTTTGTGCAGAGCCTCTATCACCGAGTTACGGATTCTAAAAAGAAAATCGATATAGCCAGATTTTCAAAAATAAATAGACGACATCATCTGCGTGACGCCATGTAATGAAAGGTAATAATGCGTCCCCGAAGGGAACAGCTACACTCGGAAGTAGCAAGAGTCCTAAATGTCAATCGTTTTGCTATTTGCCGCCTGTGGAACCGATATCAAAGTGAAGGAACAGTATCTAAGTGAAAGTCCATAGGTCACAGCTGCATAGGATGGCCGTTTCCTGTTTCTGCAAGCACGACGCCACAGGTTAATCGCTCCACTTCAGCTTGCTTCCGACCTTGCAGCGTGGGCAGGAAGAGCTGTATATCCCCAAACTATTTATAGACGGCTACATGCAGGTCAGCTGTATGCAATACAACCACAGAGGAGCCTGTTTAAATTGGACTTGACTCCACAACAATGGGCTGCCACGAATGAGTAACGGTTTTGTGTACCGTCATTGGTCTGGAGAACACCTGTAACTCGCTATCACGCCATTAAGGCGGACTTCGACTTTTTCCACCCATGTTAAAGTATAGGGCATTCTTACGCACACAACTGTGAAATAACCAGTGCTCAGATCTTTATGAAATTTGTCGCGATACATAGAAGGGAATATCTAGTTTGCTCAGTGGAACGCATTTTTGCGAAATATTAATAAATTAAAAAGATATAAATAAAAAACTCAAACAAACTAATTAATTTTTAGTTTTGCAATTCTGCAATAGGTGGCGCTATAGAGCCGTCGAATGGCTCTGAGGGTATATTATTAACCGTTTTCTTATTTCTTACGCTGAATATTTTAAATTTGGCTTCCACTGAGCAAACTAGGACTATAGCTTTATAATTTATACATAAATTTATTACATATTATTCAGTAATAAGCTCACAATTGTGTGCGTCGCATTTACAATAACAAGTGATTTTTGCAGCCAATGCTTGGCAAAATTGGCGCAAAGCTGGCACAGTAAACCTAAAGTCAATCAAGTCAATACCCAAAACAAATTTATTGTAGAAGCGTGATTATTTTATGTTACATAAAAGTAAACAATTTTCGCTTTACTATATTAAAATTTGCGCAACCTTCTTATCACCGTCTTTTGCCTTTTGGAAGGATAAGTTAAAAAACACTTCAAAAATTTATAAAGGTAAATATTATATTTAGTATCTACATTTTGGTTCAAAACGCCAATATTGTTACAATCTAGTCTCAAATTTAAAGATTAAAAATTATAAATCTTGTCTTTTTGTATTTAACTGAAGTTCATGTTTAAAATATATATCTAAAGCGGTAATATTAGAATATGCTACCTCACTGAGAAAAATTCCTACTGATAGCTCTGTAACAATTAGTTGCTATATAGCCCTATGACAATTTATTGTGAATGAATACTAAAAATATAAAAAGTTTTCAGATATTTTTCTTTGAAGTCTTTATTGAATCACTTTTTATGCAGCATTTTGCTTTTTGGCTGTATAAAACAAAAATTGCTCATAAACATAATTTATAAAATGCATGAAAATTAGCATTATCAAATATTTAGGTTATAATTTCTACAAATTATTTTGAAAATGAAGCACTCATATTAAATTATTTAAAGTGAAATATAAGTTGATATATCAACTTTTTCTTTAAATTCCCAAATTGAATTTTATTGGCAAAGATAATGGTTCGGGTGCTAAGCACTCCCAAAATTTTTAATGAACCCCATCAATTTTTCAAATGTGCAATGACACTAGCAGCATACACATTCTTCATATAGAATATACATAAAAAACTTAAAATGTACAGTTATATGCAAATTCCTATAGTATTCTAAGTGGCATTCTTATTCAATGCATTCTATTAAAATATTTAATTTTATTCTGAATAATTAATTTAATTGTAATAAAGAAGTATATAAGAATATATGTTTTCATTATACAAAATTATCTGCACTTCACATATGTAAATCTGAAAAATAAAACATCCTGGTTCCATTTGTAAACAAATTTACAAAAAATATGAAAGCGATAAAATTGCATTAGAAGATATTCCCATAACTTTCATTCTGTTTCAATAATTGGCTAAACACAATATATGAATTTGAAAAGTCTTTGCCAAAATAAACAGATGATGTAAGAAATTGAAAATATCAGAAATGCAATATCATTCATTTATAAAATTTAGTTTTGTATCCATTTCTTTTTTATTTAAATTGGTAAAATGAAAATATAAGTAATTCTCATAAATCTAGTTATAAATGCAATACTGTGCAATTATAAAATGTCTTTTTATATCTATTTATTTTTGATGTGAATCTATGCTTTGAGTATCTGTGTCGAAATCGAAGCATTATGAAAAATGTAAACAATTTGGATGCTTATATCTCCAAACCTAATGTAATTTTTCATTTTTCTTATTTTAAGTATCTTCGGAATTATAACCAATATGAAGAGTGAATGACAAAAATATGCAATAGGAAAATTAGTTTCTAAATCTGTATTTTATCTTTTAAAATAGCTCTTATAGTTTACAAGTAATTGTCTTGTCAGGTTGTAAAAAAATTTGAAATTTTTCCTTTTGTCAAGTTTGTAAGGCTTACATCTCAAAAACTAAATGACGAGCTATAAACAGTAAGCAAGAATTTTACTTTAACCTGGGTTTTCCAATGGGTCAGAAATGTGTAGTAAGGGAGAGGGGGTACCTTTGAACACCCTAAATATTCTCTTTAAAATAAACATTGTTGTTTAGATATAAATGACAGCATATTACTATTCTTGTAAAGCAACAAAGTAGCCAAATCTCTACCAGTTTTCCTGGATACTGTCATCTGACCAAGGTGTGCATTATTTTCCGTTTTGAATCTAAACTATCAAAATAAAGTTGTAAGCTTAAGATTGAGTGTATTTTAGCTGTATAATATTAACTGATTGTTTAATATTTAACTAAAGATTGGCATTTTAGATTACAAGCTTTGTTTTATTCAAATATGTAAGCTTAACTTAGTAGTTAATAGTGTTAAACTTCGTGTGATGGGGTACCTTTGAACAGAAAGTTGGGGCATTGGGCATCATTGAACAATCAAAACTACAAAATAAAGAGTTATGAAAGTATCTAAATATAATTATTTTTGAATTTACTGCAAAAATTAAAGATGCAGATTACTTATGAGTCACCTTACTATTAAAGTTTCAATGATTTATGAACAATGTGTTTAATTGCTATATAATTATTATCTAGCATGTTATTTACTTTTATATAAAAGTTAAAAGTTCTCTTCACAATATATCACAATGTTTGTAGTGTAGGAATTTATTTAAATTATAGCTAACCTGTACCACTATATTTAGTTTTGATTGTGGTTTACAGAAAACTCTTTAACAGTACCTATGGTTTGAATTTATGTCAAAAAAAGCTCAAAGTCTGAAATTTTTTATTTTAGAAGATTTGAACAATAATGATTTTATTTTAGTTCAATTTCATACAAAAATAACTATTGTTCACTATGTTAGTCAGATTGAATTGCAATTACAGGATAAAACAGAATGTAAGGATAGATTCCTTCATATGAAAGAAAATGATTATGAGTTTTATTTCCTAGAGGCATCAGATATCAGTTTGGTGGATTTCGAGGATATTGTAAAAAAGTTACCCCAACCAAAAATAACTGGAGGATTCTTACATGCTGTTTCTACAATGTTCTTTGATGCTAATTTTTATGGATATAAACATTTGGTTAAATAACATATGTAGTAATTTCAGTTATATATAATTGTTTCATTTTATTCTGATTATCATGTATTTTGTTTGAGGATGTGCAGTGTTCAGTAAAAACTCTTAATAACTTCATGTTTCTTTAATTGTTCTTCAAAGGTACCCCTACATTGGGAAAGTTTGAACAGAAAAATTTCAAATTTTTTAAAACCTTACATATATTTTTTTTAAAAATTCAGTTTTAGGCACATGTGACTAAGAAATGTACATTGTTTTTTTAGTGTGATATTCAAAAATACAATAACTAAACTTCAAGTCTGAAATAAAATGATTTTCCAAAAAATCGTTCAAATGTGCCCTCTCTCCCCTACTTAAAATGTCATACTTGTTGCAGCTCAATCTGTTTACTTATTCCTTGTTGAAATATTGATGCATAAGCACAAGATATTTTATTCTGTTTATAAAAATTAGGAGGTTAAGTGGACTTGGGGATTCCAAAGATGTTTAATGATTTGTGAAGTTTGAACAGAATAGATAAAAATATATGTATTCAAGTATGCATTTATGAGCCTGCAAGCAAGTGTAAAAGATATATAGTATAATTTATATACCGAAAAACAAAATAGTAAAATAATTTGATATTTTGGCGGGAAATCTATGGTCGAAGTATCCAGATAAAATTGGGGCGCAAACAAAAAGTGTTAGCTAGCTATAAACTTTTAAGAAGTAATGTGCAGTACTTTGAAAGCCTATAAACAAAATGAGTCTGAAAAAATCAAATAATGTTATTAAACTTTATTGAAGTTTTATTTTAGAAAATGTTATTCATGATAAATATTTCAGCTCCGTCAGACTGGAGCAACTGTTGATTTTTTTATTTAAATTGGAATTTTTTTTTTAAATCATCTGCTGTATAAACACATTTAATTTAATTGTGTTGCTGAGTAATATGATATAAATTTCTTAAAATATATTACCTCATAATGGTATCTATGGAAGATTCTTTTTATTAATATCACAACAGCCCCTGGTCCCAAAAAATTGAAATATGGATTACATTGTAAGTGGGGCTATCTCAAGGCTATCCTCAAAATCTCAAATTTAGTACATTCCACTTTGATGATGAAACAAACACATGCATATTTTCAATTCTATTTATATGGATTAGCAGTTCAGCCATTCTTCTTGGAGAATATATATAAAAAAAACATAAAATTCAATTTGCAGTGAACTTTTAATGTTTGGACCCTTTCTTTTTAAAATGTTTTAATAATTCTAACAAAAATGGAAAAGTGAGTTCTCTTGTGCTGAGATAAACAAACATTTTCAAATATGTACAAATACCCATAGTATTCTAAATGACTTTGGTATTCAAAACATTTTATTAAAATATAATTTATTTAACTGTCTTAAAAATAAGTATAAGAATTTCTGTTTTCACTATACAAAATTATCTTCACAGGCAAATTTAAAGATTATTCAAAACATTCTATTAAAATATTTAATTTAATTCTCCTAAAAGGAAGTATAAAAAAAATGTTTTCTATTGCATTGATAAATAAGAAACCCTAAATATATTAGTGCAAATTTCATTTATTTTATTTTTTATATTTACTTTAAAAATAATATTACCATTATAAATGAATATTCTTAAATTGCAAATAAATTATAATAAGGAATTAAGAGTATCATAAATGCAAATAAACTAGAATTTATATGACATTTACTTTATGCGAATTAAAAATTATTTTTTGTGAAGGCACAAAAAGATCATATCATATGGGTCCCCCAAACATATAAATCTGCTCCTGCAATTAAATTATTTCTGGTAAGCAACTATTTTGATATAAACAAGAAAGTGCTCATCTGATTATCCATCATTACTTGTGAACAATGTTTTTCCAGTTATCGCTGCTTCTCAGCACAGTGCAGAGATAATCTGTGGACACAAAACTCTTTAAAGCAAAAGTTTTAGAAATTTTCTGGTAGAACTAGATGTACTTTCAATTCAGTAGCAATCTGTGGCATTATTTTAACCCTATTGCTAACATAATTCTAAGCACTCAGGATTATAGTTGTGACTTCTGCCTGTTAACAGGACATTGTATAAAAGTAAGAATTGACCTCTTTATTATATACATGTTCTACATAAAATATTTATATATATATAGTATTTGTTATTAGTATATGTGCCACATCTCAAAGACTCTACCAATCGAAAAGAAGAAACATCAATTTTCCTTACCTGAGGAACCTTTACATTTGGGTAATGAGGAAGATGTGAAATATTCCAAACATCCACAATTTTTTGTCTCAAAGGCTAAATGTGTATTTGCTTAGAGTGTGGATAATACATCTCACCTTTGCAAATGCATTTTTGGCTGCTTTATTCATCAAAGAAGTAGATGTCATCAAGAACTATTCAAGACACCCAATGTTTGCCTCAAAGGCTAGAAGTGTATTTGCTTAAAATGTGAATAATACATCTCACCTTTGCAAATGCATTTTTAGCTAATTTGATTCATCAAAGAAGCAAATGTAATCAACAACTTCAGTTAGGGGTACCAGAAAAGTAAGTTTTTCTTTTTATCCAAAGCACATATTACAATTTTTATTATTATTCTAATTTTTTTTATCCAGAAAGCCTTTGTGAGTGCATTTTGGACTGTTTTGATTCAACAAAAAGAAAATGTAAGCAGCACAAGAATATATAGAGAAATATATTCCATAGATTAAATTTGAGTTAATGTGATCTCTACTGAAGTCATAACTTGGAGTATTGGCACCCAGGGCAAGCAGTAAAATTGGCGCCACCTTCCCCACTGGAGCAGGTGTCTGACTTTATTTTGTATATACCGGTATAATAAAAATGTTGCTATTATTATTGTTATGTAAAATTAGTGACCTGTATATAATTTGCTTATTGTATTAAATAGGAACAAAATGTTAATTTTTGTATATAAAATATTATTCATGGTAATAACGTTTAATATGCTTGTTTTTTAGTATAATTAAGTTAATAATTAATAGTCAAGTAATATAATATTTTTAATATAATTAAGTTTCAATTTTAGATGCGTCTTTAATTGCAATTTTAAATTCATTTCACATTTTTGAATTTATAAGTTTGTCTTAATGACATTCCCTCTCCAACTTGGCACCTAAGGGCTGCTCCTACTGCCTCCCCCCTGATCTGAATATGCTGTACTGGAACAAAATAATATAGGAAATCTAGTAGTAGGCATTCCATGTCTCCTAGAAGACTGCTCTTTCAGAAATTAACACTTATATGTTTAACAAGAAACGTTTGTGTTTTATGTTTTGAGCTCCTTTATGTTGCTTTTGCATAATTAAATGTAGTTGAGTATTAGTGATTAGTCCTACTTTTGTGTCAGATATTTTTTAATTTAATCCAGGAATTGAGATTTGGGGGTAAATCCACCTATTTCAGAGAAATTTAGTTTCATTAAAAGCAATTGGGGGAAATATACGTCTATTAAATGCGAGATGAATTCGTTTGTTTCACGGCAAACTCCACCAAAGATCCACTGTTGTGATAGAATCCGTCCTGCATTGTTTTTGTGCTTTGTAAACATACTTTCATCCACTTCGACGATCATATCAGGTCCTCCTATTTTCCATTGTTGATATTTAAGCAAAGAATCCACACAAACCTCGTGCATGTAGTTATTCCAGTCCACAACTGTTCAGTGACTGATTTCCAACTGCTTTTCACACCATTTAACTAAAGTTAATTCTTCGCTCCAACTATATATAAACCTAACACACTTCAAGGAACTCAATTTCGATGACTCAAACTATGTGCCTTTCCAGATACTTCTTTTACTGTGACAAGTTGAAAGGTTGCAGCGCCATTGAATTTCGTTTCCGAAATACAATTTTATTTCATGATTATTATCACAAGTACCAATTTTAGACAAAATGCCTTTCGCTTGAAAGAATCTGACAGATTCTTCCTCTTTTCTGGGCAAATTCCAAATTTTAATTGGTTTTTCATCCATTTTTGACATATTAGGAAAAAGACGTGACTTATAAGAAATGGCCGCGACTTGTTTTGAAAATGTGGTGGTAAAAGGTTACCAGCGGGGATATTCCGTTTGGCATCGGTTGTAGTATTTTTGGTGACTTTATCGCCTGCGCCGACGAAATGGAAAAGTACCATTGCTTTTAATTTAAAACAAAATCAGAATACCTTGATATTTAAATTCAAATAAATGAAAAATTATTTTTAATTGTTGCTAGTATTTCAATATTTTAAAGGTATTTATGTACTACTTGTATTGTTGTAAGGATAATGTTTTAAAATTACTTTTTTTTTATAATAATGTTCAAATTTATATGGGTGATCAAAATTATAATGATTGACATGGGGGTTTTATTGTTTTTAAATCAAATTCCCCTTTTGTTTACAGCTTTTGGATTTTTGACGATTTTATCCGGTTTAAACACGGATTAAACCAATGTTACGTCCAAAATCCAACTCTGAAATTAAAGGATGCAGGACTTAATCTTTTAATTTGAATGCGCACAAAAAAAGGGAGGAATACATATAATGAACCTTAAGTAGCCATTGATAATTACATTTACTGTTATGACTCAGCTACTTTAATGAATTAAAAATATGTGCATTTGAATTTTCAATCAAATAGCAAACATTTTCAATGCTCATTAAGTGGAATTAGGGTCAATAAAAAAAGAAGTGAAATTGTAAAGATCTTGTCCTGTGTGTTCTATTAGCATTGACACAGATATACTGGAAGGAAGTGGTCAATACTCTTTTGAGTCAAGATAAGTAGAACTGATTTTTTTCATAAAATTATGTTTAAGTATTCGGTTTTTAGAATTTTGTTTGTTGTAAACTATATTATCAAAGGAATGAAAGACATATAGTATATAAAGTAGCTCGACAAATGTGCAAGAACATATAAGTTAGATACAAGCATCCATATTTAAAGTGTTAAAATTTCAAATATACTCCAACAACAATAAATACGTTTTACATGAATTTATTTGCTCGTTTTCTTTAATAGTTAAGAATTAAACATAAAAGAATAAATATATCATATTATGAATACATACAAAATATTAACAATTCAGGTACTGGAATTTACCAATCCATGAGCAATAGAAAAAGAGTTTAAAATATAGTGAGTGATGGGCACGACAAACAAACTTATTTAAAGTGTTAAAATTTCAAATACACTTTAACAGCAATCAATAAGTCAGCATGTCAATTTCCCATCAACACTTATATAACATAAGACTTTCATTACATTACGAACACGCATTCCACGAATTTTATTAACATTTTGAATACGTATAATATATGATTTAAATTTTATGCTTATCAGCATGAGCACGTAATAAAATCATGAATTTTATTATCAATATGAAGAAAGTTTCTACATACCTTTATGATAGTTCACATTTCGAATTTAACAGTCGATAAAACCAAATTCTAATTGAATTTCATTTCATAACATCCGGTTTCAGGATTAATCCGGAAGTGAGACTGCGGCTACCACACATTGAACATAATCGCTGTTTGGCGCAAGGTCGGATCTCGCCAAACCTGCGATATTCAGAGCCATCTATCGGAAAAAGGTAACTTTTCGGATCGGTTTATCTCCGCCTTAACAACCTCGAAATGCACGTATACAGAGGCGGCGGCCTCGCGGTACTGTGACTGCAACGCGATATGGAGATGACATAAGTTTGGCCATTTCTTGCGGGCTTAGGTCCTGATCCCTGGCAATGGGTCGTGATTATTATGGACGATAATTCGCGAGTTGACAGCGTTCGCATTGGAATCGTGTGGAATGGTCATCGAGATCGCCCTACTTCAATCCTATCGAACATGTACGAGACATTTAAATTATCCCCGGAACTAAGGAATTTGATTGCTCCTTGAACCAAATCTTCATGAGAGATTTGATTCTTGGCAAGTCATCACATCCTCTATTGACACAAATGAACGTTTTCGCCTCCCAAAATCCTATGTTTTTGTTAAATTCTATTATTTAATTATTTACTCATAACTTTTTTTGCAATTTCCCACACGCTAGTGTCTTTTGTTATACCCCATGTTCTGTCAAACTTTTAGTGTATTCAAATAAATAATTTCCTTTTATGCACTTTTTCCACTTTGTTGCTTTCCCTTTGGATATAAGAGTAAATAAAAACTTGAGCAACGTATAAAAGCCCAAATTACAACAATAATGCAACATACGGCTCTTTCGAGGACACGCTGGATCTCCTTCGTCAGTGTAAGGGATCCAACAAGCCCGCTGTCCAAAAGAGGGCTGGAGTAACAGGCCCATTCAAGATTTAGCGGGGTGGGGTCAGCGGTCCCCTTGGTACTCCTGGGGGTCCGTATCCTGCATGATAGGGTCAGCGTCATTACCTGTCCGACTGGTTCGGGTGGCCTGTTGAACCTTTTTCGTGCCGGGGGGTTACCTTTTCAGGGCTGCACCCCGTAGCTGCTCTGAACCTTCTTGTGAGTCGTGCAGCCACGGTCAAAAATCGGTTGCAGTCTAAATTGGATGGCACTTTCCGTCCATCCAAACAGATACCTTACACCTTCGGGTAGGTCGGACGGCTTGGGTTGAAGAAAAGGAAGCTTTTACCAGATTCCCACATTTCGCAATTCGTGGGGACGAAGAAGAAGACATAACACTCCCGCAGAGTCCTGGAGGTAGGGATGAAACGCTTGCTGGAAGTCTGAAATCTGAAGGTTACTGCTCATAAAACTACGGCCATGGTTTTTGTCAGAAACGGTGTCTTACAGAGGAGTCCGATCTTCAGGATTAATGGAAATAGTATACAAATAGTACAAATTATCTTGGTAGTCAGTAAAGAGTTATATTATCCAACCCTTTCCTGGTTTACTTTCTCTCTAATAAATAATTTCGCAATTCATGGAGGCGACGGAGAAGAAGACATAACACTCCCACAGAGTCCTAGAAGTAGGGATGAAGAGCTTGTTGGAAGTTTGAAATCTGAAGGTTACTGCTCAGAAAACTAAGGCTATGGTTTTTGCCAGAAGGGGTCTCCAACAGAGGAGTCCGATCTTCCGGCACTAAACCGCACACGCGGTACTTTGAAAGCAAGAGTTACTAGAGCACAAGGCTTCCTCACCAGTTACGATTCGGATCGAGAGGATGCGAAGTTTATCTTAGATAATCAATTTACAAAGATTCGTTCTATTAAATCTTCGATAGAAGAATTAGAAACGGGATACTGCACTTTACCTGACGATGTGGAGCTCGGGGATGCGCTCGAGCAGCTACAAGAACTGGAATCCTCACTGGATATTTTAGAGGTACGTGTAAACTATTTACTTTCGAAAGTTCCTGTGAAATCGGAAGCAAAAGTAAATAAATCAAATTCTTTGATTAAGCTGCCAGAGATACCATTGCATAATTTTGCGGGCAGTTATGAAGATTGAAGTAATTTCAAAAAGCAGTTTAATAGTTTAATTACAACAAATGAACATTTAAATGAACAACAAAAACATCACTATCTTCAAGCGTCACTTAAAGGGGAAGCGAAACAAGTACAAACAACAGACGAAACGTTTGAATCACTGTTCAAAGAATTGGAGCAACGATATGAAAATAAGCGATTTATCGCAGATACTCATATAAATGCAATTTTGAATTTAGAGAAAATTACTCATGAATCGGGAAAAGAATTGCACAAGTTCGTTGATATGATATTGAATCATCTACGAGGGCTAAAGCTTCTCAACCTTGGAATAAACAAATTAACTGAGATAATGTTAATTAACGTCATTACTTCCAAGCTAGATCGCGAAACTCGTAAACAATACGAGATGTCGTTAAAAACAACAGAGTTCCCAGATTGGGAAGAATTTATACATTTTTTGCAAAAAAGAAGTCAAGTGTTAGAAAACATCCAACGTATTCCTTTTGCTACAAAATCAAAAGTTGAATTCTCTCCTAGACATAAAAGCTTAATGATAAAAACAAACATTAAAATTAACTGTCCAATATGTAAGGATAACCACCCAATTTATAAGTGCAAAATGTTTCACGGATTATCTGTGCCAGAGAGAACTAATGAAATTAAAAGGAAACAATTATGTTATAATTGCCTTGAACCTCATAAAGTAGCCCAATGCACAAATGAGAAAAAATGTAAATTCTGTGGGAAACGTCATCATTCCTTGATTCATATAGATAATTTTGTGAAACCAGAAAGCCCAAAATCGAATCTTTCAACTTCCAGAGAGTCATTATACATTCCCAGACAAGCGGAGCTCATAGCCTCAACTGACGCCATTAAAAGTAAAACCGACGCTGGCACTTCCTTCGCGAGTAGAAATTCTTTGTATTCGAGCACTGGAAAGGGATATATATTATTATCGACTGCAGTAGTTCATATTCAAGATCAAAATGGCTCATTAAGACCAATCCAATTCGCGTTCTTCTAGATGCAGGTTCTCAAATATCCTTTATTTGTTGTGAAGTAGCTGATTCATTGAGATCGAAAAAGGAAGTAATAAACGCACCCGTGTCGGGGTTGAATGGCGCTATTTTGACAGTAAAAAGATAAGTTTCTGCGTTAATCTCTAACGAAAATGGAAGCTTTAAAAGAAATGCTGATTTACTCATAGTTCCAAAAGTTACAGATTTAGTTCCTTCAAAACCTCTTGATATATCTAAGATTAGTTTCCCGCGTAACTTAACTTATGCTGATCCCCATTTTCACAAACCAGGGAAAATGGACGCCTTGTTAGGAGCAGAACTGTTTTATGAGTTATTAGTAAGCAATCAGATTAAGTTAAAAAATGAATCGATAATTCAACAAAACTCAGAGATCGGGTGGATCGTGACGGGAACACTTAAAGATGTGGGGACTTTAAACAATTTTCATTGCCACTTCGCGCGAGATCCAGTGGAGATAGAATTAAGAAAATTTTGGGAACTTGAGTCAATAGGAATAAAAGATGATCCAAAATGCAATGATGAAGACAAAGCTTTAGAGATATTTAAAGATTCAGTGAGCTTCAAGAAAGGACGTTATGAGGTTTCCTTCCCCTGGAAGAAAGATTGGAAACAGTTAAGTGATAACTTGAGTGTCGTAGAAAGGAGATTTAAAAATCTTGCAAAACGATTGCAACGTGATAAAGCTTTACTTACTCAGTATTATGAAATTTTAGAAGAATATTTAAGTCAGGTAATCATCGAGAAAGTGCAAGATATAACTAAACCGGTTAACAAACCAGTGTTCTATCTACCGCATCAAGCAGTTTTTAGAAAGGATAGTCTTACAACCAAAACTAGAATCGTTTTTGATGCAAGTTCACATGAGCTTGGACACTTGTCTCTGAATGATTGCTTGTGGTCAGGCACGAACATACATCCCAACATATTCAATTTACTAATTTATTTTCGGTTAAACGAAATTGCTTTTGTAGCTGACATCGAAAAGGCATTTCTACAGATTTCCCTAGCTGAAAAAGACAGAGACGTGGTTAGATTTCTGTTTACCAATGATAAATTGATTGAGAGTGACAACGTGAATATACAAATATATAGATTCAACAGAGTACTTTTTGGGGTGAATGCTAGCCCATTCTTGCTAGCCGCCACGATCAAGGAACATATCAAAAAGTTTCGCGAGAACTATCCAATTACCACACAAATCCTTGACACTTGTTTCTACGCGCCTGCCTAACGGTAGAATTTTGAAAAGAAGTGTAAGAAATGTTTGTATTATTCCTGTTGAGTGATTATTTATTGCATATTCATATAAATTGTAGTGTATTATGAAATTCTTGTGTGCATTATATTGAAATTATGTAATTTCAATCGGCGGGGAGTGTTACGTAACCCGTACATCGCTAGATGGCGTAGTGACTGACAGTATTCAATGCGCAAGCGCCGGAAGCATTACAAGCTTTGAGATGTAATCATGGATGCCAGCATGTACGACGGCCCTTCCGTCACTCTGTAAAAAGGATGTAAATAAAAGTTGTTAAGTTTTCAGCTTTGAGAGTTTATACAGTCCATTTTAGAGTCACCTATAGTAGCTCGACTGGAGTTCGTAGGCGCAACAGTTTTATGAATTTGAAATCTGAAGTTTACTGCTCATAAAATTAAATCTATGGTTTTTGAAAGAAGCTGCGTCTTACAAAGGAGTCCGATCTTCAGGATTAATGGAAGTAGTGTGCAAATAGTACAAAATATTTTCCTAATCGGTAAAGAGTTAAATTATCTCACTCTCCTCTTCTTCACTTTCACTCTAATAAATGATTTCGCAATTCGTCGAGGTGAAGAAGAAGACTTAACACTCCCGCAGTGTCCTACATGGAGGAATGAAGCGTTTGTTAGAAGTTTAAAATCTGAAGGTTACTGCTCAGAAAACTAAGACTACGGTTTTTGCCAGAAGCAGTGTCTTACAGAGGAGTCCGAACTTCAAGATTAATGGAAGTAGTGTACAAATAGTACAAATTATCTTCGTAATCAGTAAAGAGTTAAATAATCTCAACCTCTCCTTTTTCACTTTCTCTCTAATAAATGATTTCGCCATTCGTGGGGGCGAAGAAGAAGAAGATACTGCACTCCCACAGAGTCCTGGAAGTAGGTTTGTAGGTTTGGAAGTTTGAAATCTGAAAAATACTGCTCATAAATCTAAGACTCTGGTTTTTGCCAGAAGCTGTGTCTTACAGAGCAGTCCGATCTTCAGGATTAATGAAGTAATATACAAATAGTACAGATTCTCTTGGTAATGAGCAAAGAGATAAATTATCCCTCCCTTTCCTGGTTTACTTTCTCTCTATTAAATGATTTCGCAATTCGTCGAGGCGAAGAAGACATAACACTCCCGCAGAGTCCTGGAGAGAGGAATGGAGCGTTTGTTGGAAGTTTGAAATCTGAAGGTTACTGCTCAGAGAACTAGGACTATGGTTTTTGCCAGAAGCTGCGTCTTACAGAGGAGTCCGATCTTCCGCATAAATGGAACTATTATACAAATAGTACAAATTATCTTGGTAATCAGTAAAGTGTTAAATTATCTCACCCTCTCTTTTTTACATTCTCTCTGATAATTGATTTCGTAATTTGTGGTGGCGAAGAAGACAACCCTCCCGAAGTTTGAAATCTGAAGGTTACTGCTCAGAAAACTAAAGCTATGGTTTTTGGCCAGAAGAAGTCTCTTACGGAGGAGTCCAATCTTCAGGATTAATGGAAGTAGTATACAAATAATAAAAATTATCGTGGTAATCAGTAAGAAGTTAAATTATCTCACGCTCTCTTTTTTACTTTCTCTGTAATAAAGGATTTCGCACTTCATGGTGGCGAAGAAGACTACAACCCTCCCGGAGAGTGTTGGAGGTAGGGATGAAGCGCTTGTTGGAAGTTTGAAATCTGAAGTTTACTGCTCAGAAAACTAAGGCTATGGTTTTTGCTGAAGCGGTGCCTGATAGGGCAGTCCGATCTTCACGATTAATGGAAGTAGTATACAAATAGTACGTATTATCTTGGTAATCAGTAAAGAGTTAAATTATCTGAACCTCTCCTTTTTCACTTTCTCTCTAATAAATGATTTTGCAATTCGTCGGGGCGAGGAAGAAGACGTCACACTCCCGCAGAGTCCTGGAGGTAGGGACGAAACACTCGTTTTATGTTTGAAATCTGAAGGTTACTGCTTATAAAACTACGGACATGGTTTTTATCAGAAGCGGTGTCTTACAGAGGAGTCCGATCTTCAGGATTAACGGAAATAGTATACAAATAGTACAAATTATCTTGGTAGTCAGTAAAGAGTTATATTATCTAACCCTTTCCTGGGTTACTTTCTCTCTAATAAATGATTTCACAATTCGTCGCGGCGACGAAGAAAAAGACTTGAAACTTCCGCAGAGTCCTGGATGTAGTGATGAAGCCCATGTTGGAATTTTGAAATCTGAATGTTACTGCTCAGGAAACTGAGGCTATGGTTTTTGCTGAAGCGGTGTCTGATAGGGTAGTCCGATCTTCACGATTAATGGAAGTAATATACAAATAGTACCTATTATCTTGGTAATCAGTGAAGAGTTAAATTATCTCACCCATTCCTGGGTTACTTTCTCTCTAACAAATGATTTCGCAATTCGTCGGGGCGAAGAAGAAGAAGACGTCACACTCCCGCAGAGTCCTGGAGGTAGGGATGAAACACTCGTTTTATGCTTAAAATCTGTAGGTTACTGCTCATAAAACTACGGCCATGGTTTTTATCAGAAGCGGTGTCTTACAGAGGAGTCCGATCTTCAGGATTAACGGAAATAGTATACAAATAGTACAAATTATCTTGGTAGTCAGTAAAGAGTTATATTATCTCACCCTTTCCTGGTTTACTTTCTCTCTAATAAATATTTTCGCAATTCATGGGGGCGACGGAGAAGAAGACGTAACACTCCCACAGAGTCCTGGAAGTAGTGATGCAGTGCTTGTTGGAAGTTCGAAATCTGAAGGTTACTGCTCAGGAAACTAAGACTATGGTTTTTGCCAGAAGGGGTCTCCAACAAAGGAGTCCGATCTTCAGGATTAATGGAAGTAGTATATAAATAATACAAATTATCGTGGTAATCAGTAAAGAGTTAAGTTATCTCACTTTTTCCTGGTTTACTTTCTATCTCATAAATGATTTCGCAATTCATGGAGGCGTAGAGTGAAAAGAATAACGGGCGATAAAGAAATAGCACTCCCGCAGGGTCCAGGAGATAGGTATGAAACGCTTGTTGGAAATTTGAAATCTGAAGGTTATTGCTGATAAAACTAAATCTATGGTTTTTGCCCGAAGCGGTGTCTTACACAGGAGTCCGATTTTCAGGATTAATGGAAGTAGTATACAAATAGTACAAATCATCTTGGTAATCAGTAAAGAGTTAAATTATCTCACCCTCTCTTTTTTACTTTCTCTGTAATATATGATTTCGCACTTCATGGTGGCGAAGAAGACTACAACCCTCCCGGAGAGTGTTGGAGGTAGGGATGAAGCGCTTGTTAGAAGTTTGAAATCTGAAGTTTACTGCTCAGAAAACTAAGGCTATGGTTTTTGCTGAAGCGGTGTCTGATAGGGCAGTCCGATCTTCACGATTAATGGAAGTAGTATACAAATAGTACCTATTATCTTGGTAATCAGTAAATAGTTAAATTATCTCACTCTTGCCTGGGTTACTTTCTCTCTAATAAATGATTTCGCAATTCGTCGGGGCTACGAAGAATAAGACATCACACTTCCGCAGAATCCTGGATGCAGTGATGAAGCGCTTGTTGGAATTTTGAAATCTGAATGTTACTGCTCAGAAAACTAAGACTATGGTTTTTGCTGAAGCGGTGTCTGATAGGGCAGTCCGATTTTCAAGATTAATGGAAGTAGTATACAAATAGTACTTATTATCTTGGTAATCAGTAAAGAGTTAAATTATCTAACTACGGCCATGGTTTTTATCAGAAGCGGTGTCTTATAGAGGAGTCCGTTCTTCAGAATTAACGGAAATAGTATACAAATAGAACAAATTATCTTGGCAGTCAGTAAAGAGTTATATTATCTCACCCTTTCCTGGTTTACTTTCTCTCTAATAAATATTTTCGCAATTCATGGGGGCGACGGAGAAGAAGACATAACACTCCCAGAGTCCTGGAAGTAGGAATGAAGAGCTTGTTGGAAGTTTGAAATCTGAAGGTTACTGTTCAGATAACTAAGGCTATGGTTTTTGCAAGACGCGGTGTCTTACAGAGGAGTCCGATATTAATGGTTAATGGAAGTCGTACACAAATAGTACAAATTATCTTGGTAATCAGTAAAGAGCTAAATTATCTCACCCATTCCTGGTTTACTTTCTATCTAATAAAGGATTTCCCAGTTCATGGGGACGACAAAGAAGGAGAAGACATAACACTCCCGCAGGATCCTGGGGATAGATATAAATCGGTTATTGCTAGTTTGAAATCTGAAGTTTACTGCTCATAAAACCAAATCTATGATTTTTGCCAGAAGCGGTGTTTTACAGAAGAGTCCGATCTTCAGGATTAATGGAAATAATATACAAATAGTGCAAAGTAGTTACTTTCTCTCTAATAAATGATTTTGCAATTCGTCGGGGCGAAGAAGACATAAGTCCCCCAGAGTCCTGGAGCTAGGGATAAAGCGCTTGTTTTAAGTTTGAAATCTGAAGGTTACTGCTCAGAAAAATAAGGCTATGATTTTTGCCAGAAGTTGTGTCTTACAGAGGAGTCCGATCTTAAGGATTAATGGAAGTAGCATACAAATAGTACAAATTATCTTGGTAATCAGTAAAGAGTTAAATTATCCCACCCATTCCTGGTTTTCTTTCTCAATAATACATGATTTCGTAATTCGTCGGGGCGAAGAAAAAGAAGATATCACACTCCCGCAGAGTCCTGAAGGAAGGAATGAAACGCTTGTTGGAAATTTGAAATCTGAAGGTTTCTGCTCAGAAAATTACGGCTATAGTTTTTATGAGAAGTGGTGGCTTACAGAGGGTTCCGATCTTCAGTGTTAATGAAAGTATTTACAAATAGTACAAATTGTCTTGGAAATAAGTAAAGAGTTAAATTATCTCACCCTTTCCTGGTTTACTTTCTATCTAATATATGATTTCCCTGTTCATGGGGACGAAGAAGACATAACACTCCGCAGAGTCCTGGAGGCAGGTATGAAGCGCTTGTTGCAAGTTTGAAATCTGAAGTTTACTGTTCATAAAACTAAATCTATGGTTTTTGCCAGAAGCGGTGTTTTGCAGAAGAGTCCGATCTTTTGGATTAATGGAAGTAGTATACAAATAGTACAAATTATCTTCGCAATCCGTAGAGAGTTATATTATCTCCCCTTTCCTTTTTTACTTCCTCTCTAATAAATGATTTCGCAATTCGTCGGCGCCAAGAAGAGGAGAACACTACACTCCCGCAGAGTCCTGAAGGTAGGGATGAACGGCTTGTTGGAAGTTTGAAATCTGAAGGTTACTGCTCAGAAAACTGGGGCTATGGTTTTTTCCCGAAGGGGTGTCTTACAGAGGAGTCCGATCTTCAGGATTAATGAAAGTAATATACAAATAGTGCAAATTATCTTGGTAATTAGTGAAGAGTTTAATTTTCCCACTATTTCCTGGTTTACTTTCTCTCTAATAAATGATTTCGCAATTCGTGGTGGCGAAGAAGAAGACAACACTCCCGCAGAGTCCTGGAGGTAGGGATGAAACTTTGTTGGAAGTTTGAAATCTGAAGCTTACTGCTCAGAAAACTACGGCTACAGTTTTTGCCTCTTACAGAGGTTCTGATCTTCAGGAATAATGGAAGTAATATACAAATAGTACAAATTATCTTGGTAATCAGTAACGAGTTAAATTATCTCATCCTTTACTGGTTTACTTTCTCTCTAATAAATGATTTTGCAATTCGTCGGGGTGAAGAAAAAGAAGTCATAACACTCCCACAGAATCTTGGATGAAGGGATGAAATGCTTGTTGAAAGTTTAAAAGTGCTTGTTGGAAGTACAAATTATCTTGGTAATCAGTAAAGTGTTAAATTATTTCACCCTTTCCTAGTTTACTTTCTCTCAAATTAATGCTATAACTCTAGTGAGGACTTTGTCCGGATTGGGAAGTTGATAGGACAGTCAGTTGTATACTGACTCAGTGTTTGTGCGGGGCCCTGACCGAAAAGCAGGCCACAAGCTAAGAATCCTTCTGACATTATTCCTGTTGGCTTTCGCTAGTGCATACAGGACAACTCCCTACTTGACTCTATATTCCTTCCTAGGCATCCTTTCGATCCAGTATACCCTCCTGGATAATTATAAAAAGTTTGAGGAATAATCGAGGTCCAACTGGAGGGGTGCACTCCCACTGTTGGTGACACAGCTATTCTTTGCTACTCACGAATAAGTAAACACAAAACTCCTTAAAGTAAAGATTTTAGAATTTTTCTGCTAAAAATATTTCTACCTGAAAAATTGTCAAAAATTTTTATAAAGAATTGTATACTCACTGATCATATCTTATCGCCTCTATTGACGTGCGGCAATGACCGTTAAACTATGATTCACGGGAGGAGGGGATGGATGATTAGTTAAACCCTTTCTTGCTTTTATCACATTTTTAATTTTAATTCTTTTCTAACACGTTTAACGAGAATGGTGCACTATATTTGATAGTTTAATTGGGCTCAAATTATAATCAATTTTCTCCGACAGATCTTAATTTGTAAGCGAAATTTATTAGTGAGCAATTTTAAAAATATTAAATCAAACTATAATTTGTTCCGATCCTCAAAGTCAACATTATGGCTGTTTTTATTTTAAGATAATTGCAAATTATTTATTTATATTCAATTTTTATCATTTATATTGCATTGTTTGCTAACAGCATGTTAACATAGTAGTAAGTAAAGTGCTAAAGCTACCCCTCACTTATAATTGTATTCATTAGTTTGAAATATTTGAAAATTCCTTTCATAATGAATAAGTAAAATCAATTGCTCACCTCCAATTTATTGGCAGTGCCATTTTTCATATCCAGTGCACGCAGTTGGGAGTGATTGCATCGCTATTGCCATTCCACTGCTGCCATTTCACAAGGAGACTCAAGTGTATCCTTTGTTTGAAAGCACGCACAGCTCGTCGGAGAACTCCTAGAAACGCTTGTCCCAACAAACACATCTTTAACTTCTATATCACGACTTTGCTATTCTGTGGTTAAGAAATATTATTGAAATAAATGAGACCAAACACTTACATTAGAAAAGAAATGTATTTTTTTTACCCATCGAAATGCATATCCAATATATTCCTTTACGCAGGGTTCCGAAGAAAGTCCCCAATAACTTTAGAAGGGAAGGTTAAAATCTTTAGAATAATAAGAATCCAAACAAAGGAGATTACTGCTCCTAAAAGATTAATCTTGTAAAAGAAGAGAATAAACATGGTAATTTCACTAGTATAAAAGGACAGAAATACAATTAAAACAAATCATCACACCATAATATTTAAAAAGATAAACATGGACAATAAAAGGTAAGGATGACATTTAAAACATGTAAATAATTAAATATCATTATAATAAAAGTCTCAACTGCAAATGAATTGCAAGTGAACAACCAGTCTTTGGTAAAAAATATAGAGTAGAAATATTTTTAGTAGAAAATTGCAAAATATAAGTAGCTAAAAAAGAGATAAAATTTCTTAAACCTAGTAGCATAGGCTCGAAAAGATCTTGTAATACCCCAAATCAGCCCGAAGTTCCGTTGACCACCATCCCCCAGTGGCGTACGCAAGGGGGGAGCCAAAATACAGTGCCAGGATTTAAGCTACTCTCAAGATTATTTTTTTAATAATTTTGAAAACTGCTGGTAAAGCTGCAAAAAAAGAAATAAAAAGTACTGTCATTTTCCCTTGGGCTGGTTCAGCTACTCAAGTTGACAATAAAAACTCCAGTTTCTGTGATTAACAGAGCTCTTTCGGAGGACCTCAAAAGTTGGGGGAGGGGGGAGGCAACAGGATTCCGGTTACTGGAAGAATGTAGCAGTAAAGAATCTGAGGGGGCGGTTGGTGCACGTGCTTATGTGACCTGCAGTTTTTGTCACAAAATTTCTGTGAATTCCTCGAAATTCTTCAGTACAAAAGGGATTATACTCTCCTCGAAACCAGTATCGTCTTACGTAGTAAGCATCAAACCCAGCTATGGATAAGAAAAAAGAAACTTTCAATGTTTCGTTTTGTTCCTTTGTTACTCAGTTCTGACTGTGCTTTTTATTCAAGCTTCGAATTTTTGTCAGTTAATCACAAATTGTGCTCATTAATTCAGTGGCGTTGATATTTGAATTCTATTTTTACATTATAATCTAAAGTTACGTTACACTGCTCGGTATGTCTAAACGAACACATATTTCAATTTTAGATTTCTTTAGTAAAAAGCCACGTGTGAATGACTCTCTATCGCATGAGTAGTGCAAATGCAGACCAAAGCCCAAGTGCCTCTTTTTCCACTCAGCACGAATGTGGTGCTTTTGTTGACAATTCCTCTGGTTCTGTTAGTGAAGTCACCTCTAGTTCAACACTATATCGGGATCGAATAACGGTGCGAAGCCATGTGTGTCATCTAAACCCGACGAATGGAAACGATCCTGAATGCCTCTCAAAGCTTTACTAAAGCACACCCATATGATATTGGATTGTTTGTAGCAAAAGATATATCGAATGATAAAAAACTGAACATACTCAACAACGTCTGGGAATCCAATCCAGAATTTGCTTTTCCAACGAAAGGGAAAAGAAATTTGCGATTCCAGTGTAAATGGCTTTATCGCTGGAAATGGCTTGCCTATTCAGAATTTCAGGGTGGAGCCTTTTGCAAATTTTACACACTTTTTGCACCTAGTGAAGGTACCAGATCTAGTAAGCAGCCCATAGATAAGTTATATAAAGCTAAATTTGATAACTGGAAAGATGTCGTCGAGCTATTTTCCGAGCATGAAAAGTGGCATTATCATGAGCAATCAATAGAGATTGCTAGAACTTTGAGTGGCATCACGTTTGGGAAGAAAAAGTCTGTGGATGAGCAATTAGACATTGCAGCAGTGATAAAAAAATTAGAAAACTGAAAAAATATCATACCAATCATTGAAACAGTTCTGTTTTGTACAGAGCAAGGTCTCGCGTTGAGAGGGCACATGGATTTGGGGAGAATTGCAGTGACCGAAAAACCAGATAAGAATGACGGAAACTTATGAGCACTTCTTCGTTTCCGAAGTAAATGTGACCCCGTTCTGAAGCAAATGTTAGAATGCAGAGGTGCAAATGAGCAGCATATCAGCCCCCGAATCCAGAATGAAGTAATTGAAGCCTGTAATAATTGATACTTCGCATGCTTGTTAATGAAATAAATGATTCAACTTTCTTTGCCATCCTCGCCGACGAAACAGCTGACATAGCAGGTATAGAACAATTATCGTTATGCGTTCGTTATATCGACAAGGAAAAATTACCCTTGAAAGATTTTTTTTTGCAATTTACTCCTGTCCATGATGTAACCGGTAAAGAAATTGCAACGACAATAGTAAACAAGCTGCAATCATTAAATGTGGAGATCAAGAAGTTGCCTAGCCAAGGCTACGATGGAGCGACCTCAATGAGCTGAAGACTAAATGGTGTGCAAGCCCATGTGAGGGAAGTGATTCCATCCGCCCTTTATGTACATTGCTCTGCCCACAGCCTTAACTTGGTCGTATCGAATGCGTGTGAGGTCGCATCTATAAGAAATTACGTGGGGACTATAGCCACCTTGTATGAATTCCTGAACACTCCAAATAGACAACATATACTCACGACCGCAATAAATGATATGGAAACACCTGTTTCGCGACGAGAAAAACTAAAACATCTCTGTGCAACCCGATGGTTGGAAAGGTATGACTCTGCAACAGCAGAGCTTTATGATCCAGTTGTTGAAAAACTCCAACAAATATCAGACTGGATAGACAAAGATTCATCAGCACAAGCCAATCCTCTGCTGTGCACGATAACAAATTACAAGTCGCTCTTTTGCATTCACAAGATGTTTTCCTTGACTGTGCATTTGTGTATGTTTCTGCAGAAGTCGACGATTCACTTACTAGAAGCGGTGAACCTGGCGGAAAACATTAGTAGTGAAATAAAACTTTTGCACGAAAATACCAATGGTGAATTCTCTAAAACATTTATTTCTGTTTCGGAAGCCTTAGAGAAGTTAGAATTATCCATTATAATTTCTTAGGTTGCTGGAAGACAAACAAATCGCGTCAACGTATCAGCAGCAACACCAGAAACATATTTCCGTGTCAGTATTTTCATTCCATTTCTCGATTCTTTCTTGTCCCAGCTGGATTTACGCTTCCTAACACACCGAGAAATTTTAAAAGGATTCCAGTGCATTCTAACAATAATTTCCACTGATCCTTCAGTTTTGCAACCTTCGCAGCAAAAGAAAGGAAAGCGAAGCTAGGTCATCACAAACCTTGGTTGTGAATACATGCAAGGAATGCGAAAATATTTTAAAAAGCAAAACGGAACAACTAAAGAAAAAGGTTAAATTTTGAAGCGGGCAGTCATAGTTCTGAAGATGATGATGACTCTGGTTTTAGCTCTACTTCAATGACAGCAAAACGAAACACTGGTAAGAAGAGACAAAGAAAGGAAAGCGAAGCTAGGCCATCACAAACCTTGGAAGTGAATACATGCAAGGAATGCGAAGAAACTTTAAAAAGCAAAAATGAACAACTAAAGATAAAGGTTCAATTGTTAAGCGGATCGTCATAGTTCTAAAGCTGATGATGGCTCTGGCTTTAACTTTACTTCAATGACAGTAAAACGAAACACTGGTAAGAAGAGCAAAAGAAAGGAAAGCAAAGCTAGGCCATCACAAACCTTGGATGTGGATACATGCAAGGTATGCAAAGAAACTTAAGCAAAAAAGAACAACTAAAGTGAAAGGTTAAATTTTGAAGCGGATAGTCATAGTTCTGAAGCTAATGATGGCTCTGGTTTTAGCTCTACTTCAATGACAGCAAAACGAAACACTGATAAGAAGAGAAAAAGAAAAGAAAGCGAAGCTAGGCCATCACAAACCTTGGATGTGGATACATGCAAGGTATGCAAAGAAACTTTAATAAGCAAAAAAGAACAACTAAAGAGAAAGGTTAAATTTTGAAGCGGATAGTCATAGTTCTGAAACTAATGATGGCTCTGGTTTTAGCTCTATTTCAATGACAGCAAAGCGAAACACTGGTAAGAAGAGGAAAGGAAAGCGAAGCTAGGCCATCACAAACCTTGGATGTGAACACATGCAAGGAATGTTGTTGTTGTTGTTGTTGAAACCCAGACCGTCCGACCTACCAGAAAGGTGTAAGGTAACTGTTTGGACGGTCGGGAAGTGCCACCCAATTTAGACCGGAACCCAGTGGGGGAGGCATCCACAGGGACCGTACCCTCCTTTCCCTACCACCAACCTCTCGGAAGGACTTTCGGACCCACATGTTTAACGTGATCGTACTCCGCATGAACACAGCGGCAGTTTTGGCAGAGGCTGGAATCGAACCCGGGTCTACCGAGTGCAACTCCAGCGCGCTAACCAATGGGTTACCGCGCCCTCATGCAAGGAATGTGAAGAATGTTATTATAACACAATAAAATATTGTGATTGGTTATGTTGCGCCATGTGTAAACGATGGCTTCATGAAAACGGTATGATTTTCAATGAGTTTTGTATTGATAGTGGGAGTAAGAATTATTGAAAAGTATATAAAATTGTCATAATTATATTATCAAGTCGATTTTCATCCAACTCTGTTTTTAACACTTTACAACATAGTTGAAAAGTGTTAGTGACTTTGTTCATTCTGTCTGTATGTCTGTCCGTTCGCACGATAACTGCCGTAAAAATGACTTTATCGGAATGACATTTTAATTTTTTGTTGCGACGGTTTGTGGGACATATGAGAATATAAATGAATAATATCACCCAATTAGTTTTGGATTGATCCCGGGTTGAAAAAATAAAATACAGTGAACCCTGTGGAAACTCATTTTTCAAACGTTTTTTAAGTAATGTTAAAATTCACAAATTGCTTCGAAAATTTTAAAAAATATTCAATTTATAAAATATATGAAAAAAATTCAGCGAAATATTTTCTGTAGTTTTTCAAATAAAAATTTAAATAATAATGATACTCATATAATAAAGAGTTCTCGTGACCCACTTCAAAATGAAATATGGCATCAATCTTGTATCAAATTCGTGATTTTTAAAGTTCTTTTCAATTTATATTTAATGTTGCATAAGCCCTAAAACTGCTTTATTTTTTGCGTTATTACTGTGCATCCATATCCTGCACCAACGCAGTTACAATATTTTTGAGTTTAAATGATCATCAATCTTTGATTATTTCTAAAATGAAACCTAACTTTAATGAATGTAAACAAGTGATTGTAAGATAATTTGTATAAGAATTGCTGCATTTTCTTCAAGCAAAATGATTTAACTCTGGAGTCTGGAATAAAAGTGATAAGAATTGAATATTCATTGATTTTACTTAGATCGAGAAGCACGTGATTTTATAGTATTGCCTTTTTTGATGAAGTTATAATGTTTCCAAGTAAAATAAATTATTGTACTCTGATAATTTAAAAAATACCACCGCTGAATGTATCGCCTTTTAGAGATCAATGCTTTAAGCATAATTAATCTTTCTTGTTCATTAATATCATTATTTTGCCAGTGTTGGTTACATTCTTAAAGTGAGTTTGAAATAAGAAAAAAAAATTTCGACTTTAGTGATTATTTTCTTGTTTATGAAATTACTATATTTAAATATATATTTTTTTGTAAGCAACATATTTGGTCCGTCTATTTAAATGAATGGCGTGACACCGACTCATCCGGGAGAGATGTTTAATAAATATATTATATTTGATTATTGGGTATTCATTCTATAATTTATTTTACCCTAATAGATATGTTTCTTAAATTGTAAATAAATTATTATAACTACAGAAGTTTCTTGTTTGGTCTCAGAATATTAATTTTGAAAAACGTGAGACATCTAACCCGGATTAACCTAAATATCTGTGTAAATCGGGTTAAAACAAAACAATAACTAAAAAATCTAATTAAAAAAAAAAGAACGACATGGTGCTCCTATTCAGGTCCTGAAGTACCTGTGTATATATCTTATATACACAGGTACTTCAAGATAGATATCTTATCTACTCTGAAGTACCTGTGTATACAGTGCGCGAAAAAAGTATAAGGACAAGCGAAAACTTGCCAAATCTAGAAATCTTTTAGAAGGAAATGTATGCAAATTTCTTAAGTAAACATATTGATAAAATTAAGTTCTTTTTCATGTATATTAATTAAATTTTCCAAAAATAAATTTGTATGAATTTACTTTATAAATTTTAAACCCATATGATCTTGGAAGAAAAGTATAAGGACAACTGTTTATTCATCTAAAATTCTAGTAAAATTATCATATTTGAAAGCAGAAAATGACCATTTCAAATATAAAGACTGGGTTTCTAAACAAAATTCACACTTGCCTCATTTTTTCACGATTTTTGTACGATGGCAAGAGGAACTCATCTGTCTGACTTTGAAAAAGAGAAAATTCTTGCTTTTAGAAAATGTGGATTGAGTAGGTATCTTCGACTCGTCCGAAATCCTCGTCGGAGATTCCGTCCAGATTACGTATTCTCGGATTTTATTCTGATGAACATGTATTGTGCGCGGGTCTGCCATCCTTTTCTCCTGTATAGTCGCTGGCTCTTACAATCTCGCATACAGATTATTGGTCGAGTCAGGTATCAACACAATGGCCTGGTCACCAGGTTTAAAATTTTTGCGTGAGGATCTGAGATTGTGATAATAGGCCATTATTTCCTGCTGAAACCCTGTTCTGCGGCCATCTCCAATCTCCCCCTTTAACTCTTGTAAATACGCCAATACGGCTCTGATATCTAACTGTAGCCCTTCGGAATTTCCCGTCCAACCAGTTTTCAAAATGAATAAAGGAGATCTCCCATATAACTATTGATACGGTGAAACCCCTGTAGTTATGTTGGGAACCTCTTGGTATTTGCAAGCGCCAACCCCTTCCTTGATCTCTAATTGTGTGGTGGAACATAGACTTCAAAGTGTTCCAATGTTCCATTAACCCATTCGAGGCTGGTTGTAGGGGCGTAAGCAGTGTATACCCGTTGGGACACTTTATAAATTTTGTCTTGTTTAAAAAATTAATATATAAAAATACTTAATTTTAGAGAATTAAATCAATAAATAAAATCGAGAAAATTTTATTAAAATCAGCTTGATTTTAGAGAAAAAATCAGTATTTAAAAAATCACTTAAAGTGCTAACCTTACGGTTAAAATGTCTGATTTTATAGAAAAAATCATTAAATATATAATCATTTTTTGAAAATTCTGCAAAAATATACTTTTCAAAAAACACTGTTTTTAGTTAAAATCAAGGCCTTTTTAACATCACTGACACTAAAAATGATATAAAATCAATCAAAATCAAACATTTTTTTAACCCCCCCCCCTCCCCCGATTCAGTGGGTAAAAATTAACCCCCTGAAAAATAAGGAATATATAGAAAAATATGAAAAAGATGAGAATTTTAACATCGGTTCCAATTGAATCCAATGCAGAAATAACACAAAATGCTTAAAATATTTAAAAAATATGAGAAATCAGAGAGTGAAGCAAATATATAGAAAATCAAAAATATATAGAAAATAAGAATAATATCATTAAAATATATAAAATATAGAAAATATGAAAAATCAAAATATATAGAAAATAAGAATAATATCATTAAAATATAAAATATATAAAAATAAAATAAAAAGATAAAGGTATTGAATTTTAACATAAGAAATAAGAATAATTTCATTAAAAACTTGTACAACTATAACACAATCTTACGTAACGACTAACATGACGTTAATTTGTGACGCAAACTGCGAAAGTAGGTCATTTTGAAGACAAACGTCCTTGACTTCGGTAGCTTCGTCCTTGACTTTGGGTTTGAAATATTCCCCAATGCTAATTACGAATACATTTCGGCATGAGCTCGGTTTATTTTTCTGGCTGAAGATCTTTTATCGTTCAGAAAGGGCTATTTATAGGTTGCTTTCAGATTTATTTTTTTCTGTGGTCGGAGAATCTGATTGAATGAATATTCTGCGCTATGAATGTTGTTTTCTCGATGTTATTTGAGAATTTCGTTTGCAGAACTGCTTGTTCTCACGTTTATAAAGGATATTATGTCATTTTTTTGCGCAAAGGAAACAAATATGATTTTCTTATATATATTAAAGGATTGATAGCATTTCGATTAATTATCTCTATAATAAAATGTCGTTCATTCCCAAATAATTAAAAATATATTCACCTTGATTAATTTCATTTGTAGATTCATTAGAGAGATCTCCATGAGATTTGCTAAAGAAATATTCCAGTTCTAAATTATTCACATCCAATTTAACGATAACAGAATTTCCAAATTTAGTATTTATTTTGCATAAATATATTAGATTATATTTTACGGGTTTTAAATTTTTCAACTTTAAAATTATGAACTTTTTAACTTCATTTCTTAAACTATTAAATTCATCCATCTTATTTATATAAAATTATTTTTTTTAAGATAAAATCTTTCAGCTCAGCTTTTTGTTTCTACACTTTTATCTTTCTTTTTTGGTCTTTTTTACATTTTTATCTTCGGAAGCTTCAGAACAAATTCTGTCTTTTCCAAGACAAGCTTTATAAAATAAACATTTATTCATAAAGCAACCAAAACCTAATATTTTCACACACTTTGGAACATTTAATTGTATAGTAGGAATTTCTAATTTTTCCAATTTAAAAAAATTTCCTTTATAAGCAAATGTTCCTCCATATAAATTATGTAATTGTTTGATATAAGCTTTTACATTATTATTACTGATCCATAATCCTTTATCATTTGAAAATCTTTTAAATCGTAAACCATGTACTTCATTGGTGCATTCGTGAAATATTTATAACAACTATAGTAATCGCGTTTTGGCTTTGGTCTTTTTGCTCCCCCGGCAACCTGCTAGGTCTTCGATTTCGTTGCGACTAGGGAGGAGGGTTCTGGCTTGTTGGCGCTGTTGGGCCGCGTTACTTCGCCACTGTCACTGGGCGTTGCTGTGTGCCGAGCGTACGATTTTGCTATCGCGACGACGGATCGTCTAACCGTATACCTTCGGATGGAGCGGATGTCTATTATGCTTACCAACGACAACGCTCGACTACATACTATACAACTTTCTCAACCCAGCCGTCCAAAAAGTTACCTTACACCTTTCTGGTAGGGCGGACGGTCTAGGTCTCGACAACTTTCTCAACAATGTTTTCGAAGATTTAATATACTCCCATGGCCATCCAGGTCCCCAGATCTATCACCAATAGAACACGTCTGGGACATGCTGGGACGGTAATTGCAGCCTTCTTAATACTACTGAATTAGGTGACCAGTTGCAACAATTGTGGCAGAATCTTCAGCAGAGGGATATAAGCAACTTAATTGACTCTATCATGCACGGAATATTGGCTTGTACAGCTGCTAGGGAAGAATTTATCCCTTACTAAAATGCCATCTTGTTGTTGCCACCATTTCTAAATAAAACGTTATTTTTTTTTCCAAATTCTAATCATTTGCATATCTCCTGAAACGATATATAAATGGCTAGCTCAATTTCTTATGGGTGTATATATTTTTTTGCAACAGAGTGATCGAAAATGATCATTAAAGCCCCGTCCACATGCAAGCCGGTATTTTTCGGCCATGAAACATTGGGGTGAAGAAGGAGGTATTTTCAGGGAACCATTCTAGACCGGTTCGCATGTGCAACCCCCATTACTCCTGCCTAAAGGGACAAATTTTCTTAAATACTTTTCACATTCATTTTTGGTAAACAATATATATATATTTTTAAATTGCTTTTTTAAAAAGCGTATTATTTTTAATTCATTATTTCATGTTATTATTTTATCTATTTAATATGACAAATGTACGGAAATAAGAAACAAAATAACTATTTCATTATTGTTTTTGAAATATCTTTATGTATAAATTAAACTTGGATCTTTATAAACTAAACATCAAATTAAAAATATGCCAAAATTAAAATTAATATACTTTTAAGACTGTAAATCTATGCTTATTTTAATATATATATATATAAAAGTTTTAATCCATGTAACTGTTTAAAGAATTCATTCTTAAAAAGTTAAAACAGAAAGTTTTTCTCATTTAATCTTCGTTTTTAAACTAAATTATGATGTATAAACTTGAATTAGTGAAAAGAGTGTAACAACATTTTAAGAAACTTCATTCAAGACAAGTGAATATAGGATGTTGGCATAAAGACAAAAAATGCATATTTATACCGAATACATTTTAACTATTATAAAATCGGTATAACTCATTTTTTATTAAAAACATTATTACATGGTCCAGATACAAAAATCTCTCATATCACTAATATCGCAATTAAAAGTAATGTTTTTAATATAGCAGTGTTAAAAATACTTATGATTGACATGTTTCATTGATATGAAGAAAAGGTGGTCCCCTAAGTAATCCAAAAATAAAATTAATAAAATAAAATCAACTTCATTTGCAGTATCTAAAATATATAAAAATATTTTATATTTCTGATACTAGCAATCATGGAGATTTCTTTCTTTTTGCTTTTTTTTTTGGGAGGGGTGGGGGATATTAGCATCTTTTAAGCTAATTTACACAGTTTAGTTTATTGCAAAATGTATGTAAAGTAATTTTAAACGCCTTAAGCATTTTACTTTATTAATATACATAATCATAAAACGCAATTCTTTACTAATCATAACATTGGCATTATAGTCACATTATCTCAAGTTATGGGACATTTCGCTTTGATACGTAAGAATACAAAACTAAAATCTTCAAACTTGAAATATAATGCATAAAAAATTTATTCACAATAATTAACAACATATATCCATTTAAATATAAACACATTATACTCCTTTTTAACAATATAAAATAAATGGGTATTAAGTTTTATATAAGGAGAATGTATATTATATAAATCTAAGAAAATATTTTTATCATTTATTAAAAACTACTTAGATAAATCCAGAAAATTTGCCCAAGAAGCAGAATATTATATTTTAAAGTTGCTGCTTCAAAGGAAAATCAGCTGGCTTACATCACTTTTAACTGACACTCAATTGTATACGTTTTGTAATCAAGAAACAAAAATTTCTATTACAATTATCCTCATATCGAGGAACAAATATTTCTAATTCATGAGATAACAGTTAGCTCAAATAGATAAAATGTACATACCCGCATCAATCTTTTTCAGAAGGATTCTCCGTACATCTACTCCCAATCTACCCAATCTACCCCCTTCCTTCCCTCAAATAAGAAGGAACACACACACACACACACAAACAAAATTCTACCTCCATTCAACCCTCTTTCAAACCGGTATTTTGCCGGCTTGGACATGGGAACAGTGACACGGGCAAAATGCGGCCGTAATACCGGCTTTAAAATGTGCATGTAAACGGGGCTTAAGATCCGATTTGGGGGAAAATCACTCCAAATAGCGTTTTAGCATTTAATAACAGAAAAACTAATTGAAATCAAGTAAAATCTCTCCACCGTGTCTTTGGGCATTTACTGAAGTGTCACTGTATCAAATTTCGTAGCTGTGGCATTACGCGACCAACAAACAAACAAACAAACATCTTCTTCTTGATACAATAACCAACGCTTATATGACCAGAAATCTAGTGTACAGCCTGTTTAAAATGAACATTTCAATTCCAGAAAGAATCTGACCGCATACGTTGACCCCAACGATACAACTTTTTGACAGGTATATAGTGCCTTGGTCTCGATTGATTCTCATTAGGCAATGCTCTACTTTGTAAATGTCTTTTGTTTTTTGCTTCGTTGCCGAGCTCCTTATCCTAGATTTCGATTTTTCCATTAGGAACGATGCAATCCTTTATATTCGATGGAATATGAGTACCCACCCCCTTATATGAACATTTTTACAAAACTTGGGGTTTCTATTAGATAGCTTCTATCACATTTTTAAAAACTTGGGGTTTCTATCAGATAGATGACTTAAAACTATTAAAGATAATGCCAAAATTTAAAAGGATTTGAAATTTTCATAAAATTTCACTCTGAATACATACCCGACATGACAAAAATATATTTTTAATTAAAAACATAAATAATATAAATTTATTTTCGCCTTATTATTATCTATAGCATTGGATACGTTTTTTTTTTCTTTTACAGTCAAATCTTAAATCATTTATTCTATTATTAAGTTTAGCATTATGTCATTTGATTTGTGATTTGATATTTTGTGTTTATTTACCTAACATTTCACACATTCCAATCTGCGAAACACATTTTTAAGTGGTTCGTCAATTGGACTGAAAGCCCCTTCTGGGAAAGGGTCCAGATTTATTTTAATACACTCTGGAAGCAACGGCGGATTCGTGTTAAACGCTTGTGAAATGTTACAAGCAAAAGATATACTGGAAAATATCATGGGAAAATGAATGGTGAATCGTATGAAACTTGGTTCAAGAAAGAACTCGTTCCGTAAGTCGAACAAAACAGTGAGATCGTTACTGACAATGCTTCTTAATGGACATTTGGAAAACAGTCCAAAGACATCTATAAGAAAACGGATACACAAACGGGGTTGAACATCACAAAAATAAAATATACCGCAAAAGAAAAAAAAAAAAAAAAAAAAAACTATATTTGGACGTTATAGCTGCTCCGACTCTCGAGTAATTCCCCAAAAACTGTTACATCCATATGGCGCACGCACGCAGGACGGGCTAGCCCGATAAGGTTCAAAATCAAAAGAACTAAAATGTACCGCAAAATATAACAATATACCATATTTCGCATTAATATAAGTAATGAATAAATGTGGTTAATATGAATTCTCTGAATTTTTGAATTGGCATCATGAGACGATTAATGTATGCTCATTTTATGTGTACATACATGCGTTTCTAATCGCAAATGTAATTCGATTATATTTGGTATGCGTACTTTAGGAATACAGCGCGAGAGAAAAATTTCTTTTCCAATAATTCTCTGCCGCCAATATTCACATCAGATAATTGAATCACCAACAACTCCCTTGTAGCTTTGACAGGTTCGTTCGGTGTTGGCTGAGTATAGACAGTTTCTAATCGCAAATATAATTCTGTTATATTTGGTATGCGTACTTTAAAAATACAGAGAGGGTAAAAAATTTCTTTTCCAATAATTCTCTGCCGCCAATATTCACATCAGGTAATCGAATCACCAAGAACTCCCTCGTAGCATTAACAGCTTCGTTCGGTGTTCGGTGTGTATAGACAGTTTCTAATCTCAAATGTAATTCTATTATATTTGGTGTGCGTACTTTAGGAATACTGCGCGACTGAAAAATTAATTTTCCAGTAATTCTCTGTCGCCAATATTCACATCAAGTAATCGAATTACCAACAACTCCCTTGTAACTTTGACAGGTCCGTTCGGTGTTCACTGAGTATCGACAGTTTCTAATCGCAAATGTAATTCTATTATATTTAGTATGCGTACTTCAGGAATACCGCGGGAGTGAAACATTTCTTTTCCAATAATTCTCTGTCGCCAATATTCACAGCAGCTAATCGAATCACCAACAACTCCCTTGTAGCTTTGACAGGTTCGTTCTGTGTTTGCTGAGTATAGACAGATTTTAATCGCAAATGTAATTCTATTTTATTTCTTATGCGTACTTTAGAAATACTAAGAGGGTGAAAAATGTCTTTTCCAATAATTATCTGTCGCCAATATTTACATCAGGTAATCGAATCACCAACAACTAACTCCCTTATAGCTTTGACGGATTCGTTCGGTATTCGCTGAGTATAGACAGTTTCTAATCGCAAATGTAATTATATTATATTTGGTATGCGTACTTTAGAAATACTGTGCAAGTGAAAAATTTCTCTTCCAATAATTCTCTGTCGCCAATATTCACATCAGGTGATCGAATCACCAACAACTCCCTTGTAGGTTTTACAGGTTTGTTCCGTATTTGCTGAGTATAGATAGGCATTCATTTTCAGTACCCAGTACACCAAATTTAAAAAGAATAATACTGTAAAAGCGCAAATCTAATGAAAGGGGCACATTTTAACACTTTACAACATAGTTGAAAAGTGTTTATGACTTTGGTCAATCTTTCTGTCCGTTAACACGATAACTGCCGTAAAAATAACTGTATCGAAATGAAATTTGAGTATATTATTGAGACGGTCTATGGGATGTCTGCAAATGAAAGTGAATATTATCACCCAATTAGTTTCGGGATGAAAAAATGAAATACATTGAACCCCATGGGACTTAATTTTTCAAATGTTTTTTAAGCGAAGTTAAAATTCGCAAATTGCTTCGAAAATTTGAGGAAATATTCAAATTATCACATACAAAAAAATCAGCAAAATATGTTGGGTAGTTTTTTAAATAAAAATTGAAATAGTAATGACAGTCATGATATATGAAGAGATCACGTGGTTCGTTGCAAAATAAATATGGTTTCCATTTTCTGCAGTTATCATGGATATTTAAAGATCTTTCAAATTTATGTTTTGTGTTGCATCTGTCATAAAACTGCTTTATTTTTACGTATTATATGTATTATATGTGCATCTAAATTCTGTATCAACGCAATTACGATACTTTTTATTTTAAATTATCACTAAACTTTGATTATTTCTACAACGAAGCCTAAATTTTACATTATACTATGACATGCGGAATGTAAACAAATCAAGCGATTGAAGTGAGTTTTATAAGAATTGCTGAATTATTTTTCACTCAAAATTATTTAGCTCTGGAGTATGCAATATAAGTGATATGAGCAAAATATTCATTGATTGTACATAGAGAGGCAGACGATTTATATTTCGATGCCGTCATTTGAATATAGTTCATTTTATGTAACTAGCATTGTCTTTTTCGATAAAGTTTCAAGTTTTCAAGTATAATAAACTGGTGTAGTACTGTGATAATTTAAAAAATATCACAGCTGAATGTTTCACATTTTCGAGATGTTTAAATAAAACTGCATTTGAGTTGGAAAGTGTCTCATAATCAATGCTTTATGAATGATTGATCTTTCTTGTTATGATTAAATCTGAGGTATGAATTGCTGACTCATTTTTCTATTTTGTCTATTATTTTAGTGTTGGTGCTGCAATAAAAAATTAAGAAAAATGAAACTGATAGTCATTTAGCTTTCAATAATTATTCTCTGCCTTTGTGTTACAAAAGCAAAAATCGGAACGTACTTTTAATGATGACGAAGAGCGTAATGGAAGAAATTGAAAACTTGCAAACTCTTTCCAAATAAAGCAACATGTGTGTAATATGTAAAAATCAATTCAACTGTATTTTTGTTATTCCCAATGAGTTCTAAAAATTTCGATTGATTTAAATAAATAAAATTTATGTTTTAATATTTTAATTTAAACTCGACAACTAAAACTTTAGTTATTTAAACTTTTCCATTTTAACGCTTTAAATAAGTAACGCTTTTAAAAATAAGTAAGTAGATACAAAATGGAGAAATATATAACATGCTTAAAAGTTAAGCTACACGAGCCATTAAAACGATATATGTGGTTATTAGGAAACTACTTTTGCTCTTTTTTTTTCATTAAAATGAAAACAGTTTTTTATACGAAGAAATAGCTTTAATGACTAATGTATTGACCATTTTGTTTAATAACCATTTGCCATCTGCCAGGCAATTTCATGATTTCATTTTCATCTTTTTCTGCAAACAAACTTTCAAAGTGGGATCTGAAATGAAGGTGGAGTTTTGCAAAGCACCAAACAAATGATAGTCTGATGGTGCAATGTCAGGACTATAGGGTGGATGCAGTAACACATCCCAACCGAACTCCAATAGTTTCTAAAGAGTGACTAAAGATGTATGTGGTTTGGCACGGTCATGATGGAACACAGTACCTTTACGAATTGATTTTTCACATGGTCATCACTGGTTGTTTTGGATGAATTTAGACTCTCAGCAAGCTCACGAGTAGTTAGTTATGTGACGATTTGCTTCAATCAATGTTTTTAATTTGTCATCATCAATCTTAGTTGGTGTGCCAGAAAGGGGTGCATCTTGAACTGAAAAATCACCAGAACGAAATTTTGATAACCAATTCTGGCATGTGCGTTCTGTTAGTGCATTATCATCATACACAGCACAAATCTTGTGAGCAACTGCAGCTCTTTTATTTTTGCGGAAATAAAACATTAAAATATGACGAAAATGTTGATTTTTATCTTCCATCCTTCAACATAAAATGCCTACGTAAACATTCCACGATTTTGATAAGCTGTAATTAAAACGCACTCTGATATGCCAGTTGCCACAATGCATTCTCAAAAAATTGTTTTAAATAACATTAAAATCCTCTGTGCGCTACTACAGCTACCTTACGGAAAACCCAAAACTAGTTTCTGGACAATCCAATAATTATAATACATAATTACATATATTCATAAACATTCGCTCAAACTGCTGTCAAAATGCATTGTTAGTAACAGCATAAACATGTAGCAGGGAAAACATTTGTTTAGTGTGAGGGGAGTGTATTATAAGACGGTACTGTTTCCTTCTACATCTAAAATGCATCCTCAGTAGCTAAACAGAGAATCGTAATTTTAATTCCAATTGAGATATGAATTCTTTACACATTCCTCTTACTATATTAATGCAAAATAATTGTATAGTTTGTTCTTTACTTATTGCTAATTACGAAGAAAAAAATAATATTTTGTTTTATGTTATGCTAGCCTCCTTCAGCGACTAACCCGATCGTTTTTTGAAGAAGCTCTTAACTTGCATTAGATGTGGCCAGCGTAGCAGGATAATCGCCCATTACTCGGACACACAACTTGTCGCTGCTGATTTCTACTGGTTTCAAAGACTAATAAGAAACAAGTTCTTTTTTTAGCTTAAAGTTTAAGCATGTTTCTAACTTTTATTTTTTGAAGTATGTTTGTTTGAGGATTATGGTGTAATTTATGATTATATTTTGTTTATTTAATGGGATCACAGTAAGTGTACTTTGTATTACAGAGAAAATAAATAAATAGATAAATAAATAAAGCAGGGATGAACAACCTTCGCTCTAGTATCTATTTTATCTTATTTATTCTACCGATACAAACTCCTTTTTCTCCCTTTGAAACCGGTTGATACTTTTAATCAACGGTTTATGCTGTTACTGATGAAGCATTGCAACTTTTAGATGTATAATAAAAACAAAATAATGAAATATGAAATATATGTTTTAATTTAATGAGTGTTAACACAATATATAAGCATGGGACTTGTTTATGCTGGCCTATCGTTATTCAAAATGTTTTGCATATTCTACATATTTATAACATTTTAATAATAGCGTATTCATTTTTTATTTCCAAATACATTAACCATTTCTCATTTATTCAAACGCGTTTTTATTTAAAACTATAAAATTAAAACTGTACATCTAAAAGAAATCAAACATATTTAGGTAACAAAAACATGTGCCATTAATGCATGAATAGATTTCAGATTTGGAGCTTTAAATTCAAATTGCAGCGAGGTTTAAATTTATACATATGATATTTATGATTATATAAGGCAGCAAGCATTATTACTCTTTGGATTTTTGTTTCAAATCTTTTGAAATAAAATCGCTAAACGTGGATTAGAGTTACTGGATGTTTTTTGGCTTTTTATGAAATTAAATCTCTTATGAAATTTATTATGCAGAAGCTATTTATTAGGCTGTCGACATTTTCCAAACAATTTATAATTAATTGTTTTTATATTAACAATTAATGACAAACTGTACTTTAATTTGAATTAAAATAATAACTGTAAAAAATAGAAGGTACTTACATTTAAATGGTTTAGTATTCCTTATCGCTGTAGCATATTTTGAGCTGCTGCCAACCTGGAAGTTCTCTGGACAAGTTCGCCCGTGTTATTGACCTCGAGTGTTGTTAACGGTGATGCCTGGGTAGCGTCTGCTGTGCCCCTGCCATGCTTCACCTGAGCAGAGGATCTGGTTCGACTTGTTTGTTACAGCGGGAAATTTTCTCTTTATTAGTGCAAAGAAGATTAAAATAACCTAGCAGTTTTGTACTCATACTTTTACAAATACTTACAGATTGTGTAACAGAAAGAAGATAACCAACTTTTAAGCTTTAGTAATTTCAGAAAATCGCCTCACATCATAAATTGAAATATCTTAAATACTAAATATAAATGTCTTAACTGAGTACATTAAGATGGTTAAAATTGTTTGCAAGGTAACATAACTTCAAAATCTACTTGGAATCATTGAATATATTTTCATGTTCGAAATTAGAATTAAGCAAAAATATCTTAATTTTATCTTTCAGTTCAAGTATACTCCCGGTCTGTCTTCTCTGCTAAGACTGCGGTTATCACTGCCATCAGACAAGCCTATTAGCTCCTATTGAATTGTTAAAATGCGCTAAACGATAATTTTTAAATAAAGTTGCGACGTAATTGAGGGATTTCACATACGATACCGATTCGATAACTTTTCAAAAACTTATTTTGTTCTTCGCGGTGCTGTAGCATTAAAAGGAAATTATTTGTATAAATGATTATATATTCTCTTTTGTGCTGTTCAATTTTTTTTTCTCATCACTTACAATCCGTACTGATATGTCCGAATTTTAGTTTTAAGAGCACTGGTTGTTAAATGTATCTTCGAAAATTTAACAATTTGTGCTCTTAAAAAGAAAAGAAACGCCATACCATTCCTATAATAATTTGAGAAGGACTTCATAAGCTTACTCTAATGATATAATTTTCTAATACTTCCTTGAGGAAAGTAGTCATAGAAAATTAGATGACTACAATTATTAGAAGAGCGTTTTGAGCCCTTTTCCAAACAACTGCTTAGAAAGAACTGCATGGTATCAGGCAGAGACAATTAAATAGATAGATCTGGAAAATCTAAAAGTAGAATTTGCTAGTAGAGGCAAGCGACATTGAAATCGAAACCCCAACCATAACCATATCACAGTCCGATAAAACGATCTCACCTCGGCCAATTCCCTTCCTTTTAGTTTCTGAGGTAAGTTTACTTTTATTTGGTTTAGCGTGAACTCTTCTAACAAGGAAGGTCTCCTGACCGACCCCTACCGATTTTAATGAAAAAATTACTGTGAATAGTATTGGTCTGTCACAACACATTGTGCAAGTACCAGCGGCTCTATAGCAACAGAAACGACACAATAAATTATTGAAAATTGGTTCTGGGTTACCAGAATCTATACGTTATCCCGATTTGGAAATTATTCATTATGATTACTGTTTTGACAATGGTGAAAGCTGAAAACTTCTGAAGGTGTAATACTATAAAATTCGGTTAATGCCTAGATCCTGGGCATACGAGCGTCGCATTTGTAAGTAAGACACCACTGGAAGAATATTAGTTCTCGTGTTTGCTTGATCAGACAGCACAGAGTTTTGAGTTGTGTTCTCCACATATAACGTTAATGCGAAGCAAGATCTTTAGAAAGTCCCGCTTTACCTCCTCTTGGGCACTTCTCCCAGCAGGAGGAAAACCCTTGTGCAGTTTTTAACAAAATCAATCGTAATACTAAACAGTGAACACTAACACTAATACAACTCATCAGCTTTTGAAGTCTCACTTTTTATAAACTTGTCATAAATTAATCTGTAGGACAAATCCAATCTGGTGCCACTACGACCTAAATTAATGTAACGTTAACAGGGTTATTATTTTATGGAATAAATGTATTACAGAGGTGAAGAATAGTAAAGAAATTTCGAAACAGAAATATGTGCAACACCAACTACATTTTGCAAACCTTTGGAAAGAACTATTGGTCAAAGAGCAATGAAAAGAATCTGATGTATGAAAAACAAAATCAATCGGATTTTGAAAATGTCCTGGGTGTGAATCTGTGTATCCACAGGAATACCAAGAACATTTCTACATATCAATAAAACGTAGAGAAGAAAACTGATTGTGCGTAATCGCTTGCAATTTAAAAATATTGTCTCTTTAGTATAAATGAATGTTGATTTGCTTAATCATAGCCACATCTGAAAATTTTCTCACGAAGTTCTTCCATACACGAAACCCGTACTTATCTAGGGGTTGAATGAGAGCTGTAGTTTTAGGGAAAATGTTAAGTAAATGCATATCTTTATCAAATGGAATACTAAATCTTGGTTTCTAAATGCAGACCAAGAATCTACCAAAAGTACTGTTTCCTGTGGAGTGATTTTGAAAAAAAATTACGTCAACCACGTACGCAACTCTTGCGATCCTATTTTACCTCATTTGGTTGCAATTGTATAAATATTGCTTGCTTGAAACATGTTCCTTTCCACATTGATTCCAAACTTTCCCGTTGGTTCAGGGTATACAATGAGTAGTGGAGATAACAGATTGCCACTTTTACTAATTATGGGCATTATTGTGTAGGAATGGGTTGTGGAATGTATAGATTGGACAACATTTTTAATTTGTTTATCTCCTGGAAACGAGAGGACTCACCAGAATATATTTCCTTATTGAAGCCCGATTGATCGGCGTTGGAAACCTGATCATCGCTAAAATGTGAATGTTTGACAAAAGTAGTAACATCGTTTACGAAAGCTTGTGCAGAGTTTTTGATATCTATCTGTTACGACTGTTTCCCGAGACGACATGATTTTTGTTATTTTTCTGTTGACAGTATGGTACTTTTTCTTAAATGTGATTAGCCATTTTCGCGATGCCTGGAATTTCATTCCCAATGCTGTAAATCACAATCATGTACAACGATGCATTTTTGTCTTGTTTCCTGGAATTGTTCGTATACAAAATCTTGAATGGCTTTTAATTTGTGTCCGCGATCACCGAAATTTCCAATTTGTTTTTCCCAATTTTTTAATTGGCGCAGGTTTTCTATGAATTAAAAGCGATGTTGTACAGATCGTAGAGGGCGACATGATCGTTTACTTGTATTTCTCCAATATTTCACTGCAGCTTCCTTATATTCAAAACTTATCTTCGGTATCTGTACATCACCTTCATCAGAACCCAAATTAGCATCAGCACTAATATATTCAGGATTGCTTTCGTCGTCAAGCTCGTAATCAGAGGATTCTTCCTCAATCCCCGCACTTTGCATTGAAGTAACATATTCATGTGTGACTTCATTGATTCTGTTTTTCAGATAGCTTTCTTCTTGGGTGAAAGGAGTTATTTGAAAATCATTTTGAGTATATTCCAGACGAAGCATCCATATTACGTTACATACGTTGATGCTAGTCATTTCGAATTAACGGAGTTCAAAATTACGAAAAAAAAAATAAACAACAATGCGAAATTGCAAATGTAAAAAATAATCAAATAGTTTAAGCACACTGTTCTATCAGTCTTTGATAGTGTAAAAAAAATCATGCAACAAGCTTGCATTCAAACAAGCAGTAAAGAGAAATAAACTATACACAATGTCGCTGGAAATACGAAATGTGCAGTACTACCGAACAGTAAGCGAATCGAAGAGCAAAGCAAACGAGCCGATGCACTGTTTCTGTACTTTATTCGGGGAATATGACGTATACTGTACGCCAACGTTGGCTCCGACTTCTAGAGTAAGATTATATTTGGCGATGAAAACTATTTTTTTTTTTACATTTTATTATGTCGTTTCTATTGCTATAGGGCCGCTAGTACTTACACAACGTGTTGTGACAGACTAATACTATTCACAGTAATTTTTTCATTAAAATCGGTGGGGGTCGGTCAGGAGACCTTCCTTGTAAGCCTAAGAAGTTCTACAAGCTTAGGCTAAAACGTGAAAGATGCCATAATCATTTGAAATCGCCGCTTAAGAGTAAATCTTCTGCTTTATCCGCGCTTTGTTAACTTTCGCAGATCACGTTTTTCACTGAAATTCTGCTCAAACAGTTGCGAAATATTTTCCGAAAAATAAAATGCAATTCTTAGATTATATTAAAACTAAATTTAATACTCAATAAAATATAGAATATACTTTTTATTTTGATCCAAAATATTTTTGGTGCTGCCATCTGTTGTCGCCATATAATTCATACCGATTGTTTTTATTTTATAACGACAGATCATATATAATAATTCCACACTTACGGAAAGGTAATTTCTCATTCTATAAATTTGATAAGGGGATCTGAATGTTCATCACTAAGGACTGCAATTTTGTCTTCAAGTTCCTTTGTCTCCAAGTCCAAGCTCAATTCCCTTTCCGTGAATGTGGCATTATTATATATGATCTGTTGTCGTATTTAATACTGTATTAGAAGAAATAGACATTTTAAAATGTTGATTAAAACATGAAAATAGTCGGTATGAATTAAATTGACAGATGACAACACCAAAAATATTTTGGATTAAAATAAAAAATATATTCTATATTTTATTGAATATTAAATTTAGTTTTAATATAATCTAAGCATTGCATTTTTTTTTCAGAAACTATTTCGCAACTGTTTGAGCAGAATTTCGGCGAAAAACATGATATGCAAAAGTGAACAAAGCGCGGATAGGGCAGAAGATTTACTGACGCACAGCCTTAAGTGTAGAAAATTTAAAATCATTCCAAATTATTCGTATTAAATGTTTTACGTTTAATCTGAAAGATATCTAAAACTTTATATTGCTCTCATTTGTGTTTTCTCCCTGCTGTTTCTAGTATATTTCTAGTACGGAGAAGGAACTTTATGATCTTCACTTGTATCTAAGAATAAATTGTAGTTCATTTTCGATATTAGAATGTCGCAATTGATCCTCTATTCAAATGTCTAGTTATTTTCATCAAAGGAATGGGAGGAAATAATAATTATTGGTCTCTTCTCAAAAATGAGACACATTCCAAAATGCCTCCCAACTCTTTAAAGCACAATTGTACTATCAATAGTAGATGAGAAATGGGGGTTCTGCAACACGTGCAGTATTTCCATACCGCCACCGACGACAATCCTGGAAATTCTTAATCTTAGACGGTGGATATTTTTGCAAAATGGAAAACATTTAGACGTTTTCATGCTTCAGAAACTTTTTAGGTGCGGCAACAGTTTAGTCTTCGTGGTCTTGTACGAGAGAATTTTGAGGAAACTTTCGATTTCTTTAAAGATTCAAAGAAACTTTTTAAGAGATGGCAAATCCTGGAGTTCTACAACAGTGACAATATGCTCTGCCAGCGCTGTGGAAAAAGATACTAGATTTGGAAAGAGGAAACTTTCGATTCATTTAAAGATTCAAAGAAACTTTTTAGAGATGGCAACGCCTGGAGTTCTGAAACAGTGACGGTATGCTCTGCCAGTGCCACCTAGCGGCGGAAAGGAGAATTTTTAGTGTTTAAACTTAGGTTGTGAGAAGGTCCATTTTCTAAGTGGAGGGATTTTTTAGAACTATTTTTTATTAAAAAATCAAGGAAGGCATATTGTATGTGAGGTATTCCTATACATACATCGTGGTAAAATGGGATATTAGCTTAAGTTTTAAATTTTCAAAGACGGATCCAATATTTTTCTAGGAGATCCGATAATTCGATAAAAACATTTTTTAAGCACTCGACTGCTCGATATGTTCTATTTCTGACTGAATCTCCCAAATCTGACCCCGGGATCTTTCCAAAGAGCTAGAATCACTAGAGGTAGCCTTTCCATTGTTTGGTGATCTGAAAAGCATGGCCATTACTGTGCTACCGCCACGAGAAAGTCCCCAGACAGCAGACGTTTTGGTGGCGGTCGCTATGAAAACAGGTTATTCCACTGCATTTTAGGTGTGGCGGAAAGCGCTTCTTTCGATTTGGCGCAGATAGAACCGACGAAAGTCGCATTTCGCTTTGTACTGGGGTCAATGCTAGACTCTCGCATTCTGTGATTTTTAAAGCTGTGAAGTAACTTGTACTATGTTGCACACTTTGTGGATTTTGTCTAGTTGAAAAATCACTGCATTTAAAAGTGGAAAGACTTGCATTCGCAAGCATGTGCAATAGTCCACAATGTTACGACATTTTTTTGAAGAGGGAAAACCGCAAATTCTCTAAAAATACCAATTTCAAATTCAATGAAGAGAGCTGCGGAAGCGACAGAGGTTTCAGCGTCATCAGTTAAAAAGATAAAACGTGAAGGGAAATCGCTTAATGACACTGAGATAAGTACTTTATCTATTTGAACAACTTACAATTATTGCTTAAAGAAGCTATTTTAAAAGTAACACAAAATGAATGGAAAAAACACATTGGAAAAATAGAGAATATTTATTGGAAGAAAGATGGATTGATAGAAGATATTGTGAAGAAATTAGTGATAAATCTGTCGGATAGCTCTTCTTCAAGTGATTCGGACATAGTAGATAATAGTTATTCCAATGAATGTGAATGAATATTTTATAATTGATTGAAATATATGAAAAGAATGAATATTTTAAAGTCATAATTTTGCTTATTTATCATTTATCTTTTCCTTTTTGCTGCCTAATAATTGTGTAACTTGCTGATTAAAAACTGTAATAAATTTCAGTTTATTCGAAATTTAGGTTTCAAAATGATATAAATTCTGGTTTTAAATTGTAAGCTTTTCTCTTCCAAAATCGCCCGAACCTAAAAGAAAATATCTAAATCTACTTTGTTCTAATAAATTGACGGCTTCTCGTAGCCTCTGTCGCCTATAATAAAATTATTTTCTGAGTTTAAAGGGCGAGAAATTTTTAAGTTAATTTATAATTTAATGTCATTTAATACGAAAATTTTGTTTAACTGTCGGATAAAAAACATCTACTATTTTCTTTTAGTACATCATGATAAACGAAACGGATTCTCTGCTTAACGAAGTGCGCTTGATTTGCCAAATGTTGCAGTCGATTTCAAACCTTTCTCCCTCCTTTCTTCGACTCGTCTACTTGCGGCAACCCTGTTCAGAGACTTTCTCGTGGCGGTAGGTCAGTATGTCCCCCTTCGATGCTACAAATGACAATCAGATTTGGCACATTCTCGCTAGAACGGCGCATTGTAGCAGTTCCAGAAAATTGTAAAAGTGTGCCATTGTGGTACAGTGACCGCCGCTTATAAGAAACACGTTCGTTTCGCTCGTTTTGTTTCTTATAAGCAGTTGTTTCTTAAATCCGGAAATTTTTTAAATACCGTTCTTCCATTGTAAATACTAACTATTGAACACAGTTTTACAGAATTTAAAAGATAAATGTATATAAGTAAAATATTAGTACGTACATAATACATTTGTAAATTAAGTTTTGCATTCAAAAATATTTCTCATTTTACAAATTAAGCCTTACAACTTAAATTATTATCTATATGCATATAGTATGCAGTTAAATAAGAATAAAAAGTAAAACTCATAGGTCGTTCATTTATGTATAAGAGCATAGTACATTTTCATACATACCGTAATCTATTACTGAAGAATAGCAAAAAACTTATCCAGTATTGTTTGTGCTAACGAGTCTGTGATTAGTTTACGTACATCCATTTCTAAATCATAAAACAGTCCATAAACTTTTTCTGATGCCCCTCTGTGTTCAAGAGTTTTTCTAATTATAGTTAGGGCTTCTCGCGACTGTTTGGCTGTAGGAAAATTTTCTTCTTGTGGAACGTCGTCTTCATTTTCTTCTTCATTGCAAACATTCTGAATTTCCGCACTATGTCATCATCATTGTTTTCTTCAGATGTTTGTAAATTTTCGTCGATGTGAATCCATTCTTCGAAAGGTGCTTCAAATTCTTCTTCATCTTCTGCTGGTATGGCAACATTATTTTTCAAAAATCCTGCTTTACGGAAGCAATTAAAAATGCATATGTCAGAAACTTTTTTCCATGCGCCTGCGATCATATGGATAGCATCAAGCAAGGTTGTTTTCTTGCTTATTGACTACACGGAGGTGGAGAATCATACTTTTTAAGTAAACTTTGCTTTTCAAGCAAAGTAAGGTTTTGCGACATGCTTCACTAGCAAAACATAAAATGACTAACTAAAGCTGTACGAATCTTATTTGAGTGCATAAGCAAAGATGCCTTTCCTTATCAGTACGTTTCCTTAACTGCCAAAAGATTAAAGCTCGTTTCTTACTGGTTTGGGGTTGTACTCCCCAAGTCTTTCTGCGGAGAAATCCTCTGTCATCCTTTGTTACATAGCAAACTCCCACCCCCTCCCCGTACGCCCAGAGACAAGAGATAACAACTCGTCCTTCAGTTAACCTTAAACAAATCGATTTTTTTTTTTACACCAGCGTCGCAAGGAAATCAACAAATTTTCTGTAGAAAACTGTTTCTTATAAGCGGAATCGTGTTTCTTATAAGCGACACAATTTTAATGTTAAAACGAAGTTTGTATTTGTTTCTGTCGTTTTGAGTCTTATAAACGGCTGTTTCTTATAACCACTGAATCTTATAACCGGCGGTCACTGTAGTTTGTTCATTGACGCAACTTTCTTTTTTTTAAATCTTAAACTACGTATTTTTAATTCTCTAAAATATACAGTTTCAAAATGCGTGGATTAAGATTCTGGAACACTTTCTTTTCTTACACATTAATTTTCAAAGTTTGTTACGACTGTTTTAGCTTTCTTTTTCAAATTGTCATTGCAAATTATTTTTAATTAATATTTCAGTATTTTTTTATCCTTAAACATAAATTATATCTTTAGATAACATTTTGTTAACGAGATATAGGTAATATTTGAGCAAATTGTTACCTTTTGGCCTTGATTTTTAAAGATAAATCTTATACCTAATTTATCTGTTTTTACAACATTTCAGTATATGAGCAGTTCACTACATGACAAAAATGATCTGTATGCGTTAGTAATGGGTTGTTTCTTCAGGTGAATTTGGTTAAAAAATAAAACAATTGCAAGAAATGAAACTTCAAAGAAACTTAGATTTTAATAATTTCAAAAATGCAAGAGGATGCAGATATTTGTTATGATACTTTTGCAAAAATAAAAAAATATATTCTTAATATATAGCATTTACATTTATTTATTTACATTGCATTTATTTACATTACATTTATTTACATTAAATTCATTTATATTAATACACGTATACAAAAAGTTGATCAGTAGAGTGACTATTACAATTTCAATCATGAGGATAGAAAACTATTTTGTACATGCGTTCTTAAAAATGTAGTATCTTGATAACTCTGTACAAATTTATAGTGTTAATTTAGAGTGTAAGAATCTTACGGGATTGCAAACATATATATTAAAATAAAATAAAAATAAATCGAATGTTCAATTGAAATAAAATTAAATCGAATGTTCAAATGAAATAAAAATAAATCGAATGTTCAAATGAAATAAAAATAAATCGAAATACCTTAAATAAAAAGCAATATTTTTATTAATGCTTCGACATTTGATTTATCCTTCTGAAGTTCTTTATAAACTTTAGCGATGGCATAATTTTATTTTAAAATATTCAAATAATATGTAATTGTTAAATAGAATTTTATGATTTTCTACAGAATCTTAATATAAAATAGGATGTTTGAAAATAGAAAAGAAAACTGGATTTACTTGCATTGCGAAAGTTCAAGCATTTGCATATAACTGTGATTTTTCTGCTAGTGCATATAACTGTGCTGTTCAATAATTTTCACATAATTCTAAATTTCTCTTCAATATTTCAACACACACAAAACAATTTTCCAATACATTTTCCCGAATGTATCAATAATCTCCTACCCTATATTTTTTTTTATTAAATGTCGATCAATATTTTGCATAATATATTCACAAATGATAATTCACATTGGCATGTACATGGGTTTTTGAGTTATCTTATCCAAAGAGACAAATACGCATACAAATATGCACACACACAGACAAACATCTTGAATAAAGTGTTTAAATCATGTTCAGGAAATCCTGAAATATATTTTACCGACAAAGTCTCGATTTTGCAAATTTTTGGGATACTATTTGTATTCAATAGTATGAGAAATAAATAGAATTTATTTTCGATTTCAATATCGTTTATAGCATTTTTATTACTATACAAAACTTATTAGAATAGGACTATGCTTATTAGAATAAACTAATAAAAATGCTTATTAGAATAGACTAAACTTATTAGAATAGTCAATGCATTTGCATGGACTCTACATTTCCTACATTTTATACACATAAAGGGATTTCTCAAACCCTTAATATCATATTAAATAATTCGACTGGTAATAGAGTACACTAGAAAATAACAATATAATGCACCTAATGACAAAACACCTTTAACAATAAAATTCTCTACAATGTTTGAAATACCACTTAAGTTATAATTTTAAAACGATGTTTGGCACTTTCTACAAATTAAATTTAAAAAAAATTAAGCGTTAGGTTAATAATTAGCAAAAATTATAAAATTTTCAAAATGTTTTTCCAATCTAAATTTCTAGTCAAAAATTCTTCCAATTCAAATGTCGACCTCTTATGGGATTGCAAAAATTCATATAAAATTTTGAAATAAAATTAAAAATGTTAATGACCCTGAAATAGAGTAGTTTTATTATTAATGCTTCTGCGTTTGTTTTTCTAAAGTTCTTCGGTGTACACTTTAGCGACATGACATAATCGAATTCTGAAATATTCAAATAATATAGATTTTATTAATAAAATTTTGATTTTCTACAGGGTCCTGACATAAAATATGATAATTTTAAGTAGTAAAAATACCAGATTCTATTTGCATCAGCGAATGCGTAATCAGCATTTGCATACAGTTATACATTTTTAATTTTTCAGCATGCTGAAACATTCTAAAAGTTTTTCTGCTACTTTGCATAGTTTTTCAGTATCTTTTCCCGGGTATATCAATCCCCCTCTATTTTTTTTTTGCTTTATTAAATCTGTTATTCTAACCTCAAAAGTTAAAGGAGATACGCATATTGCACAATTTAAAATCTTAGTAAATCGTTTAACTCTAAATCCAGCGATATAACTGACTATATCTGCCAGAAAGAAGTTTGATCTGTCATGGATGCTAATATCAGGTATATTGTCTATTTCTTGAAGAGATTGTGGCATACTTTCTGCCGAGAAAAATTTGTCTTTGTTTAGTGTTTTTACATATTTGTTATACGACGATGTTACATTTAAAATATTTGTTTCATCCAAAGGCAAACAATTTTAGTTTAGTGATGACGTTATTTGATGAAGGCATAACAGTCGAACGTATGTATGCTGTTTTAAACTGCATTGCAGTGGGATTATTATTATGACCGCCTTTACTTCGTATAGCACTAAAGAACATTTCTAAGTGATCTTGAGAAAGTTTGTAAGTCATTAGAAAGTGCAAATAGTTTGTTTCCATGAGTGTTTTGTATATAAGTCTTGTGCTGTGAATACATGTTAAAAATCCTAAAAATCCAGTTTTTCTTTTGCTATGCAAAATGAGGGAACCATTAAATGAGGTTCTAAAACCTTTTATATAAATTTCTACTTCCGAGAAAAAATTGAAAATTTTGTCCTTGTTAGACTGCTTTAATGGAGATTTAAAGTCAGTGGCTTTTAAATTTTGACTATTTAAAATATTAAATAGATTGTTAAATTTGCAAACAAAATTGGCTATTGGTTCATAGCCTTTGAAATCAGGATAATTTTCATTATTTGATAAATATAATAAAGCATCTGCAACGCTGTTGCTTAAAACTTGCTCAGCAAGTTTCACTTCCATTTTATGCCAAATGCAATGCAGTTATTAATTTAGGATGCTTTTATTTATAAATTTTATATGCAATTTGTTCGATATCAATCAGTTACATTTCCCAGTACATATGTCAAAGTACACATGTACATTTATTGCACTAGATTTTTTTTAATATATTGTATTGCCGAATTAAAGGTGTATTATTTCAGACGGTTAACTATTGTCTAATGCTCTTTATAAGTAGTATATCAGTGTTTATTATAAATGCGAAAATGTACTTAAAGGAATTGTTTTTTTGTAAAAATGTTCTCATTATATTCAAAATTCCGTTATACCAAATGTTTGTCATAAGAAAATCTCAACATGCTATTATCGTTCACATACACATAATATTTATAGACAAATAAATCAGAACGTAAGGTAATTAAAATATATCGTCTTTATCTATAAAATGAAGTAAAAGGATATTTTTAACCCCGCGGGATGCCAAAATTAAAAAAAATTTATTTCTGATATCCCGGAATGTAAAACATACCTCGGATTCCAATCTTAAAATTATATCTTAGGAAGCACAATTTCTTGCACGCATCCAAAGCGCGTGGTTTCGCGCGTGGTCTCGCAGTATTGTTTTTCCAAAACCGCCAAATATCGCCAAAATGTAGTAAAACGCAGTTTAAGATGTTTAAATGAATATTTTTTTATAAATACATTGATGGAATAAGTTCTTCACGAAGCTTAGCTTATCTCCTACAATTTTTTTTATCCTCCAAAGCTTAGGGGTAGCAGAAATAATTAAAAACATGTATTTTTTCTTTCAAGGACGCTTTGCGATTCGCTTTCTCCCATTGAACTACCTGTGAAACGGAACGCTCTGGGCGGGAAGAGTCCCTAAAGTCACATGACTTCTCTTTTAGGTCTTGCGTTAGGGTTGCCGAGGCTTTCTCTACTTGATTGCTTCTCGAAGGATCTTTCCAACTCTTCCCCCACTGACTCTATTGTAAGGAAACTGTTATCCCTTCGCACCCCTCGGTGGTCGTCGGGGGCAGTCCAGACCCCATTGTATATCTTTATCTTGAACATCTACAAATTGCTCCTCGACGTCCACAACATAGAAGCTCTTATTGAAACAGCGGTTTTTCAGAGAAATAAGCAGTGGATTTAATATTTTCTTTATTACATGTTTCTGCTTACTTATTTTTTGCATTAAACGGAATGAAATGCAATTTTCTTAGCATTTTATTTAGATTGACTGTATTGTGATTCAACTTGTTTTCAAATGTTTCCGGAAGATGTAAATACATGTTGCAGACCTATAATAATTTTAAATCCTGTTTCAGTTGTATAACAATTCTGATGAATATATTTTGAACAAATGAAAAAAATCTCTGATAAATACACTGACTTCCAAAAGTTATGCACGCAATGCAAATTTTCATTTTTTGAAAGAGTATTTGAATGTGAGTGGCTGAAAATAAAATCGCTGCGGATGTGGATGGCAGTATGCAAATATCGTATATTACAGCCAATCACGATTGATCCTCCGGATATATGCTAATTAAGCAGTCGTTAAAGACGCCATCATTCTGAAGGGTTTGAGGAGGTGCATTTAAATGCTGATACGAAGTGATTATAACTTTTGTAGGATTATTTTTGATGATATGCGTGTTTCTATGGCTGAAAAAAGGCGAATGACAGACAGTGAGAGCCGTCGGACGCAAAGCAAGACAGTCAATCAAAGATGTAGCTATTTTCTTTGGCGTTGATCATTCTGTAATTTCTCGATTATGGAAACAATTCCAAATAAGACGAACAGTTTTCCGGAGACCTGTGCCGGTCTTCCAAGGGTTACCACCCCCTCTGATAACCAGTATATTGCTATTGTAGCCAAGCGGAATCGATGAACAACCTCCACAACTGTTACATCCATGGTTGCAGCGGCACTTGGTAAGACAATATCTGCGAGTACTATGCGCTAAAAGCTCCACGTGAAGGGACTGTACGCCCGAGTACCACGTTTTTGTGTTCCATAACGGTCCAAGCTAAAGGGGCAAAATTAAAGTGTTGTCGTCAACATGTCAATTGCACTGTCTCAGATTGGTGCAACGTCCTGTTCACGAACGAGTTCAGATTTGCCCTGGAATCAGATAATAAGCGTGTAAGGGTCTGGAGACAACGAGACACACGCAATCATGCCAAGAATATCATCGACCATCACGCATTCAGAGGTGGCAGAGTCATGGTGTGGGCTGGAACTTCAATGGGATATCGCGCAGAGCTGCACATCTTTAAAGGCGGTTCCGTGACGTCTGCGCAGTATCGGGATGAAATCCTAGACCCCATTGCGAGACTCTACGCTGCAGCAGTTGGTCCTGATTTCCTCCTTATTGACGATAATGCCTGTCCACATCGAGCTAACATTGTTGGCGAATACCTGGAAAGTGAGGGCAATTCTCGTGTGGAGTGGCCGGCGTATTCCCCCGACCTTAATCCCATTGAAAACCTTTGGGATGTCCTCAGGCCTTCTGTCTCTGCACGTTTACCTCCTCCAGTCAGTCTCAGAGAGTTGGAAATTGCTTTATTAGAATAATGGCCATTACATACTTGGATCTGAAATGGTTGATCACCTCATTGAAAGCATGGAAAATCGTTTTAAAGTTTGTGTGAAGGTCTGGGGTGGTCACATACCATATTAATGTAAGTTTTGTTTGGTTTATTTGCATTTAAATATCATTTTGTTAATGACCCAAATGTGACGTCATCATATAACTTAAGAAAAGTAAATATTTTTTTCATCTCTGTACATAATTCTTGTTTTCTTTAATGCATAAACACATTTGCTACATTTCTTTAATGCATAAACACATTTGCATTCATGTACAATTTTGAGTTAAAGCTTTACTTTTCCATTTTTGTTGATTCTGCCGTCCGTGCTTAACTTTTGGAAGCCAGTATATATTTTTTCAAATATATGCGACTAATTATTTAGCTGCCTACACTTTTATTCTCGCATAACACGCAAAGGTAGAAAATATCTCAAACTCAAGTTAGAAATGCACTTATGTTTCGATTTAACTGGGTTAATGTTTCAAATTCGTCATACTTTCCCATACAGTCGTAGGGAATTATTCAAAAAGAGTTAATTGGTATTTCAATTTCGAAATTTATACGTTTTGATCACATAGCATTACTTCCCTTTACATATACAGTGTATTATAATATATCGAAATATGTATTATAATATTATATCAGGAGTGGCGACACGTCAAACTTTTCAAATCACTAAATTAATTAAACAAATGACAAATCTTAAAACTGGGGAACCTCAAATCCGCTTAGTCGTCGAAATCATGTACTCATCCAAATTAACGAGAGTGCAAAGAAAAGCTTCAGAAAAACCAAGATACTTGCAAACAAATTCTTTCCAACAATGGACGCGCATTCAAAAACAGGTAACATGAAGAAAACCAAATATTTTAACGGTATAAATATCAGGAGGGGCGACACGTCAAACTTTTCAAATCATTAAATTAACTAAACAAATGAAGCAGTGCACACATTCTTCCTTAAATGTAATGTTAGGCACATGACAACAACAACAACAACAACTAAACAAATGACAAATCTTAAAACCAGTTTTAAAATATTTATGCCTTTAAACAGTTTCTTAAGATATTTATCTGTGAGCTTTGTATATATTTTATAATTTATATGTTTTATAATTCATCTATTTGTACGCCTGACCATTTTCAAGATATGCAAATTTCACTTAACGGCAGTGGATTGTACTATTTAAGCATGTTGGCATCTGTTTTTAATCATGTCACCACTGAAGATGAACATGAGGATGTTCGAAATCGCTTTGGCTGTATTTGATGTACGTCTGTAGGATGATTGTTTAATAAAGTGACCTTTGGATCTGGTTTTAAGATTTGTCATTTGTTTAGTTAATTAGTATTGTAATATGTAAAATTATCGAAATCGAAAATGTATATTTGCACGTAAAACTTTACATAGAACGATAGGGGGGCGCGGTAGCCCATTGGTTAGCGCGCTGGAGTTGCACTCGGTAGGCCCGGGTTCGATTCCAGCCACTGCCAAAACTGCCGCCGTGTTCATGCGGAGTACGATCACGTTAAACATGTGGGTCCGAAAGTCCTTCCGAGAGGTTGGTGGTAGGGGAAGGAGGGTACGGTCCCTGTGGATGCCTCCCCCACTGGGTTCCGGTCTAAATTGGGTGGCACTTCCCGACCGTCCAAACAGTTACCTTACACCTTTCTGGTAGGTCGGACGGTCTGGGTTTCAACATCAACAACATAGAACGATAGGATTTATATTTTATATACTGTAGAAGAATACACTCATTTCACTTGAAATAAATATTAACTATCCTGTTGCATATTGTGTATCCTTTAAATAGTCACATTGCCACATACATTTAAACTTCAATATGAAACACGTTGAAGGTTTGAGAATTCGTAAAACTGTGGCACATAACAAGTTTTCTTGGCGTCATTATAGTTGCACTCTAATTTATGCTGACCAGAGCATAATAACCACGAAACTGGTCCATACATACTTTTATCTGCAATGGGAGCGCGATCCTAATTTAGGAAACTCCCTGTTACAGGCGGGTTCTGTGTATGTGATTTTCGTGATAGTTTTATAATATACCTGGAATACTCAACAAATTGGTTCTTAAATATTATTTTACTATATTACCGAATTTTCCAATTTAGATTCTCTTGGAGGTATAGCGGCTAATTCAATTTTCAAACACAATTATGCAGCATGATATGTACATTCCTTACTAAGAACGGGTACACTACTTGTATCTAATATAAAGAAAATGCACAATTTGCGGTGAACTTTTAATATTACAAATTATCTTTAAAATTTTATTATTCTACTTATTATTTATATTTCTTTAAAATTTTATTATAATTCTCAAAAAGAGGAAAGAGGTGAGCTCTCCCATGCTGATATAATAAACAGAGCACAGCTTACAATTTTATGTATATAGGTAATGAGAATTTTACAATTAAACAATTGCTTTTTTTTGTAGACTGCGTTTATGTACTTCTTATTACTGGCAAAATCTTGAGAGAGATTTCCATTTTGGCTTTTGAGAATATTTTTTTTTATTTCGTTAATTTATAAAGCTTCCATAATTTTAGAGATAGAGATACAACCAGCGATCGGATCACATTATCGGATTTTTATTTGCATTTATTCAGAGCTTCAAAATCCGACTAGGTCTGTTTGGAAACTTAAATAACGATTGGGTCCCGTTTGGACCCAATCGTTATTAGGCCAACATGCAGACGCCTAAATTTTAAGTGGTACTCTACCAAGGCTACCTAACAACATTTTATGAAAATTGATACAGCCTGCTCCCGTGCTAGCCGTCCAAATAGTTGCTCAAGTCCTTCGGATGAGTCTGACGGTCTGGGTTTTCAGCCTGCTCCCGTGATGGTGAGAGAAACAGGTGGATTTTCAATTTTATTTAGATAGATAAAGTTTTTTAAATGTTGTATCTGCACACTTAATAAAATTTTGAATGTCAAAAATCGTTTCAGATTTAGGCACAAAAAAAGCATACGTTTTATAGTTCTATTAACACCGAAATTGCGGTATATCAAACAATTTTTCATCTCTGATCATTGAATGTTGCCTTAGTTTAAAAGTTTTTAAATATTTAAATACAATTATCATTAATTATAATATTGTTTTGCAAAAGTTAACTTTAAAAGCAATTGCCAGCAAACGATTTCGTTTAGCATAGTAACCCGTTATACCTGTAGTGAATATGGCATTTTACTTAATTTTAATTAATGTACGTATTTTAAAACTTTTTTTATTAAATTTTAATTGTGAGTTGATCTTTTACTCAAAATTTTATATTCCCATTTTCCTTTTTTAAATACATCTAAAGGCAGTTGCCATGGTCAGTCAACTAGTTGTATTCCAAATTCCTTTCTTAACCTAAAGTAGCATCTTCATTCAAGAGTTAAGTGTCAACAACTGCAAGTTCACGAGAGTGGTCACAAGTTGCTTCGCCCGGCCACAAGTTGCCTCTGGAAAACACGTGCAAGGATTTTACATGCTTTAAACCATAACGATCAAAATTCCTTTGCAGGCAAGAACTCAGTTTCCCACAGAAATGTAAGACCTCGAATTCTACTCCCTTCTCCTAAGAAGCCAATTATTGCTGGCAACTTACAAAAAATAATGTGCAAAGGCTACTCCTACTACAATACACCTGGGACAGAATTTGAAGATGGGCCCACGTTGCTCAAAGGGGGTACCCCTTTATTTTGGCATTACCAAAGTTACGACCTATGGGATCTATTTTAGGAACAATCATAGCCAATCACGTGGTTCCTTAGACAGCGTCAGTTTATAGTTAGAAGAGAAGAAAAAATGTAAGAGCGCTGTTGCTTGTGCTGGCCACTATGGACCTTTTTATTTTGGTATTACGATAGAATTTTTGGTCTGCTAGAGACCTCAGAATGCTGGCTTCAAGAGTGAACTAATCTTTTTCGGGACATCGGTCCTAGTTGATTGTTGAGCCACTATGGGCGTGTTTCATTTTAATACTTGCATTTTATTACTACACACGATTACAATGGCAGGATTGTGACACCATGCTACGTGGTTGAACGATTGCTAGTAGAACATGGGTTCCCCTTTGACTCGAGCGATGCAAGACCGACATCTAAACACAATTCGTGTAATAAAAAAGTCTGCCAAATATGTCCTAGCCTACAGCATTAGGCTCATCAACATGCACTCTTCTTCAGTTCAACAACGTGAGTCACCTTCATCGTATTACAATTTAGCAAATACAATCTATGACTTAGATATATAATTTTTAAAAATCTGTACTGAAATTAAGGGTGTTTTACCCATTTAAGAAAAAGATGAATTTTATTAAATCAGTTTAAGCAATTTTATGTTGATTATAATGTACCATTTGTCACAATGCTTCAATCTATTATTAATTTATGTATTTTAAATGATCCCCATCTAGATCTAGGGGGAAGAATACCATTAATTTTACAAGTGCTACAAAATGTAAATATTAAAATATGAAACTTTCTTAATAGAAATGCAATACCATTTGTAATATATTTGAATAATAGAAATTTGATTATGCGTTAAATGTTGGTAAAACTGTGTTAAAGATTACTGATTACTATAATTACTTCTTCTGCATATACGTATATATATATATATATATATATATATATACAAATGGTATTACATTTCTATTAAGAAAGTTTCATATTTTAATATTTACATTTTGTAGCACTTGTAAAATTAATGGTATTCTTCCCCCTAGATCTAGATGGGGGATCATTTAAAATACATAAATTAATAATAGATTGAAGCATTGTGACAAATGGTATATTATAATCAACATAAGAGTATATATATAGCATAGTAAACATATAAGATTAAAATTAATTCCACGGTTATCCAATTATTCTCCAGAAGTTGGCGCAAAGCAGCACACTCTCCTAAAGTAACATACAAGATTCATATGAAAAAAGAGGGGGAAATGGCCAAATGCAAGGCATAAAATGGTAGAGGGGGATGGCGACCCCTCTTTCCCGTTTAAAAGACTGTTTTTATGCCCGGGCAACACTCACGGTACCAATGCCATGCATTAGCCATACTTCCGTAAATGTGTCAAGTCAAAAATACTCGAAAAAGTGCAAAGTAAACAAATAGGAATCAACCAGGATTGCAAGAGAGAGGAAAAGAATGGAAATGCAGCAAATGCCAGAGTGCATCATATATAAAAGCAGTTTACGCATGCGTAATTCGTTATTTCCACCTTCATCGTTCTATACCTCTGCCATATCCTTTAAGTAAGCATTTTCTCCCTTTTTTGCATTAAATAGGGAATTATAATAACATGTCAGGAAGCCAATTGGATAATTCCGTTTTATTGCCTCCTTCATAATATTCCTATTATGCACGATGCAATCAGACATGAAAGTATTAATCCGTTGATTTCTTTTGAGGTGACCAATGACGACATTTCTGAAAATGTTTTTGGTCAAATTGGACTTCCAATCAATAATGTGATTGATTTCCATATTGAAATTGTTTCTCTTGTCATATAAGACAGTATAAGTACCATATCTACTGTCATGTTTTAGAGTGATGTCTAGAAAATCAACACTATCTTCCTCCTTACTTATATTCTCGATCAATTCCAGTTCTTTTGGATAAAAAGTAAAATCAAATTGGGGTGTATTCTTATATTGCCCAATAAGGACATCGTCAACGTAACGAAAATATGGCATTTCATGTAATATATGAGTGCCATTTTCAAATTTATACAAGTATAGATCGGCGAGCAGGGATGAACATCCCCCTCCCATGGGAATACCCTTAACCTGTTGAAAATAGTTGGTGCCATCAAATGAGATGTTTTCAAACAACACAATGCGAATCAAGTCCTTGTATTTTCTGAATGTAATATGTTCTTTTAAGTCATATATTTCACGTAGTTCCTTCAAAATTTCATATAGATTTTCCAGATTGATGTTGTTGAATAAATCACGGAAATCGTAACTTTTGAAACGGATATCCTTGTTATAGAATTGAAGTCGGTTGATGACATCGTAACTATTGTTTATCATTACTGTTCCTTGTTTCTTGAGTATAATCATAACATTTTTAAGTATAGTTAAAAGTTTTTCATTTGCAATTGTTAAATAGGATCCACATCCCACTGTCACCGGCTGGAACTTGACTGGATTTTTATGAAGTTTTTGTATTAGTACCATATATGGAAAGTTAACTGCTTTAAGTTCTATACCAATGCGTTTATACAGAGCTTTAATTTTATTTACCAAACAATTTCCATTTTGTAGTAAAGGGGAGTACATTTGTTTGTCAAGATAACTATTTTTTAAAGTATCAACGTAGTATTTTCTGCATGTGAAAGCGTAATTTGATACTACTTTATCAGTGTAAGTTATAACATATTTATCTTCATATTTATTGACTGCATTTTGAAGAGAAGGATAATACGTTTTTTTACACAATGTTTTGTAGTGGAGATTGAACATTTTGGCAAGGTTGTATTGCCATTCTTTGAAAGCTTGTATTGGCATGCTGTTTTTACGGCGAGTTTATATGTAAATTTCTTCAAATCTTGTTCAAAGTCCTTTTTAATATTTGTGAAATCTTGTATTCAAAATTTCGTACCAAGTTGAAGCATAGATTTTAACTTGTGATTATCCAATAGATCCAGGTTTCCAGTGATAATGTGCCCATGATGGGTATTTATATAAGGACTGTTTTGACAATTACACACTTCACTTTTATATACATTGATGTTTCTACTTATGCGGTTATAATTAAATATTTTTCTACCATTGGTTTACACAAATTTATAAATCAGTTTTACTTCGTTCGATGTTAGGTATTGGTAAGAGATGTGCCAAGTTTTTTATATATGTTTTGATTGGTAATCCATCATAATTTTTATTTTTATAGGTTGTAACAAAAGGCCTTGCTGTAGTAGTTTTCTTCTGAGTAGAGGATATCAATACTATGTTTAATGTACTGGCTTTTAGTTTAAGTAAATCCATCATTATAGCGTAGTTTGTGCATGCATTTTCATTATTATTAACAATCAGTTGTTCTTCGAGTTGATACACTTTCAAATAACACCAGATGCGTTGAATATAACGTTTTTTTATACTAAATATAAGATATTTGATCCAACCGGGTTTTATTATTATTCCTGTACACACTTTTTTTATGAACGTTTCGATCTTTTCAAGAGTTGTTTTATAACTGATATATATATATATATATATATTTCTTGTTCCCCTTTGCCATCTCTTTTTTATAGCACAATGGATATCTTGTAATACAGGGTTACGTTTTTCATTTTTACAAGATTCCAAATTATAATTGTCATTAAATATGATCGTATTGAGTCCATACGGGAAAGCTGTTCCATATTGTTGGATGTGTGTATTTTCCCACCAAAGTCTTTCTGACAGGTTGGGTACTACATCGATGATTGTAACAATTATTTGTGAAAAATCATGGTTTCCATAATGACGGAGTTCCAAATTGGTGATAGTTGCATCAGTGAGAAAAGATTTGCCGATTTGACTTCGATGTAAGTTTATTCGCAAACGTAAACGATTTTTGGTCTGGCCGATATATTTGGCTTGGCATGTTTTGCAAGTTATACAGTAGATGACATAAGTTTTACAGAATGTACCGTAACTGGGATCTTGAGTAGATATTTGGAGAGGGCCTACCACTGGGCAGAGTTTACATTGATGGGATTGGCATTTTTTAAACTTGAAATCACGTATTCTATTAAAATAATGACGATATGAATATTTAAAAAAGGGTGATCCATTTAGATTAAGGATCGAGTCGGTAGAACAATGAGAAACATTACAGACGCTATTTATATTTGTCACAGAGTTGGCAATAGCATGTTGCACAGGCTTGAAATATTTCTTTATGTTAGGCATCATATACAAAGCTTAAGGGTAACTTGTTATCGATAATACTACTACCCTGTATTGTTGTATTACCTGGCATATACTTTATAACAGTATAATTGCCAGTCGCTAAATAATATAGTTGTATTCATTCATAAAGTATCATTTCAACAGTTTATATCTCTTATTGAGGAGTAAATGTAAAACGTGATTGTTTTCACTATATCCACCATCTTGCTCATTAAAGCTGTGGAGAAAGTATAAAACATACATTAAACTCTATATCTTCATAAATCATATTAAAATGGCCTGGATTTGCGAATGCATGACTCAGTGACTTTTAGAACATTTTTAACTTTTTTTGGATTTTATATAAATATCATTTCATTGAAATACGTTATTTGTAAAATGGACGTAGACAGGTATTGTCCGTGTTAGATAACTTTAAAACACAATAAAACACTTAAAAGGCAAATACTACCTTGTTAAAAACATGCTAAATGATTTACAATTCATGATATAAGAAAACAACATGGAATCAAAATAACACAACATACCATAGTGCTTCCCCAGTTTTAACCTAAATGCCGATCCAACAACACACGGAAGACCACCACAGCACGTGTATGGTCCGAGAAGTAACCCAGGTCATAAAACATCGAACAAGAAAAACGAGACGACATATCCGCGCAATGCTGCAAGACACAGTGTCCCTATATATATAGCATAGTAAACATATAAGATTAAAATTAATTCCACAGTTATCCAATTATTCTCCAGAAGTTGGCGCAAAGCCAACCTCTCTCTAACCTTTACCTCTCACTTTAATTACCTCTAACTTTTTGGAATTATTTAATTATAATTATGCTTTATTTCAGCTAACTTGGAGTATAGGCCTCCCTTTTCAAAAGCTAACCACTTGATCATTTATATAAAGTATTAGATCAAGGATAATTATTCTTGATGAAGTATATATATATATATATATATTAATCAGGGCCCCCACAAAGGGGGAGGGGGGCAGTTGGAACCACGGTGCTGGGGTCCGGCGACTCTTAGGGGCCCTTGAACATTGATGAAGATAAAATATTTATTATAGAACACCTGTGTATAAATTTATAATTTTTTTCCTAAATTACTTGAAGATTGTCTGTTCCCCAAAATAGTCAAAACAAGCTGAAAGAAGATATCCTTAGTTCAATACAAGTCGTCTGGGTAGAGATAGGTTTCACAATATCTTTGTGTTTAACGGCAGAATCTTTCATTATTTGGTGTCAAGAAAGGCGATGGCGACAAGGCAATAAAAAAACCGATCCCTACAAGGGAAGCAGGGAGCAATTTTCTAGAATTGCACTGCTAAAATGGATACGTTTGTAACACTCAGGGCCGGTTTAAGGCACCAGCAAAACAAGCACTTGCTTGGGGCGGCACATTTTAAGGGCGGCATTCTAGTCAACAAGGTATTACATAAAAAAAATTCTTTGGCGAGTGCAACCGCATTTATAAATACAGTTGTATGAGCTAAAAAGTAAAACAAAACACTGAATAAATTTTAAAAATTTGTTCCCAGATAAAAGAGTGAAAACGGCTATCATTCATTCTCCCCTTGGAAAAAGAGGACCAGAGGGCAGAAATGTGATGGCTTGCAGTATGTCACCCCAATCGTTTATCTTGCAACGCAAGTAACCGCTAATTACTTTAGAGCACCGGGAGTCCAGTACAGCTATCAACAGCACGTCTAGTGTTAACAGATAATGGCATGTTAACCATTATCTGTGAACTGAAAAAGCTTTTATGTGAAACTGGTTTTTGTTAACTATTCCATGAAAAAATCCGATGAGAGAGGGCACATTGCTTGAAACGATGGGATCCCTCCCCTCGAGGTGTAAAGCCCGCCACACACCGGGAGTATTGTTACCAGACAGCGGAATTTATCAAAGGACGAGCTTTAAGTTTCCCTGTATGTGGTGGTGACGCAGGGAAACATTTTCCGTCGTTTTGCTTGATATTTGGATGGTCTGCGGGGGCCTTGCGGTTGAAGGGTTGTATGTTTAATGACCGTTTGGCACAGACTTATTTTTCTTTGGCGTATTTTCTTCTTTCAGAATCCTTTGGCGTCTTTTTTCGTCGGGGTTAAAAAAATACTCATTTAGCTAAAATATTTTTGCTTCGGTAAACAGCAGCGAAAATATGTACAGTTCTTAAGTAATTCTAGTAGAGTGAAACTTTGCACAGGTATCGTGGACATAACCGAATTGAACTCCTCCCCCCCCCCCCCCATTTTCCGAATGAAATTTTGAAAAAATATTACTTATAATTTTATGAGCTATTGATTAAGATGAAAAATAAATTGAAAAGGAATGCATATCATTTCAATCCGACCTGATTTAATTTCTATACAGTTATTTTGGGCATTATTTTTTACTCAACTTTTTCGAAAAATCATACATAGGACTTTTTCCTTCTCCGGTTGGACATTTACATACTACTGGAACAAATCAACCCACCGTTGCCCGGGTCCTAAATAAGCTTCCGCTACTAAATAATACATTTACAGATAAAACCACTCAATTTCCATATCGCTTTCAAACCGCCTCAATTTTCAACTCATTTCTTCCTTTCGTTTCGCAACTGTGGAAAGCAAGAAAATATAATAAATAAGTAAAAGAAACAAAATGGAATCCTTTCTTAGGAGAGAAGACTTGGCTTAAACCACACCGCGAGTTCCAAGGCTTTGACATTTATGAGCTCAAACATTCACCAAAGAGAAAAAAAATATATGCATTTCATTAACGATACCTAAAATTTAAATTTTTATGCGTTTATATGAAAATTCACAAAAACTAAAATGATGTAGTAATTTTTTTTTCGTTAGATATGTGTGCATATCTTCGTATTCTAAGTATCAAATAATCTAAAATATACACATTTTGATGTATTTTAAATAAATAAATAAATATGTTTACAAATGCCGGTCGTTTGGCCGCTAGGCCATTAGACAGCAAATAAATAAATATAAAGAATTGTTTGCTCTACGGGTTCGGTGCGGTTCAAACATCATTGGAAAGAACGTTGTTCGATCTATCCGATGATGTAAAAATAGAAACTATGTGACAAAATTTTCAATAGCTAAATAACCAATTTGCGTGAAAATCGTACTTCAATATAAAACAACTAAAAAACTAATACGAATAAAATAAATTCTCTGAGTTGTATTTGTCGGATCCTTAAGTGTCTCTGTACTAAATTCCTCCGTTGCCCGCATCTTAGATTTCCCGCTACACACCTTCTTATCTTCTATATAATAAAAGGCAATGTCTGTCTATGTGTGTGTCTGTCTTATACACTATACGTTCAGCGACCGCGCGTCGGAGAGCTACGAAATTTGGCAATCGGAGACCCGGGGGGGGGGGGGGGGGGGGACACGTGAAAATCGATTTTTAAAATTTTAATTATTTTTTTTGTTATTTAATGTTTTATGCGATTTCGACCGTTTTTGCCCTTTTTGCCCTTTTTTCCCCACGATCCGGACATCGTAGATAAAAACAAATCACACCACCGGAAAGAACAGACAATTGCGAGTAAAAATATATCAATTTCAACTCTCAATTTCGAATTCTAATATTTTTTAAAGATTTTAAAACAGAAGTCACTTTTGACTCAAAAAACCGATTTTGGGATTTTAAATTCTCGCATAGTGAAAAGTACTCATAATTTCGACTAATAATTTGCATTTTCAGAAAGCTGAAATATCTGGCATTCTTAAAAGTTCAATCTGGTCCAGAAATAATGAAAATTGCTCTCAGAATCGCAATTTTAAAGACGTCATGATTTTAAATATCTGGGCAATCCGTTCAGTTCTTCAACCGCATTTCTCCCTCATCCGCAGTTATTTCTTCCCCGTCTCCATGGAGACCGCGCTTTCGGTTTTAAATGAATTAAGAGCCTAGCATAAGTGTTGTTTGTATACATCGGCCGAAATTATTATATTTATATGATATTTTAAATAGATATTTTAAATGGATATTTTTAAATGGATATTTTAAATAATTTAAGTGATTGAATTATGGTGGTTTGAATTGTGGTGATGTATTTGAAATTATTATATTTATGGATTGGTGGAACGATATGGATGATTTTTTTTATTTTAAATGGATATTTTAATTTATGAATATTTTAAATGGATATTTTTATTTATAGATATTTTAAAAGGATATTTTAATTTTATGGACATTTTAAATGATGGAACGATGGAACGAGGATGTTGGAATTAAGAGCCTAGCATATGGTCATTATAAAATTTAAATTAGCGCGCGGGAAGTCAGCTCGAGATAATTGTATTCGGTAGGCCTGGGTTCGATTCCCGCCACTGACGCGGAGTACGATCACGTTAAACATATGGGTCGATAAGTCCTTCCGAGAGGTTGGTGGTAGGGGAAGGAGAGTACGGTCCCTATGGATGCATCCCCCACTGGGTTCTGGTTCAAATTGGGTGAATAAAAAGAAAGTTATGGAAATTGTCGCGGAGAGCGCGGTAGCCCAGTGGTTAGCGTGCGAATATTTCATTCGGTAGGCCAGGGTTCGATTCCCGCCACAGCCAAAACTGCTGCCGTGTTCACGCGGAGTACGATCACGTTAAACATGTGGGACCATAAGTCCTTCCGAGAGGTTGGTGGTAGGGGAAGGAGGGTACGGTCCCTGTAGATGCCTCCCCCACTGGGTTCCTGTCTAAATTGGGATGTTTTAATTATGGATAGTTTGAATGGATATTTGAAATTATAGATATTTTAAATGGATATTTTAATTTTATGGATATTTTAAATGATGGAACGATTGAACGAGGATGATAGAATTAAGAGCTTAGCTTATGGTCATTATAAAATTTAAATTGGTGCGCGGGAAATTAGCGCGCGAGAATTGCGCCTCAGTAGGCCCGGGTTCGATTCCCGCCATTGACGCGGAGTACTATCACGTTAAACATATGGGTCCGTAAGTCCTTGCGAAAGGTTGGTGGTAGGGGAAGCAGGGTACGATTCCTGTGGATGCCTCCTCCACTGGGTTCCGGTCTAAATTGGGCGAATAAAAAAAAGTTATGGAGATTGTCGCGGAGGGCGCGGTTGCCCAGTGGTTAGCATGCGGGAATTTCACTCGGTAGGCGCGGGTTCGATTCCCGCCACTGCCAAAACTGCTGCCGTGTTCACTCGGAGTACGATCACGTTAAACATGTGGGACCGTAAGTCCTTCCGAGAAGTTGGTGGTAGGGGAAGGAGGGTACGGTCCCTGTGGATGCCTCCCCCACTGGGTTCCGGTCTAAATTGGGTGGCACTTCCTGGCCGTCCAAACAGTTACCTTACACCTTTCTGGTAGGTCGCGCCAACGAGTTTGCCACGGTCGGAATTGTCACGGTCAGAATTTTCAAGGGTAGCGAACAGGCTAGTCGCCAAAGGCGGCTAGTCTTAAATAATAAAAGGCAATGTCTGTCTGTGCGTCTATCTGTCTGTCTGTCTTATACACTATACGTTCAGCGACCGCGCCTCGGAGAGCTACGAAATTTGGCAATCGGAGACCCGGGAGGGTGGGAAGGGGACACATAAAATCCGATTTTTAAAATTTTAATTATTTTTTTGTTATTTAATGTTTTATGCGATTTCGACCGTTTTTTGATCTTTTTGCCCTTTTTTCTCCTCGATCCAGACATTGTAGAAAAAAACAAATTACACCATCGGAAAGAGCAGACAATTTCGAGTAAAAATATATCAATTTCAAATCTCAGAGATAAATTCTAATATTTTTTTATGATTTTAAAGCAAAAGTCACTTTTGACTCAAAAAAACGATTTTTGGTTTTTAAATTCTCGCATAGTAAAAAGTACTCAGAATTTCGACTAATAATTTACATTTTTAGAAAGGTCAAACATCTGGCATTCTTACAAGTCCAATCTGGTCAAGAAATAATTATAAATATTCACAGGATCGCGATTTTAATGACCTAAGGATTTCCAATTTCTCGGCGAACGCGTTTTCACCCGTTGAATTTTCTCCCCGTCTCCATGGAGACCGACCGCCCTTCCGGGATTAAGATATGTGTTGTATACAACGGGTGAAATGATTATATTTATATGATATTTTAAATGGATATTTTAATTTATGGATATTTTAAATAATTTAAATGATTGCATTATGGTGGATTGAATTGTGGTGATGTATTTGAACTTATTATATTGATGTATTTGAACTTATTATATTTATGTATTTGTGGAACGATATTGAATATTTTAAATAATTGAACGAATGGATATTTTATTGAACGTTCAGCGACCGCGCATCGGAGAGCTACGAAATTTGGCAATCGGAGACCCGGGGGGGGGGGGGGGGAAGGGGATTCGTGAATACCGATTTTTAAAGTTTTAATTATTTTTTTTTTGTTATTTAATGTTTTATGCGATTTCGACCGTTTTGCCCCTTTTTCTCCACGATCCAGACATTGTAGAAAAAAACAAATCACACCATCGGAAAGAGCAGAGAATTTCGAGTAAACATATATCAATTTCAAATCTCAGGGACAAATTCTAATATTTTTTTATGATTTTAAAACAAAAGTCACTTTTGACTCAAAAAAACGATTTTTGGTTTTTAAATTCTCGCATAGTAAAAAGTACTCAGAATTTCGACTAATAATTTACATTTTTAGAAAGGTCAAATATCTAGCATTCTTACAAGTCCAATCTGATCAAGAAATATTCCGTATTGCCCACAGGATCGGGATTTTAAGATTTTCCGAATTTCAATTTCTCGGTTTCCGTTAAAGCATTTCTTCACCGGCGTTTCTCCCCCGCAGAAGGAGGGAAGGTGGTGGCTGGGGACGTAACGGTTCTTAATAATACGCAATAGCGAAATCATCGAATATATTCGATATTCGAAATACATTACTTTTCAATTTAATTATTAGTGTTAACGTCATTAAACTAAAACAAACCATCCATTTCATTGGAATAAATTATTCATCCATTTTATTGGAGTAAATTATTATTAAATTACTTTTCATTTTAAATGCATTTATTATTTTTTTAAAAACATGATTTTTTCTTACAACTCAACCCAAACATTTATCTGTTGTGTTAGCAACTTCTTTTTAACTGTTCTGTATCGAGATAAGATTGACTTCTCTTTTTCAGATAAGAATTTATTGTTCTTCTAAGAACATTCTTTTTTTTTTGTATAACATTATTACGTAATAAGTGTATTTACACGTTTATAGTGTATTTTATTTATATTGTTTTATGTTTTAAAATTGTTCTTATTTAAACAGGGGTTCTGATTTAACATATTTTCTAATTCTATTCTAGAATTATATTTAGATTTTTGTTTACTTTATTATTTGTGTATCAGTTTATAGAGCTTTGGCTACGATCTTTTTTACAAAAGCATATTGATTCAGTTTAGAGTTTATTTTAACAATGGGCTATTGTTATTATGGGTGTTTATAATTTTGTTTCGTGTTTTAATTAAAAACAAAAAAGCTTTTAATATATACAAACTTAAATAATCTTAAAATTGAATTATTAGTGTTAACGTCATTAAACTAAAACAAACCATTCATTTCGTGTTCTTTAAAGAACATAAAGTTCTCTTTCTTTTTTTTACGTTTTAAGTGTATTTCATTTATTGTGTTTAAACAGGGGCTATTTTCGACTTCTATTCTAGAATTGTATTTAGATTTTTGTTTAATTTGTTCTTCTAAGAACACTATTTCTCTTTTTTATTTCTATTTCTCTTTTTATATTTAAGTGTACTTACTGTGTTTATTAAGTTGAGATCCAGACCGTCCGACCTACCAGGGTGTTTATTAAGTGTATTTACTGTGTTTTTATTACTGTGTTTATTAAGTGTATAACCGGGGGCTGTATATTTTTCTGATTTAACAGGTCATATTAAAAGGTTTGTGTGGTTTATTAACAGGTCATATTAACACTTTTGTGTCATTTAACGGGTCATATTCTAGAATTGCATTTATATTTTTGTTTAATTTGTAAACATTTTATTCAGTTTGGAGTTTATTTTAGCAATCGGCTATTGGTATTATGAGTGTTTATAACTTTGTTTCGTGTTTTTATTGAAAACAAAAATGCCTCCCAAAAATGCCTCCCAAAACAAATCGAAGAAGAAACCGCGAAAGGAATGCCGCTGCTCAAGCCTCCAAAAGTGAGGAACAGCGTCAAAATAGACGGCTCGCTGATGCACAGAGAAGGGCTGCAGTTAGAGAAAATGAAACCCAGGAACAGCGGGAAGAAAGACAGGTCGCTGATGCACAGAGAAGAGCTGCAGTTAGGGTAAATGAAACCCAGGAACAGCGGGAAGAAAGACAGGTCGCTGATGCACAGAGAAGAGGTGCAGTTAGAGAAAATGAAACCCAGGAACAGCGGGAAGAAAGACAGGTCGCTGATGCACAGAGAAGAGCTGCAGTTAGGGAAAATGAAACCCAGGAACAGCGGGAAGAAAGACAGGTCGCTGATGCACAGAGAAGAACTGCAGTTAGGGAAAATGAAAGTCAGGAACAGCGGGAAGAAAGACAGGTGCTTAACGCAGAGAGAATGACTGCAGTTAGGGAAAATGAAACCCAGGAACAGCAGGAAGAAAGACAGGTCGCTGATGCACAGAGAAGAGCGGCAGTTAGAAATCAAGTTTGGTCGGAAAAAGAAAATGCTGCCTTCAGTTATGATTTTACTATTGATTATGCATCTGAACAAATGATTAAAGTAGGCAGAATGACAGTCGAATGCAACTTCTGCCACGCACTTAAATGGAAAGGGGAAACACCTGGTATGTGTTGCAGCAATGGGAAAATTCGCCTGCCTTTACTTCGAGATCCTCCGGAACCTCTTTCGACATTGCTTATGTCCAACTCGCCTGATGCAAGGCATTTCCAAGAAAACATAAGACGATATAATTCATGTTTTCAAATGACGTCATTTGGTTGCACACAGCTGATTAGAGAAGATGGATATATGCCTACATTTAAAGTGCAGGGTCAAGTGTACCACAGAATAGGGAGTCTGCAACCCCAAACAAATGACGAGCCAAAATTTCTTCAGGTTTATTTTGTAGATGACAAGCAAAAACAGGTTGAACAACGTTGCAGGAATGTGATGCAGGCCAAACCAAATATAGTAGCAGAGTTACAGGACATGCTTCATGAGCACAACAGTCATGTAAGTAGTTTTAAGTGTGCTATGGAGAAAATGACTCCCGAATTTAAGGTTGTTATTCGGGCAGATAAAACACCTTCCGGTGAACATGAAGGAAGATTTAACGCACCGACAACATCAGAAGTGGCGGTTATTCTTGCTGGTGATGAACACGGCCGCAGAGACATCAAACTTCATTTGAGGAGTGATGAGATTCAAAAGATTGCAGAAACGCATAGATCCTATGATGCACTTCAGTATCCGCTAATATTTTGGCAAGGTGAGGATGGGTACCACTTTGAAATGAGAGAAACGAATCCCACAACAGGCATTGCTACTTCGAAGAAGGTTTCGTCAATGGACTTTTATGCATTCAGGATGATGTACCGAGCATCAAGCTTTAATATCATTTTAAGGTGTAAGACACTATTTCACCAGTTCGCCGTAGACGTATATGTAAAGATTGAATCAGAGCGTCTGAGGTTCATACGCTTGAACCAGAGGAAACTAAGGGGTAGAAGATTATGTTCATCTGAGGGATGCTGTCAACATTGATGGTAATGTTCGTGACATAGGCCAACTTATAATTTTACCTTCTAGCTTCACAGGTGGTCCTCGCTACATGCACGAAAGAACTCAAGACGCCATGACGTATGTCCGAAATTTTGGTAGGCCTGACTTATTCATAACGTTTACGTGTAATCCTCAGTGGGGTGAAGTAACAAACGAATTAATGGCCAGACAGAAAGGTCAGGATCGACACGACTTGCTTGCCAGAGTCTTCCGCCAGAAATTGAAATCTCTGACCAACCTCCTCAATAAAGGAAAGATATTTGGTAACGTTGCCTGTTTCATGTACACGGTGGAGTGGCAGAAGCGGGGTCTTCCACATGCACATATCTTGCTCTGGCTTCATGACAGAATCCATGTTCACAGAGTAGACGAATTCATCAGTGCGGAAATATCGAATCCGGAAATTGACCCAATTTTGTATGACATAGTCACAAAACATATGATTCATGGCCCATGCGGGAACATTAATTCACGCTCTCCCTGCATGAAAGACGGGATATGCATGAAGAGGTACCCAAGAAAAAATTTGATTAATACGCGGACAGATCGTGACGGATATCCTCTCTATCGTCGCAGAGATCCAGAAGACGGGGGATTTACGGTAGTCAAGAAAGTACGAGGTTCTGATGTCATGGTTGACAATAGGTGGATTGTTCCGTATTGTCCGTTATTATCGAAAGCATTCAGTGCCCACATTAATGTGGAATACTGTAGCTCGGTTCAGTCTATCAAATATGTGTGCAAATATGTTAATAAGGGGTCTGACATGGCAGCATTTCAAGTGACGAGTGACGAAAGTGTGCGTGATGAGGTGCAGCAGTATGAAATTGGGCGTTACATTAGCAGCAATGAGGCCATTTGGAGGATCATGGACTTTCCCATTCACGAGAGATATCCCACAGTCACTCATTTGAGCGTTCATCTTGAGAATGGGCAGAGAGTTTACTTCACAAGTGAGAATGCACGAGCCCGAGCACAGTCCCCACCAGATACAACACTTACTGCCTTCTTCTCCCTGTGCCAAAGTGACGAGTTCGCTCGCACTCTGCTGTACCATCAGTTGCCAAAGTACTACACGTGGAATGCAAGCAGAAAAAAATGGCTCCGTCGTAAGTCTGGTCAAATTGTACCGGAATATTCGGGTATTAGATCAAGCGATGCACTCGGTCGTGTCTACACAGTTCATCCAACCAACTCTGAATGCTTTCATCTTCGACTGTTGCTTCACGAAGTACAAGGTCCCACATCCTTCAGCTTTTTAAAAACTGTTGGCGAAACAGTATGTGATACTTTCAAGCAAGCCTGCCAGCTAAGAGGCCTTCTCGAAGATGACTCACAATGGAAAAATACACTGGAAGAAGCAGCTGCCACTCGATCAGCGGGAATGCTCCGTAATCTATTTGTACTTATGCTGCAGACATGTTCCATGTCAAATCCTCTGGAGCTGTGGAATTTACAGAAACAAAATATGTCTGAAGACATTTTGCACCAGGCAAGAGTTAAGACCAATAACTTTGAGTTAGTGTATGACGATGCCATCTTCAATCAAGCATTGATCTTTCTCGAAGATAAGATCAAGGCCTTAGGTGGTTTGAATTTAAAAGCATTCGGACTTCCTGAGCCACAAAGGGGCGACTCTAGCAGTCTCAACTACGAAATAATGAGGGAGACTCTTGGAAAATTTAAAATTTGAAGATAGCAAAGCACGCACTGTCAGAGTCAATAAGTGTTGGCTGGGTCATGAAAGTACACAAGTCCAGTTTTAAAGAAAAACTTCGTTCACTTTATTTGGTGAAAAACACAACTCGGCATATTACACGTACCTGGTAATTTTCCATGCCATAAAACATCAAAAATATACTATGTACAAAAGATTTTCAGTTGTAAATGACTAGACAGAGATTCCTTGAAGCATTTGGTAGTAAGTTACTATACTACCTCTATCACTTGCGTGTATTTCAGCCACCATCACTTGGCAAAGGGAAACCAAAGGATAGAACATCAGGAAAATATTTAAAGCGGCTTCCGAACGTTTGTAAGTAAATTTAACGTTCAATACATGCTGGTCCAAACTGACCACATCTGCATCCGTTTCGACTATTCACCGTCGTCAAACGATATTCCGCAGTACTTCTGTCAAAAAACATTTCTGTCTGCCTGCATCAGACCATCAGTGTCTATCTCGTCTGACTTCTTCAGACGTCTGATCCGATCGATCTGTCTGATCTCGATCGACTCTCTTGCTTCAAGAAACCTCTGCCCTATATATCCGAGAATGGACAGTTCCGGAAACGCCCCCGGATATGCAAATCAGATGCGTACGCATTGAGAACTGATTTGCATGAAACCTCATGTTGAAAAACGTCACGGTTCACGCCGGTGAACGGGAAGAGTCGTTCATATTAAATTTGCATAAACGCCCGTTCACGGGAACGTGAATCGTGATGTATTGATTATTTCCAACAATCGGCCCCCTCATGCAAATCCTTAAGTCTCAATGCATATGCAAAATAAAACTTACTCTGAGAAACCAAGGTATATCAATAAACACCAAGGCCCCCAGTATCCTATCAAACATATAATGAAGGAAAAAATTTAAAGTATTATATCATTATTAAATTTAAAATAAAATGCATAAGTACTTATAGCATCTGAAAAATAGATAAGTATTGTCGACAATATTGTAACAACAACATTTCACATCAAGTAGAAATTTATATACAACACAACTTCAATGCTTAATTATCAGCATTCAAAAATTGAAATTTTAGTTTAAATTTAATTATAAGTATCCAAAATTTAAGTATAAGCACATTATCATATTAAACAAGTCAACTTTAAAAGATTAAGATTTTGTATAAGCCTAGAATTTAAGTTTACTTTAAATTTGAGTATAAACACTATAATTCAAAAAGCTTAAAAAAATTTAGTCTATTAACACAATATAAGCATACATAATTAATACTATTAGACTGCATTGATATACCAAATATTTAAAAATACATGATGCAAGTAATTAGATAATAAAATTCCTTTATCAAAACTTTCAACACATACTTTTTACCAAGTTGAAAAATACAAAATTTTATACACATAAGCTATTATTTAGCATCATGCGGGTCATGGAAAATGGATGTATATACAAAGGTGTAAAGTGAAAAAGATTCAATATCACAAAAATTTATACTCAAGATATACTATCTTATATCAATGAGGTTTAAGATAAACAATAATGTATATATATGACATCTTTTTAAAAAAAAAATTCCCAAGTTGTAAATTCAATTTAGTATTTAAAATTTTCTTTAGACTAAACATTTAATCTCAAAAAGTTTTGATTTAGTTTTTAAAAATTTTATTACAAAATTTAAGTATTATTTCCTTAGTCATTGGTTTAGTAAAGTGATCTGCTAAGTTATCTTTACTATTTACAAATTTAACATTAAAAGATTCATTGACTATTAAATTTCTTAGGAAATGATATCTAACATCAATATGCTTAGTTCTATTGTTTTCAATTGGAGAGTTAGAAAAATTAATGGCTGCTTGGTTGTCGCTAAAAATAACACTGTTACTTTTATTAAAATTTAACCCAAGTAAATGACATTCTTCAATTATGTTTTGTACCCATACCATTTCCTTAGCGGCTTCAGTTAGTGATACGTATTCAGCTTCCATGGTTGATAAGCTGACACACTTATGTTTAAAGGTACGCCAAGAAATAGGTACATTGTCAATAAAGAGTATCATGCCTCCAAGTGAAACACGGTCATCTCGGTTTGCAGCAAAGTCAGAATCTGAATAACAATTCAATTTTAACTCCTGAATGTTAGATAAATTCAACATATAGTTTTTAGTCTTTTCAACATATCCTAAAAGTCTTAACAATGCATCCCAATGCTTAATTCCAGGGTTTTCTTGAAATTGAGATAATATATTGATGGCGTAACAAATATCAGGTCTAGTCCTACTAGATATAAAAGCCAAACACCCAATTAAGCTCCTGTAAGGAAAACTTTGCATTTGCTTTATTTCTTCACTTGTCTTTGGACAATCTATTTTACTTAGAATATTCCCTTTAGAAATGGGAAGTGAAGTAACTGGATATTTATACTGTTGAAACATTTGACATACTTTATCTATATACTGACTTTGATGTATAAAAAATTTATTGTCACATTTTTAAATTCCACGCCTAAAAGTTTTCTAATTTTTCCTAATACCTTGATATCAAATTCTATGCTAAGTAATGAAACAATGTGGTCTATGTCCCTTTGATACTTTGAGAAGAGAATTATGTCATCCACATAGACTAGCATAAGAACTTTGCTATTGTAAATATATGCACAATTACACCATTGAAGTTTTAAAAAATTTAATTCTTTTAATTTGGTGTCAAGTTCATTACACCATTCTCTTCCACTTTGATGAAGACCGTAAATGGCTTTCTTCAACAAACAAACCTAATCAGGCTGTTCCTGAATGACATAACCTTGAGGCTGTTTCATATATACCTTTTGACTCAATTTAGCATAGAGATAGGCAGATTTGATATCTAATTGGAAATGCATCCAGCCAAGCATGCATACGAAAATTGAGAAGAATGCTCTAATTAAGTTGAAGTTAACAACAGGGCTAAAAACTTCATCGTATGATTCTCCCTTTTTCTGACCATACCCCTGGGCTACCAAACGAGCTTTAAACCTCTTGATTTTCCCATTCTCGTCTTTCTTAATGGTGTAGACCCATCTACTGCCTATATGCTTTTGTGAGGTGGATGCAGGAACTAGTTCCTAGACACCCCTCTCTTGCATTACGGCCATTTCTTCATCCATAGCTTTACACCATTTTTCGGACTGGGAAGATTTAATAGCAGCGTTGTATCCTTTTGGTATATTTATTTCAATATTGCTTGCTTCTGGTCTGCCTCTGACCCTTTTAAGACCTTTATTTTCCCGAAAATTAAACAGTTGCTGATCAAATTGTATATTCCTTTTATCACAATATTTCTTAACATCATTGTGCGACCTCAGCCTTTTATTATCTCCTTGAGCGTAATAATACACATCGGTTCTACTCCCATCGGGTCTTGGAACCGTCTTTCGCTGCCAAGCAATATCCGAGCAAGGAGTCATACTGGAGTCAGCAGGAGAGTCCGTTTCCTCACTGGATTCAGACGGATCGTCACCAGTGTCTTCACTCTCTCCTGCCCCCCCATCAGACTGCTCTCTCGGATATTCCCCGTCGGAGTATTCTGAAAGGTTATCTCTTGATATCCCTGAGGAGATATTTCTGGGGCAAATTGGGTCCAGGATGCCTTCCACTACATCACCCTCATCAAACCTCACATTGCAGGTCTCAATTGTTCGTTTCTCTCCTGACAAAAATATCCTATAGCCCTTAGTTTTAGTAGCATAGCCTACCATCACCCCTTCTGTAGCTTTCATGTCTAACTTCTTTCTGAGCTGACTGGGTTTGCCTACATATGCTCTACAACCAAAGGTTCTAAGATGTTTGACTGAAGGTTTTCTACCACTGTAGAGTTCATGTGGTGTTTAAGTCTTAAATTTGTGACATATTCGATTTTTAGTGTATGCAAAACACAATATTGCTTCCGCCCAGAATCTGACATGCAATTTGCTGTCGTTCAACATGGCTCTAACACAGTCAAATGCGGTTAAGTTGAATCGCTCTGATACTCCATTTTGCTGTGGGGTATATGTGTTAGTCCTCTCAGCCTTAATACCGATATCCCTCAGGTAATTTTTGAACTTATCATGGCAGAATTCCATCCCATTATCCGTCCGGATACATAGAATTTTAGTACCTAACTACCTTTCTTCTCTGGCCTGAAACTCTTTAAAATGTGAAAATACATCTGACTTCTGTTTCATGAGGTAAACAAAAACTTTTCTACTATAATCATCTGTTATAGTTAAGACATACTTGTTCCCACCATATGAGGCTGTGGGTAAGGGACCACACACATCCATGTGTAACAATTGCAATGGTTTAGTGGACCTTATCCTACCGGTGGGTTTATATGATACTCTCCTAGACTTAGCCAATTTACACGATTTACAATTTAACTTTTTGTATTTAAGCCTAGGAAGTCCGTTTACGGCAGAAACTTTGCTGGTTTGGAGAAGATATTCAGCGTTTATGTGGCAATATCGTTTATGCCAAAGACAGTTTGTACTATTAAGTTCAGTTACTGAACTGCTAGGCTTAGATATTGAACTATTCACATTTTTATTCTGCTTAGTTTTTGTTTTGTCAGATTTAAATTTAGTTTCTTTAAGATTAGGTGCTATTTTTACTTTGTCTATTTTTCTGGAAGCACTAGGATCCCTATCCTTGGATTTCTTATCCTTTTTGTGTTTCTTGTCTCCATCTCGATCCCTATCTTTAGATTGACGGTTTTCTACGTTATGTTGTTCCTGGGTACTATACTTAGGTTTTAAAAAATATAACCCATCCCTTCTTTTTGCATAAAAGAATTTCTCCCCTTTAGGTGTAAAAAACCATAGAACCCCATTAGCTCCATTAAAACTAAAATTTTGTTCCTCAAGAACAGATGCAGCTAATAAATTTCTCCTAAGTTTAGGAGAATACATAACATTTTCCAATTTGATAATACTTTGCTTATCCTTAAATTGGACATACATTTCCACCGTCCCGATAGCCTCAACTGGACTTTCGACATCCCCTACTGCTAGCGACATTGAAGTGCCTTTGCACTCATTAAATTTTGAAAATAACTTAATGTTATTACAGAAATGTCGCGTAGCAGCAGTGTCTACTACCCAGCTGAGTCTATCGCTAGGATCGATTACAGTATTAGCCTCAATCTGTGGAGACCCAAGAAATTCCACAATACTAGATCCATTATTTCTACTGCAATTAGATTTAGTATGACCTAGTTTGTTACACTTAAAACACTTAATTTTACTTTTAGAAATATTTACATTATGACTAGAAGTATTTACATTAGACACATTATGAGATACATTTGGAAATTTAAGTTTAGACACTTTTACTCTATTTACAAATTTCTTAGAAGTAAAATATGCAGAATTTGAACTCACAGTTTTGGAAAAGTCACTTGCTTGCTGCCTCAGCCGGCTCTCCTCCGCTGCTAGCTCTGCTTGTATTTTGCTGAGCTTGAAGTCCGAGTCATTCCATCGATATATAAGTTGAACGATACCTCGGAATTCTTCCGGAAGGTACCGAATCGACTGGAATGCTACATATAGGTCTTCAATGGGGTGTTTCGCGTCTTTAAGCCTCGTCACGGCCTTCCGCAGTCTTGAGCAAAAAATGTCAACAGGCTCATCTTGCTCCGGCCGAACGTCGAAGAACTCATCTAGTAATCTAACCAGGTTGGCTCTGGAAGGCGCTTGAAAATGTTCTTTCAAGGTATTCCATACTTGACTAGGTTCGTCGGTGACGTTTATCAACTCCTTGTATTCCGAGGATAAACTTTGATAAATGATGGCTAATGCTCGGTCTTTCCGGCGATAAAAATCATCGTAGTCGCGGCGACTTGCATCTTCCTCCAAAGGCCTAACGCTTCCATCTACATGTCCGAAACATCCTTCTCCCTTGAGGACGAATGAGATGTCGGTACGCCAGGTGACGTAGTTGTCCCGCGTCAGCAACTCCGTTCTACTTGCCTCCATGGCCACTCGTAGTTTTGAAGAAGCAGAAGCAAAAGTTCTTGTACACTGTTTACGTTTACACTGTTGCGTTTCGTTGTTCACACGAACTTCAAAATGGTGCCATGTGCGGCCCCCATCTGAACACTGGAATGATTTCTTTAAAGATACTTGCACTTATGACTCTATTGGGCGTTGAACTGGCCCATAACCGTTTCTCTTGGAAAATTTAAAATTTGAAGATAGCAAAGCACGCACTGTCAGAGTCAATAAGTGTTGGCTGGGTCATGAAAGTACACAAGTCCAGTTTTAAAGAAAAACTTCGTTCACTTTATTTGGTGAAAAACACAACTCGGCATATTACACGTACCTGGTAATTTTCCATGCCGTAAAACATCAAAAATATACTATGTACAAAAGATTTTCAGTTGTAAATGACTAGACAGAGATTCCTTGAAGCATTTGGTAGTAAGTTACTATACTACCTCTATCACTTGCGTGTATTTCAGCCACCATCACTTGGCAAAGGGAAACCAAAGGATAGAACATCAGGAAAATATTTAAAGCGGCTTCCGAACGTTTGTAAGTAAATTTAACGTTCAATACATGCTGGTCCAAACTGACCACATCTGCATCCGTTTCGACTATTCACCGTCGTCAAACGATATTCCGCAGTACTTCTGTCAAAAAACATTTCTGTCTGCCTGCATCAGACCATCAGTGTCTATCTCGTCTGACTTCTTCAGACGTCTGATCCGATCGATCTGTCTGATCTCGATCGACTCTCTTGCTTCAAGAAACCTCTGCCCTATATATCCGAGAATGGACAGTTCCGGAAACGCCCCCGGATATGCAAATCAGATGCGTACGCATTGAGAACTGATTTGCATGAAACCTCATGTTGAAAAACGTCACGGTTCACGCCGGTGAACGGGAAGAGTCGTTCATATTAAATTTGCATAAACGCCCGTTCACGGGAACGTGAATCGTGATGTATTGATTATTTCCAACAGAGACAAGTTATAATATAGATGAACTAACAACGTATGTCCAATCAAATGAGCCAAATCTGGTTGAGGATCAGAGACAAGCCTTTGAGTTAATTACATTTGCTGTTTTTCATGGACTGGGTGGAATATTCTTCTTAGACGCACCCGGTGGAACAGGAAAAACTTATCTTATCAATCTTCTTTTAGCAAAAGTGAGACAGAGAGGTATGATTGCCCTTGCTGTAGCTTCTTCAGGAATTGCTGCTACTCTTTTGGCTGGAGGAAGAACAGCTCATTCAGTGTTTAAATTACCTCTAAATCTAGCAAGTGTTGAACATCCCACTTGCAACATTTCAAGAAGTTCGAATAAGGCTGCACTTCTCCGAAGATGCAAGCTTATTGTCTGGGATGAGTGCACAATGTCAAACAAGGCTGCTCTGGAAGCTCTTGACGTTACCATGCAAGACCTTTTTCATAACACAAGACGTATAGGAGGAGTAACTTTGGTTTTATCTGGGGATTTCAGGCAGACTCTTCCAGTAATTCAACGTGGTACGAAAGCGGATGAAATACATGCATCAATTAAAACATCTTGCCTTTGGACAAATGTTCAAAGACTCAGGTTAGAAACGAACATGAGAGTTCATATGACAGGTCATGCCGCTGCTCAAGAATTTGCAGAGAACCTACTGCGACTTGGAAACGGGGACATAACCGCTGATGACAAGGGATTAATAGAGATGGGATTTATTGGAAATATTGTTACAACACCAGTAGAACTAAAAGAAAGTGGATTTCCCAACATTGAGCGTCACTTCCGAGACCCTAAGTGGCTGTGTGAAAGAGCTATTCTTGCTCCCACGAACGAAGCGGTTAATGTCATTAACAGACAACTACTCATGAAACTTCCTGCTTCTGTTCACACGTACAAGTCTGTAGATTCTGTAATAGATATAAATCAGGCCGTCGAGTACTCACCAGAATTTTTGAATTCACTGGAAATTTCTGGTGTGCCCTCACATAAATTAGAACTAAAGATTGGGGCACCCATAATGCTTTTAAGAAATCTAGATCCACCGGCACTGTGTAATGGAACAAGATTGATTGTTAAGAAAATGATGCCTAATGTCCTTGAGGCAACGATCATAACAGGTCATTCTGCTGGAAGTCACGTTTTTCTACCACGCTTCCCTATCATACCGCCAAACCTCCCGTTTGAGTTTAAACGCCTACAGTTTCCAGTTCGGCTCAGTTTTGCGATGAGTATAAACAAATCTCAGGGACAGAGTTTGAAAGTCGTTGGACTCAACCTACAAAGGCCTTGCTTCTCCCATGGACAACTTTATGTTGGTTGCTCAAGAGTTGGGGATAATAGGAATCTATTTATACTTGCACCAGATGGGAAAACAAAAAATATCGTGTATAAGGAAATACTGCGAGAGTGAAACAAAATTTCATTTTCTAATTTATCAAAATCTAAAATGAACTAAAGGAATGAATGGAGTCTAAAATGGAAATCCTGCTCTGGAGTTTGTTGGCCTGAGATCAAAGATGTATAGTTTGAAAACACCTTCCATGGAGAAGATAACTGCTAAATGTGTTAATAAGAATGCTGTGAAAAAAATAATCTATTATCAAGATTACTATATCTGTCTAACAAGGCGAAGATATAATAGAGTTGAACAGTTTAAAATTGCAAGTAAAGACCATCAGATTTATACTGTTAGGCAAATTAAAATGGAAATATCCACCTATGATGATAAACGTTATATTTTATATGACGGAATTAAGAGCTGAGCATATGGTCATTATAAAATTTAAATGATTGAATTATGCTGGATTGAATTGTGGCGATGCATTGTATACATCGGGTGATGGTTGGTACCACAATTAAAAATCTTAAACACTGAAGAAATAAAAAAATAAATAAAAAGAAAGTTATGGAGATTGTCACGGAGCATTGATGCATTAGGTGATGGTATGAAATTTAAATTATTGAATTATGATGGATTGAATTGTGGCGATATATTGTGACGTAATGTATTGTTATATTGTAAAAACTTAATTGTGGTGATGTATTAATTGTTGCAATGTATTGTTTACATTGAGTGGTGGTTGGGACCACAATGAAATAACTTAATGTATTATTGTGGTGTCAAGAATTGTCGTATTACAAAACTTAATTGTGGCGATGTATTAATTCTTGTAATGTATTGTTTACATCGGGTGGTGCTTGGGACCACAATGAAAAAACTTAATTATGGCGATGTATTTTTGTGGCGTACTGTATTGTTGTATTGTAGAAACTTAATTGTGGCGATGTATTGTTTACATCGAGTGGTGGTTGGGACCACAATGTAAAACTTAATCATCGATTGCTTTTTATACGGTTTTTGGCCTAGGGACAATTAAAAACCGAATTAGTGTTTACTTTTTATAAGGTTTCCGGCTCATTATGCTGGATTGATTGTGGCAATGTATTGTTTACATCGGGGGGTGGTTGGGACCGCAAGGAAAAAACTTAATTATGGCGATGTATTTTTGTAGCGTACTGTATTGTTGTATTGTAAAAACTTAATTGTGGTGATGTATTGTTTACAACGAGTGGTGGTTGGGACCACAATGTAAAACTTAATCATTGATCGCTTTTTATACGGTTTTTGGCCTAGGGACAATTAAAAACCGAATTAGTGTTTGGTTGCTTTTTATACGGTTTTTGGCCTAGCGACAATTAAAAACCGAATAAGTATTTGCTTTATACACGGTTTTTGGCCTAGGGATAATTAAAAACCGAATTAGTGTTTACTTTTTATAAGGTTTCCGGCTCATTATGCTGGATTGAATTATGCCGATGTATTGTTTACATCGGGTGGTGGTTGGGACCACAATGAAAAACCTTAATTGTGTCGACGTATTGTTGTGGCGTACTCTATTGTATTGTAAAAACTTAATTGTGGCGATGTATTATTTACATCGGGTGGTGGTTGGAACCACAATGAAAAAACTTGCTTTTTATACGGTTTTTGGCCTAAGGACAATTAAAAACCGAATAAGTGTTTGCTTTTTACACGGTTTTTGGCCTAGGCACAAATGAAAACCGAATTACTGTTTGCTTTTTATAAGGTTTCTGCCTCATTATGCTGGATTGAATTGTGGCGATGTATTGTTTACATCGGGTGGTGGTTGGGACCACAATGAAAAAACTTAAACACTGAATAAATAAAAAAATAAATAAAAATAAAGTTATGGAGATTGTCGCGGTGCATTTATGCATCGGGTGGTGGTGGGGACAATCTTTAAAAAAAAATTTTTTTAAACTGAATTAGTGTTTACTTTTTATAAGGTTTCTGGCTCATTATGATGGATTGAATTGTGGCGATGTATTGTTTACATCGGGTGGTGGTTGGGACTACAATGAAAAAACTTAATTGTGGCGACATATTGTTGTGGCGTACTCTATTGTTGTATTGTACAAACTTAATTGTGGCGATGTGTTATTTACATCGGGTGGTGGTTGGAACCACAATGAAAAAACTTAATCATTGATTGCTTTTTATACGGTTTTTGGCCTAAGGACAATTAAAAACCGAATAAGTTTTTGCTTTTTACACAGTTTTTGGCCTAGGCACAATTAAAAACCAAATTACTGTTTGCTTTTTATAAGGTTTCATTATGCTCGATTGAATTGTGGCGATGTATTGTTTACATCGGGTGGTGGTTGGGACCACAATGAAAAAACTTAAACACTGAATAAATAAAAAAATAAATAAAAAGAAAGTTATGGAGATTGTCGCGGTGCATTTATGCATCGGGTGGTGGTGGGGACAATCTTAAAAAAAAAAAAAACTTTTTCGCTGAGCAGCATCGTTAAAAAGCGAGCTTGCCACTATCTGGATTTTCAAGGGTAGCGAACAGGCTGGTCGCCAAAGGCGGCTAGTCTTAAATAATAAAAGACAATGTCTGTGTGTCTGTCTGTCTTATGCACTATACGTTCAGCGACCGCGCGTCGGAGAGCTACGAAATTTGACAATCGGAGACCCGGAGGGGGGGGGGAGGGACACTTGAAAACCGATTTTTAAAATTTTAATTATTTCTTTTATTATTTAATAATTTATGCGATTTCGACCGCTTTTTGCCCTTTTTTCTCCACGATCCAGACGTCGCACAGTGGTGCCAAATGAGAAATTTGCGGAAAAAACGTCACAACTTATGCATTTCTTAATAGTTTTGCATACTTTTTGCGCATGTAGATAAGTTAAAAGTAAGATTTTATATGCATTCCGAAACAGCGAAGGTTGCAAAAAGTTGCAGCTGATTTTCACAGAGCAGTTGCATAATAGTATCTGCTTTCGAAATAAGTCATCCAGAGCGTGTAGGAACGTGTAGTTTTTTTATAGGCTTAAAGAAATGAAGGAAAACAAAAAAAATTATATATCTATATTTTACGCTTTATAGTATGATTTTGGCTATGTTTTTACGAAATGTATTAATGTCAGAAATAAGCTGAGGTTACATATATTGAAAATACGTAAGACATATAATTATAAATATCTACAAAAATTTTGGAAAAAATATTGAAATTTTAGTTAGAATAAACAAGATTTCAATTAGAATGTGGAAGTCTTGTTTAAGATCAGTTTTTCCTTCTAGTTATACTGAATAAAATACATTTATTTACATGGCAAGATACTTGCCAAACAAGAAATAGTATTTTGTATCGAAAAATATTATTTTCGGCTTTCGGGGTTTTCTCCGCCATGGCACCAGTGTGCGTCGTAGAAAAAAACAAATCACACCACCGGAAAGAGCAGTCAATTGCGAGTAAAAATATATAAATTTCAAATCTCAAGGACAAATTCTAATATCTTTTAAAGATTTTAAAACAAAAGTCCCTTTCTGTTCAAAAAAACCAACTTTCGTTTTTAAATCCTCCCATCGTAAAAACTACTCATAATTTCGACTAATAATTTACATTTTTAGAAAGATCAAAGATCTGGCATTCTTACAAGTCCAATTTGGTCAAGAAATAATGAAAATTGCCCACAGGGTCGAAATTTTAAAGACGTCATGATTTTATATTTATCGGCAATCCGCTAAGTTCTTCAACGGCATTCTCTCTCCCCCCCCCCCGGCAGTAGTTTTTTACCCGTCTCCATGGAGACCGCGCTTTCGGTTTTAAATGAAATAAGAGCTTAACATATGTATTGAATACATTGGGTGGAATTATTATATTTATATGATATTTTAAATGGATATTTTAATTTATGGATATTTTAAATGAATATTTTAAATAATTTAAATGATTGAATTATGGTGAGTTGAATTGTGTTGATGTATTTGAAATTATTATATTTATGGATTGGTGGAACGATATGGATGATTGATAGAACGATATGGATTTTTTAAATGGATATTTTAATTTATGGATATTTTAAGTGGATATTTTAATTCATAGATATTTTAAATGGATATTTTAATTTTATGGATATTTTAAATGATGGAACGATGGAACGAGGAAGATAGAATTAAAAGCTTAATTGTAAAATTTAAATTAGCGCGCGGGAAGTTAGCGCGCGAGAATTGCACTCGGTAGGCCCTGGATCGATTCCCGCCACTGACGCGGAGTACGATCACGTTAAACATATGGGTCCGTAAGTCCTTCCGAGAGGTTGGTGGTAGGGGGAGGAGGGTACGGTTCCTGTGGATGCCTTCCCCACTGGGTTCCGGTCTAAATTGGGCGAATAAAAAGAAAGTTATGGAGATTGTCGCGGAGGGCGCGGTAGCCCAGTGGTTAGCGTGCGGGAATTTCACTCTGTAAGCCCGGGTTCGATTCCCGCCACTGCAAAAACTGCTGCCGTGTTCACTCGGAGTACGATCACGTTAAACATGTGGAACCGTAAGTCCCTCCGAAAGGTTGGTGGTAGGGGAAGGAGGGTACGGTCCCTGTGGATGCCTCCCTCACTGGATTCCGGTCTAAATTGGGTGGTACTTCCTGGCCGTCCAAACAGTTACCTTACACCTTTCTGGTAGGTCCCGCCAGCGAGTTTGCCACGGTCAGAATTTTCAAGGGTAACGAACAGGCTGGTCGCCAAAGGCGGCTAGTAAATAATAAGAGGCAATATCTGTCTGCCTGTGTGTCTGTCTCATACACTTTATGTTCAGCGACCGCGCGTTTGAGAGCTACGAAATTTGGCATTCGGAGACCTGGGGGTGGGGGGGGGAAGGGGACACGTGAAAACCGATTTTTAAAATTTAAATTATTTTTTTGTTATTTAATGTTTTATGCGATTTCGACCGTTTTTTGCCCTTTTTCTCCACGATCCAGACGTCGTAGAAAAAAACAAATCACACCACCGGAAAGAGCAGTCAATTGCGAGTAAAAATATATAAATTTCAAATCTCAAGGACGAAATTCTAATATGTTTTAAAGATTTTAAAACAAAAGACACTTTCGGTTCAAAAAAACCAACTTTCGTTTTTAAATCCTCCCATCGTAAAAACTACTCATAATTTCGACTAAAAATTTACATTTTCCGAAAGGTCAAAGATCTGGCATTCTTACAAGTCCAATCTGGTCAAGAAACAATGAAAATTGCTCATAGGGTCGCAATTTTAAAAACGTCATGATTTTATATTTCTCGGCCATCCGCCAAGTTCTTCAACGGCATTCCCCCCCCCCCCGGCAGTAGTTTTTTACCCGTCTCCATGGAGACCGCGCTTTCGGTTTTAAATGAAATAAGAGCTTAGCATATGTATTGAATACATCGGGTGAAATTATTACATTTATATGATATTTTAAATGGATATTTTAATTTATGGATATTTTAAATGGATATTTTAAATAATTTAAATGATTGAATTATGGTGGTTTGAATTGTGGTGATGTATTTGAAATTATTATATTTATGGATTGGTGGAACGATATGGATGATTGATAGAACGATATGGATTTTTTGAATGGATATTTTAATTTTTGGATATTTTAATTTATAGAAATTTAAATGGATATTTTAATTTTATGGATATTTTAAATGATGGAACGATGGAACGAGGATGATGGAATTAAGAGCTTAATTATAAAATTTAAATTAGCGCGCGGGAAGTTAGCGCACGAGAATTGCACTCGGTTGGCCCGGGTTTGATTCCCTCCACTGAAGCAGAGTACGATCACGTTAAACATATGGGTCCGTACGTCCTTCCGAGAGGTTGGTGGTAGGGGAAGGAGGTTACGGTCCCTATGGATGCCTCCCCCACTGGGTTCCGATCTAAATTGGGTGAATAAAAAGAAGGTTATGAAGATTGTCGCGGAGGGCGCGGTAGTCCAGTGGTTAGTGTGCGGGAATTTCACTCGGTAGGCCCGGATTCAATTCCCGCCACTGCCTAAACTGCTGCCGTGTTCACGCGGAGTACGATCACGTTAAACATGTGGGTCCGTAAGTCCTTCCGAGAGGTTGGTGGTAGGGAAGGAGGGTGCGGCCCCTGTGGATGCCTCCCCCACTCGGTTCCGGTCTAAATTGGGTGAATAAAAAGAAAGTTATGGAGATTGTCGCGGAGGGCGCGATAGCCCAGTGGTTAGCGTGCGGGAATTTCACTCGGTAGGCCCGGGTTCGATTCCCGCCACTGCCAAAACTGCTGCCGTGTTCACGCGGACTACAATCACGTTAAACTTGTGGGACCGTATGTCCTTCCGAGAGGTTGGTGGTAGGGGAAGTAGGGAACGGTCCCTGTGGATGCATCACCCACTGGGTTCCGGTCTAAATTGGGTGGCACTTCATGGCCGTCCAAACAGTTACCTTACACCTTTCTGGTAGGTCGCGCCAGCGAGTTTGCCTCGGTCAGAATTTTCAAGGGTAGCGAACATGCTGGTCGCCAAAGGCGGCTAGTATTAAGTAAAATTAACTTTTTCGTACCCCCTATGATAGAGACCAGCTGATTTAGACGATCCAAACTGCTATTATCTCCTTTAAAAAAATCGTTTGTCGCAAAAACCAGAAACTTTGCATATATGAGATTTTGATACAAAAAATTGATTAATACAATACATAAAATCAGAGTGTCTTATCTTACTTTTGTTAAAAGAGTAGCAATAGGAATAGAAGTTGATCAAATAATGATATTGGAAGATAGTTTAGATAAATCATTTTTAACACTTTGCAATAAAGTTGAAAAGTGTTTGCCAAGCCAAGACGCTTGCTTACGGCCCTCCTGGGACCGAAGGTCCCTCACGGCCACATCGAATGTATGAAAGTCCACTGTAGATGGTTTTTTCAGTAAAAGCAATATGGAATAGCATTCATCTTCGAGAGGTTGCTGTGTAGGAGTCAGAGGCTTCTGATATTGTGGCGCCTTCGTCTTGGAGTGGCTGCTGATGGTTGAGTGCTGAGCTGTGGCTGCAAGAGGAGGAGGGCGGGGCCAGGAATGCTGGGGAGGGCGGGGCCAGGAATACGAGCGGGCCAATAGGAAATCACCAAGGTATTGGTGATTTGTTAGGTCAGAGGTAGTGGGGAGATGGCGGGCTCTTAGTGACTCGTGGGACGCTGGTTAGCGGGCCCGTTCCTTTTGCCCTTGTCCAAACGTTGCTCGACAAGTTGTTAATAAATTTTTAATTTATTTTTGTACTGGGTATGGTCCCTTCATGGCCTATTTGAACCGCTTCAAAATTAAACCTTCCCCTTTTTGCACCTGTGGGGCGGTGGGTGACGCGGACCATTATGTCTTCGATTGCCCACTGACCCTCAGGTGGCATCTTGGAAGGCCTTCGGCTGAGGGACGGGCCTTATGGTTTGATAGGGTAGTGGCTAGTTCCTCGTCCACAGCCCGTGTACAGGCATGTGTACTTGTGTCAAGGGGCATTTGTGAAGATGATTGAATCAGTTAACAAGGTTTACATAGAATTTCATCATTTTTGTCTGTTTACTACCTCTTTGATCTTTTGTGAGCCGTAGTTATTTATACTTCAATGTTCATCCTGTATCTCCCAGTTAAAAATTTTCTGGTGTGCGCATCGTCGGTTCTTTCTCGGAATGTTTGATGTATATAAATGCATAGAGTTAGACGTACCAATGTATATAAACGTTTTTGTATGTATATAGATGTATATAAATGTTCCTGTATGTATATAATTGAATATAATCATTCCTGTATGTATATAAATGTATATAAGCGTTCCAATATGTATATAGATGTAAATAAGCGTTCTGCATGTATTTAGAGGTATATAAAGGGACAATTGTATATATGTGTATATCGAGTTTTATAAATATGATGTATAAAGTAATGCACTGGAATTTTGTGTCCATGTATTGTAATATAGAGTATATGTAAATAATTGTATAGAGTTTGACAATTTGCGTATGTGTGATTCACGCTTATGTAAATAGTAACTTGCTTTAAAATGTTAATTCATATCATTATTCTGGCAAGGGGGTGATCTCTCTCTATTGTCCAGGAAAAATTGTAGGCATTCCTCATCCTTTGTTAATGTTCCCCCGCATTCGGCGGGCTTGTACTAATTATTATTTAACTGGATTTTATGTTATTCCCGCTAACTGTTGCGGATGTTTTGTTAAATTTTGTTTTTCTCGCCAATTGGAGCGAGTATTCTTGTAGCCTTGTAACCACCTTGGTCGGTTCTTTTGAAAGAAAAAATAAATATTCTGTGGGCGGTGGGCGTCGCCGTTTTGTCGGTGGCGCGTGTTGCCTGGTTAGTCCCTTTGCGGGCGGGTCCCTGGTCTGCTGGTGGGGTTTCGCTCGTCCTCGTCGGGGCACTTCTTCGGGACTGGTGGCGTCTGGCCTCGCCTGATGGGCGATGGTCTGTCGTCCCCTTGGCGTCCCGGGCGGTGCGCTCGCAGCATGGTGGGGTTCGGCGGCTTCCCTTGTCCGGCGGGGCGGGATGGCCTGTTGTCTTGGTTCGTGTTGGGGATCCTCTTTTCCCGGCCGCGCTACCAAACCCTTTAAGCCCCCGATGGCAAGGTGCACGGTCTGGGTCATGGAAGGTATTGGTGAGTGAGAAGTCCAAAGTTTACAGATTTTAAGATAAAACTGGAAGTACAAATTTGAGATTACTTAAAAATTTAAAGTTATTAAAATACAAGGTTAGGAGTAAGAAGTTAAGATAGAATTACAAGTTTAAGATTTGCAAATTGCAGATGCAGTCAGAGATAATTAGAAGTTTACAATGAAAGTTTAATAAGTTAAAGAGTTAATGGATGTACAGCTAAGTTTAGTGGCGGGACAAAGATGGCCCTTTTCAGGCACACAATTTTACACAATTAAAAATTTCGCGAGCAAGCAGAGTCATTGTTCTCATGGATTGAGAACAATGAGCTCACCGGGGAGAACGAATCCATTTCACCCCGGAATTGCCAGGACAATTCCAAGATGAAATAGCCATCAGTCGCTGCCCGGCTGGCTAGGTTAGGAAACACCTGCCTGGAGCGTAGAATATCTGGGGCGCTTCCACGGGGGTGCCGTAGGCCCGGAAAAAGGTGTCTAGGCCTTCTTTTCCTAAGATAGGAAGGTGTGGAAGTGTCGTAGCTAATATCCACGTTTCTCAGGCAGGGTTTGCTAGTGTTTTTCCTGAAAAAATTTAGTGAAGTTTTCCGAATCTGCCCAGCAACGTGCGGGACTTTAAGATCGTGGTGTATCACCTCGTTCTGTATAAACCAGGGTGCATTTACAATGCAGCGAAACACTTTATTTTGGAGGACTTGTAGTTTCTCTACATGACTTTTTGCCGCCAACCCCCAGACAGTACAGGCATACAAAAAGCCAGGTGCTATAATTTGTTTGTAGATGATCAATTTATTGTAGAGGGACAGATGAGATTTTCTACCAAGAAGTGGGAGGAGGGCTCTGATGGTTTTATTAGCAGATTCAGCTTTCTTATTGATATGCTCACTGAAAAGCATTTTGTCGTCGAGAGTGACGACTGGATACTTGACAGATAATAACAAGAAAGATCAATCATGCTTAAAGCATTGATTATGAAACACTTTCCAACAGCAATGCAATTTTATTTAAACATGTCTAAAATGCAATACATTCCTCTGTAATATTTTAAAACTTCTCACAATACTACATTGATTTATTATATTTGAAAACTTAAACCTTCATCGAAAAAAATGAACTTCATTCAAATGACGGCATTGAAATAAAAATTGCCTGGTTTAAACATCTCTTAAATGTGATATATTACTCGATAATAATTTTAGAATTATCATAATACCACGATAATTTATTATATTTAAAAACTTCATCGAAAACAACTGAAATTCATTCAATTGACGTCATAGAAAAAATAACACGCCTGGCTCTCTCTAAAAAAGCAGCATTTCATTTATAAATAATTTCCCATTCATGTCATTCATCACAATACTATAATAATTTATTTTATTTAAAAATTAAGACCTTGGAGCTACAAGTAATTTAACTCCATGCTTAAAACTTCATCGCAAAAAATTGTCCTTCTCTCGGTAAAGTCAATGAATATTTCTTTCATATCAGCTATGCAGACTCCATGAGCTAAATTCTTTTGCGTTAAAAAAATACAGCAATTTCTATACAACTCATCCTACATATTTTGCTGTTTACATTTTGCATAAGTGAAAAATAGGCTTCGTTGTAGAAATAATCAAATTTGGATGAGCATTTAAACTCATATATATTGTAATTGCGTTGATTTAGTATGTAAATGCACAGAATTTAAACCAAAATAAAGTGGTTTTAGGACGGATACAACACTCAATATGAAATAAAAAGAACTTTAAAAATCACGATTTTGAGACAAGATGGATGCCATATATCATTTTGAAGTGGATCACGTGATATTTCCATATCATGGTCACGTGATCGTTTCATATAAGAGGTGTTATTATTATTTTAATTTTTATTTAAAAAACTACTGAATATATTGCGCTCAATTTTTTTTTATGTATTTTATGGAACAATTTGAATATTACCTAAAAATTTTGAAGCAATTTGTGAATTTTAAATCCGCTTAAAAAATGTTTGAAAAATTAGGTCCCATAGGGTTCAATGCATTTCATTTTTTCAACCCGGGTTCAAACCAAAACTAATTGGGTGATATTATTCATTTATATTCCCATAGGTTCTACAGACCGTCTGAACAACATACTAAAATTTCATTTTGATTAAGTCATTTTTACGGCAGTTATCGGGCTAACGGACAGACAGACAGGCAGACAGAATGAACAAAGTCATAAACACTTTTCAACTTTGTTGTAAAGTGTTAAAAAGGGGATCGGATCATTGAAGATTTTAAGGGAGCAGTTATGTCGAAGTTCTTGTTAGTGCGGGTGAAAAATGACGACTGCACTCTTGGTCGGATTAATTTTGATTCTCCAGGTCACGAGCCAGTGCTCAAGGCTATTCTTTATGTAACTTTGGAGTATATTAATAGCGTTGTGTGGTGAAGAGCTTCTTGAAATCAGGGCTGTGTCATCTGCAAAGATGGTCAGCTGCACTTCAGGGATCCTAGGAATGTCATTAATGAGCAGATTGAACGGGAGCGGACTAAGATTTCCGCCCTGGGGCACTCCGGCTCTGATTGGCCGAAGAGAAGAGTAGGATTGTTCAACTCGTACGCGGAAAGAACGTTTAGCAAGATACGAGTTGATGAGAGCCAAAAGTTGTGTCGAAATACCAAGTCGGACCAGCTTGGTTAGCAGACCCGGAATAAAAGTTTTATCAAAAGCCTTGCTTATGTCGAAAAATACTATGCTGGTAAACTGCTTGTTGGTAGAGTTTTTGTGAATAGTTTCCACTACATGCATGAGTTGGGAATGCGTGGAAAAATCAGATCGAAAGCCGTGCTGTTCAGGAATTAAAATATCTTTCGAACTGCAGAAACTAGTCAAACGTCTAAGCAACACTAACTCAAAATTTTGGAAAGGCTTGATAGAAGACTAATTGGTCTGTAGCTTTCTGCTAAATTAGGATTTTGGTTAATTTTGATCAGAGGGATGACGTCAGCAGCAATCTTCCAACTTTGGGGAAAGTAGCGAAGAACCAACATATGATTTAAGAGCACGGTGAGCCAGCACTCATAAGAAAGGGGAAGGTTTTTCAGCATTCTGTTGCTGATTTTATCAGAGCCGGGAGATTTCTTCACTTTGAAGCTGTGTATAATGTGATGAACTTCTGCCAGGTGTATGGGATCAAGATCGTTTGGTGCTTGTACATTAAGTGCATTCTGATTGGTCTGTTGGAAATCGTGTAAAATGCCTGTGTAAAGATGGCTGAAGTTAGGTTCTTCGCCACAGTTCGCTCGAGACTTCGAATTGTGTGGACGTGCTTTAGTATTGCTCCTGCTTTTTACCAGTTCGTGATCTTCTTGCTTCCGCTTGGGCGTGTTATATGGGCAAAGCAATTCTACAGCTTGTTGTGTACGGGCGATTCGCCATTTTGGATTTTGTGCTTTTCATTTTGGAGTTCCACGTGTGTTGTTACCACGTGGTAGTGCTATTTTTTGGAACTTCTCTACCCTGACGATATGGATTTGGAACGAAGCGACGTGGCAGCTACTCGCGAACTTGCTGGTGAGCTGGACGAGGAAGAATTCGGGCCTCTCAAGGGTGCCTTGATGAATTACTGCGAAACTCTACCTGATGATGGACTGATGACTGGACTGAAGGAAGAAGTCAAGACCGCCGTCAACTTCTGCACCCTGGCAGTCTACGTGATGACTCTTCACATCAGGGAGCTGCTGATGAACGGACTACTGGGACAGGAAGAGGGCCAAGTCTCCAAGATACTAGGTTCGTTACTTTCTGTGAACTCTTTTTGTTTGCCCAGAAATTGGATAGGTTTATTGATTGTGATATTTATGAGATTTCTAAATGTGAGGGATGTAATTCTAGTGTTCAAATCAAAAGTAAAATGATAGAGCTAGGCTTAATTAAAGAAATTAAAGATGAAGATAAACTTAAAACGGTCGAAAATCCAAATAAGAAAAGAAAGATGGAGGGGCAATCCACTAAGGATGCTCCTACTAAAAGCCAGATTGTAGAAAAAACTTAAATGTCCATGATAACATGGACTGTAATGAAATAGCTGATAATGTTGTAAATGTAACTGACAATGATTATGTTAAAACTAAGACATACGCTGAGATTGCCGCGCAACCAGTTGTGTTTAAAAGTGCACCTAAACCTAAAACGGTCGAAAATAGTGACAGGCTAACAACAGTTGAAGTTGAGAAAAAAAATCCAAAAGCTGAATGTTTTTTCATAAAGTTCAATGATAATTACAAGGTTCTCCTTAAAAAACTAAATGATATCTCAGGAAATAAAGTATCTGGCAAGCTCACAGGAGACATGCTAAAATTGATTCCAAATGACGCTGACACCTACAGGGTTGTACAGCGCCATTTAAGTAGTGAGAAAATCCCCTTCCACAGCTTAAACCTAAAGACGGAAAGGCCAAAAAAGGTAGTTCTGAAGGGGCTACCAACAAATTATAACATGGAGGAAATAAAAATCACTTTAACACCCGAAGGATTAGATGTAGTCCGGGTTTCTCAACTGAGAAACACTAAAACGAGATTACCCCTGCCGATCTTCTTAGTCAGCCTTAGGCCTACGGCAGACTGGCAGAGGGTCTACAGACTAACAAGATTAGGTTACTTGGCTGTGAAGGTAGAGGCCTTCAGAGCACGGGGCTTCAAAATCTGTTACCGGTGCCAACAATTCAATCACTCCTCGGAGAACTGCAGTATGCCACCTAAGTGCCTTAAGTGTGTTGAAGAACACTTCACACGGGACTGCCAAAAAGTTGACCGCCAAGACCAAAAAGTTGTTCCACCATTTTAAATACTTTATCATAAAGAAGTACTTAAAAATAAAAATATGTTTCAAATGTCAAGACTATGGACATGTTGCGAACTATTGCCCTTTCCCTACGGGTAACTGTCAGACAGCCGTGAGGACCTGATCTACCTCTCGGCCCACAGGTTTGATTCCCCACGACTGAGGGTCGTCTACGGACGACCAGGCTGAGGTCCAAAGAAGACGGCGTACGTGAGGAGTCTATGCGGAGAGCTGAGAATAGACACAAGAACTATGACAGGCAATGCTGAAAGAGGACCCTTAACCACACACACCCACGCCAGAGAACAACAGCAGAGAAAAGGCTCTCAAGAGACCCTAGGGAACCTCCCAGAGTTGGGGCGGCCCAAGAGCAGAAAATATGACAGCAGAGGCCCCAGCACCACACAGGGGCTGGGGCGCCAAGACGTCAGGGCAATGGCGGAAGCGATCTCAATTCAATTGCAATGGCTGATCTAAATGGCCGAGACAAAACATTGTAGGATTTTGATTATTTTGGCAGAGGATTCCAACTTTCTACCTTTCGGTAGTTATGCAAAGGCAGCATACAACTTAAAGAGGCGCCGTCGTAACCCGGACTTATACCTGTACTGCCAGGTTAACTAAACCTAGAAAAAGAAAAGAGAAAAGTGCCGGGAGAAGGGAAGAGAGGGAGGGCCCGCAGAGGAGAGAGAGACAGAGAAAGAGGAGCAGCCATGGGCTGGACAACAGGAGGAGGAGTTAGAAACTGGGGAAGAAAGGGATAGCTGGGGAAGAACAATGCTGAGAGGAGAATTATGAGTAGAATCTAACAGCGGAACAAAGGCCGAATCCTGTAGGGTAGGAGGGCCGCAGGGACGACAAGAGAGAAAAGGAAAAGGGAAGACAAGTGCTAAGCACAACTACAGCTAAGATACAAGCTAGAAAACAAACTAAAACAAATTTGCTAACCTAAGGAAGGGGCTGGGCCAGAAAAAGCGGCCGGGCCAGAGACTGCACAGGCAGGAAGAACTATAATTAACTAAGCCTAATAAAGAGAAAGGGGCGCGCGCAGAGACAGGCACTTACCAAGAGGGCACGATCTGAAAAGGAAAAACGTTAAGGGAGGACGGGGGGTCGCGGCATATTTACAGCCAACGGCGACCCACTAAATGCGAAAAAGGGGGAGGTATACTCAGACTTGATGCTTCAGAGGGTCCGGGAGGACTGGGGATGCTTGAACCTGAAAAGAAAAGGGGAAGAAGCATACTATATAAAATAGAAAAACCATAATACCTGAGAAGATTCATAAACTTACGTGACTGGAGATGCTGAATAGAAGATGTTAGGGTTAAAAAGGAAGTAATGTATTAATGGCTAAAAAGGAATTATGATTAGTCGAGGTACAGAATTACGAGGAATGACACTTCAAGAGAGAATACTGAGACAGTTCCTCAGCTACGCGATGAACACAAAGAGTAGCGAGGGGCTGAGACATTACCTCAGCAGCGCGGTTACACCAGCTTCAGGAGAAGCAGCAGAAAGTAGCGAGTGAGGCAAACCCTCAGAGACGTGGATGCCAGCTCCTGTGAGAAGACAACGGGGACCGCGACTGGGACAGTACCCCAGGGGAACCTAAAAGGGAAGGAAACAGAAGCCACACTAATGTGGACAGACACCTATGATACAATTCTGGGACAATCCCCCAGATAAATGCCTAAAAAGGAAACAAGAAGAGACTCGCCAGCGAAAGGAGAGATGAAGAGTGCCAGCGAAGTGGAAGGAGAAGAGAAGAGAGAGGAGAAGAGAAAGATCCTAACGAGTAGGAAGCCTCTGGGGGGAAAGATCCTCCAGAGGTGGAGTGCCGGGCCAGGGTAGAGGCTCTCTCCGAATCCTGGTGGGAACATCCTTCCACCGATTCCCATCTTCATCCTCCCAATGGAGAGACACCAGCTTGAGGGTTTTTTTTTCATTGGGAAGCAGCGGTTTTTTTATTTTAACCCTCACTACACCTGTTGGCACAAGACCTTGACGACCTAACAAATGAATTTAAGTGGAAGCAGATAATGCTGTGACAGAGTTCAGAAGATGCTACCAAGCAAGAAGACGCAGCAGCTGGGGTCAAATGTCTGTGATGTCATCTACATTGTCCATAAACCATTGGATAATTTTCCTAACTTTATCTTGTAAGATGGGTTTTTTGGTAATGTTATACCTCCAAGGCTGCCAAAGGTGTGGTGCTGGTGTCCTCAAGTGATTTTCCTCAGTTAGCGGACAGGCCGTTGAATAATGAATTAGATCACCCTCTTCGCCGCAGGCGCATACTGAGGACTGCTTGATTCTAAATCTGCAGAGGTATGCCGGCAATGCTCCGTGGTTTGTAAATAACTGAATTAGCAGCCTGCAGCTATAATGCCTTGAGGGTGAGAAGAATCTGAAGAAAGAATAGGTGCTTCTCCAGTCCTGCGCGTGGTCCCACTGTTCTTGCCAGGCTTCGACTGATAGGGTCTTAAGCCTTCTTTTCAAGTAGGATAATGGCCACGGAGGATGCTCTAAGTTCGGGATTTGATCTTTTGTTGCAAGTTTGGCCTCTTGGTCCGCCAGTTCATTTCCATGTATGCCTATGTGAGCCCTTACCCAATTCAATGTATACCTACAGCTTAGAGTCTTAATAATGGACAAAGTTTCATTGACAAATAGGTCTGTGTTGAAGGGCTTATTCAGTGCCGCTATAGCTGACTGGCTATCTGAATGAATTGTAAAGTTGAAGTTCTGATTTCCAGCCCACTTCAGTACTTGGCGGATGGCTACTAGTTCCGCTTGGAAAACGCTATTGTATCTGCCCATCTTGCTGCGCCAGGAGAATATCCCTACGGGTAACTGTGGACGCTGCACTAGCAGCTCCCACGATCATCGTGCATGCATAGTTATGGTTCCCAAATGCATTAACTGCACTACTGCCATTGCAGAGGCTGCTGAAACGAGAAAAACCCTTCTCTGGAACACTCATCACACTGTCCACGATAAAAACCATTGCAATGCTTATCGTCTGGAAGTTGACCGTATTAAAAAACTCCAAAAAGAACAATAGTCTTCCTTCATCTGTAAATTTTGTATTCATATTTGATTATTTTGTTTTTTCCCCACTCTGTGCTCTGACTTGAAATCGCCTCTTAAATGGTCCTCAAAATTATTCAATTTAATTCAAATCACTCATTGACTGTCCACAGTAACTTATTTCAATTTTCAATAAAAAACTCAATTGACCTCATCTGCCTCCAGGAGCCCAACGTCTCTAAAGATGGAATTCTCCGCCCCCCCTCCAGTTTTTCTCAGTTCTCCTCCCTCTCTTCTAAAGCCGTTATTCTCGTTCTAAATTCTAAACTCTCCGCTACTTTAAAATTTCAATCTCTCTCCCTTGTTGTAGTCGAAATTTCTTTGCCTGGCATTAAAACCCTTAACGTTGCATCCTTATACTTCCCCCCCCCCCCACTCGGAAATTGTTGACCTTATTGCAGAATTCTCTAATCTCGATCTACTTAATCCAAGTTTTCTCATCCTTGGTGATTTCAATGCCCGAGCTCAGATGTGGGGCTACAGCTTCACTGATCGTAGGGGTACATCTATTATTGATTTCTGTTTAGAGAGAAACCTGATTGTTGTGAACAACCCTAAATGTGGTCCAGCATTTGCTTCCCATTCTGGCAGGGGTTTCCCTGACTTTTCCTTAGTAACTTTTAACTTTTATGATTTCATTCAAAATTGGGAGGTTCTCTCGAGCGATACTTTAAGCGATCATAAATATATTTTAATTTCCCTTAGCACTGCCCCTTTTATTGACTCCTCTTTCTTTTTCAAAACCAATTACAGCCTTGGCAAATTTCTATTTAACTTTAAACCCCTCTTAAAAGAATTCAACTCTTCCCTCGACTCCGTTCTCGACTCCGCCATGCTGGATGCTTTTGTCAAAAACTTCATACTTAAAATACAAGATTGTGCTTTTAAATTCATAAGAAAGAAAAAGACATCTAAAAATTTCAATCTCAGCTGGTGGAGCCGAGACCTTGCCAAATTTAGAAATTATGTAAATGCACTTTATAAACGTATAGTTTCGCTCGAGAGGAACTCCGACTCTCCTGAACTTATTACCCATGCTAAAATTAAATACAGACAAAATAGAGCAAAATATAAACTATTAATAAATAAAGCTAAATCTGATGCCTGGAAGAAGCATTGTAACAATTGCTCTGAAAAATTCGGCTCATTATTTAAATACACCTTTCAAAAACATAAAAATTTTAATAACATTAATTTACAATTCCAGGACAATCCTAATCTTGATTACAATGAAAAAATTCAGCGTCTTTTGGACCATTGTTTTCCCGAGGATTCCTCCTTTACCACTTTTCCCCTTCACGACATCTCTACTGCGGGTTTGGGGGAGGTTTCGGGTGAAGAGCTCTCCCTTGTCTTCAACCACTTAAAATCTGGTAAGGCCCCTGGCCTGGATAACTTGGACAACACTATTTGGAAGAACTTATATAAATCATACCCTTCTCTTTTTTATAAAATCATTAATCATATTTTTAAATTCTGCAAGTTCCCTGATTCTCTTAAAAATGCAAAAGTTTTATTTATCCAAAAACCTGACAAGAACCCCACCTCATGCACTTCTTACCGTCCGATATGTCTTCTACCCACTTTTGGGGAAATAATTGAAAGGATTTTCATTAATAAGCTCATTTTCTGGTTGAAGACGGCTGATACTCTTCACCCTCTCCAATTCGGTTTCAGGGAATTACACAGTTGTGAAGACGCTGCTCACGCGCTCGTTACACATATAAAATCTCTTCGACCAACGAGTATTGTTGCCCTTGCCACAGTGGATATCAGCGGAGCCTTTGATAATCTAAATTGGAATATCTTGCCCTCTACTTTTGACAAAATTAATCTTCCCCCCCAATTTAGAACCTTTATTTATTCATATCTACACTCTCGAACCATACATAACCTTTACAAATAACAAAATTTCTTTTACCAAATTAATCACAAAGGGTGCCCCCCAAGGATCCGTCATTTCCCCTATCCTTTGGAACATTTATTTTAATAACATTTTAAATCTTAATAACGACCTTTACTACCTACAAGCCTTCGCTGATGATCTTGCTGTGGTCACCTCCTCTACCAACATCCGCACAGTCGTCAATAATACCAATGCTGCCCTTTCTCTAATTGCTTCATCCCTGCTCTCACTCAACCTTTCAGCTTCTGTCGAAAAATCATCTTGTATTATTTTTAATAGATCCCTTAAAAAACACAGATATTATCCTCCTATCAAATTTCTTAATAAAACAATTTAAACTCACTCGTTCCCTTAAATTCCTGGGCATTATTATTGACGACAACTTAAAATGGAGTTCCCATATCTTTTATTTAAAGGAGAAATGTTTCAAGCTCTTTTCTACCTTTGGCAAAATCTCAGGACACAACTGAGGCGTAAATAAATATCTCCTTAAAACTTGGTACCTTGCAGTAACAGAAAAAATAATTATTTATGGTGCGGGTATTTGGGGGGGGGGGGGGTAATTTAACTGGGGACCAAATTTCTAAACTCTCATCCTTAAAAAGAATTTTCGTATTAAAAATATCTACCGGATTTAGAACATCTTCAAACATTTCTCTTTTTTCAATAACTGGTATTTCCCCTATCCACTGTGTTATAAAAACCCAACATCTAAAATATCATTTCTGGAAACAGAAAAATAACCTTTTTCCTGACACCTCGTTTCTCCCTCCCGCCCGTTTTGACTCCAATTGTGCTCTTTCAGGATTTCCCCCTGGTCTTCGTTCATTTATTTTCTCCCATTGCAATCCCTCCCCCAGCCACCTTTTCAAATCTTAACATTTATACAGATGGTTCCAAGCTTCAAGACAATGTTGGTTTTGCCATCTGTATTTTTAAGGGGGACTCGTTGGTCGAGACGTTTTTGTATAAATTAGATAATGAGAACACGGTTTTCCAGGCTGAACTGGATGCTCTGCGCGAGGCCTTCTCCTGGGCCATCAATTATAACACTAAAGTAAACATTTTTTCTGACAGCCTATCAGCCATTTTGGCATTAAATTCCCCAAATATTAAATCTAAATATCTCAATGACATTAAATCTTATATTCATCCTTTTAAATCTCTTTTTAATATTCAGTGGGTTAAAGCCCATGCTAACATTCGGGGTAACGAGGTTGCCGATGAAAACGCCAAATTAGCCACAACTGTTGGCTCCCCAACTATTGTACCCCTACCTTATTCATTTTTGACTAACTATTGTAAAACTTACCTTTTAAACATTTGGCAAACCCTTTTAAATATTTACATCTCCCCTCGGACCCATGACCCGACCAGAATTTTTACTTATCTTCCTAAAGTCAGTAAAAACTTCCAAATTTATAACAAATACCTTATTTATTTCCTTACGGGCCATGGTCCATTCCTTGATTACCTTCACCACTTTAAATTCAAAAAGACATCATGTTGTACCTGCAATTCCTTAGGTGATGTGGATCATTATGTTTTTTCGTGTCCACATACCTCAGCCCACCATTTGGTTAAACCTTCCCCCGCTCATTCTGCAACCTGGTTCTCCAATGTTAGAAAAAAACCCTATCCTCTTAAATAAACTTAAAAACTGTGTTCTCATTGCGAAAGAGATCTCAAACAATATCACTTAACCTGCTCGTGAGCGTCTTCTTTGCTTTCAATTTTTGATCAGTGAGGCTCTGTACTGTTCCCCTGGCTTTGTTTTGCTGTTGTCTGCTACTGTCATCCTGTACATATTCTGACTGTGTATTTTACTTGTTGCACATATCTGCTGTTTATTGTACATATTTACGGTACATTTATTATATACTGTATATATAATTGAAACATTTTATAATTATTGAACCTGTAACTCCTGCCCTCCGCTGAATGACTTTGGAGGTTAGGATTTACCTCACTCTATTCACTTCTCTTATTTGAGAATGTTGCCCCCCGTCTTTCCAAAAAAAATTTTTTTTAAATAATAATAATAAAAACATATTCAAATCTAACTCCTTTTGGCTTTATTTTTGGTCTTATTTTTGCCTTTTTCCCTCCCGCTCCCGCCCTGTTTTCCCTTGTTGTTCTTTTTCCGTGTTTCTGTTTTGTGTGTTTCTGTTTTTGACTGCTTGTTTGCTTGTATTGCTGTTTTCCGTCTTTTGACGCATTATGTAACTTTTGTAACTTTTGAAGTTTTTCATAAACTACTGGTACACTCTGGACAGCTCGTGGGTGATTGTGGAAGTCGGTCTCCACTCTAAATTTTTCTCCCGGCCACACGCTTAACTGCCGTAAACCTCTGGGTTGGCTGTGTGGTCTGGGCCTTCCACACGGGACTGCCAGAGACCTAGGTCTGAGAAGGCTACGTGTGCAAACTGCAATGGAGACCACCCAGCGAACTTCAGGCAATACCTGAAGAACCCCTCGAACAGAGGAAAGGCACCGGGGTATGCCCCCCTCCCCAAAATCAGATACCCCCTTGGAGGCAAAAGGCCCTCGGATTAAACTCCCAGGAACCCCCTCAGGGCTCCTCGCACACTGTGCCACAGCAAAATAGATACCAACCTTCAGCACCCACCAGATCGGTGCAAGAGCAGGCCCCCAAACCTTCGTCTTCCAGGGAATTGACTCCGGAAGAAGTAAAACTGGCTACTATAGCCATTAAAAAGAGAAAGGAAGCCGAAAAAGCCAGACAGGCAAGACAGGCGGAACTAGAAGCTAAAATTGTAAATCAATATGCTTAAGGTGACCAATCGTCCTCCTTTAGGGAGGACAGTCCTTCTTTTGTAGGTTCTGTCCTTCCTCGAAAAGTGTCCTCCTACCTGTCCTCCTTTTCGATATTTTAAAACTAATCTGTTAATCTCTGTATTCAGAGATGCCGGGCCGAACTATTACGCGTCATATGACGGTACAGTTCGGAAAGACGCAATTATGAAACGCATGCGCAGTGCATAGGAGAACTTCACGTGTCTCGCACCATTGCGCACTTCACTTTGTTTACTTTATATTATACTTCGTGTTTAATTCTAACGGAAATACGAAATTATTTCAATTCTTTTTCAATTGGTAACGATTTTTGGACAAGTGAGAAATCAAGATTGAATGTTGATACTCTAGCTGCAGCACTTACGGCAAAATTCAATATGAAGGATATTTCTTGCTCCGAAATTTCCAATATATTGTTACTGTTAGAAAATGATATATTGACAAAAAATATTCATTCAATGGAAAAATACTCGTTTAAGTAAATAATTAAAAAGGATGTAAGCATAATTAGTGTATTTTTGTTTGAATTAATAAAATGTTTCATTTATTTACGTTGTACTTTTTTCTTAAATTTTTTCGTCCTCCTTTTCATTGTAAAAAAATTGGTCACCTTAATATGCTAAATCAAAAGAAGAAATCAAAACACGTGAAGCCAAAACTAAACGAGTCAGAGAGGAAGAGCTCGCGCAAACCCAGCTGTTAGAAAAAACGGTTGAAAAAAGGCAAACAACTACTGAGGTCCAAACGGATACTCACAAAAATGACCAAACCGCGGTTGAGGCTGAGGATGTGGAAACTGAGACTGAACCTGCTGGTAAAACCAATGATGAAAAGATGGATGAAATCCTCAACCTCATCAGAGGGTTTATCACCATGTTCGACCTAGATGCAATAAAACACCTGTTGATGCAGTTCACAGAGCTAATACAAAAAAAGAGTGATCCAATGCAAATGGTCTTTGAGGCTTTTAAATTAATCGCGGATTTTAAAAATAACAGTGAGAATCAAACCCGCCATGGCTAGGTCCCAAAAAGAAAGCTTTAAAATAATATTTTGGAATGCGAACGGCATATCTCCAAGAATAAATGAACTTAGGAGCTACGTAAATGAAAATGATGTAGATGCCCTGTTAATTCAGGAAACTAAAGTTAGAGAAAATAAAAAACTAAATATAGCAAACTATATTAGCTATCACAACCTAAGCTCAAATACAACTGCTTGAAGCCCCCATGGAGGAACAGCAATATATATTAAAAGAAATATTCCCCACGAGGAAATAAAGAACTTAAATCTTCAAGGTATAGAAAATACTAACATAAAAATTAAAATAAATAATGTAAACCCATTTATCCTAACTTCAATATATATCAAAAACATGAGTGGTATAAATGTAGCTGCGCAGCTGGAACTGCTTTTCTCGCGATATCCAAACACAATACTCGCGGGCGACTTCAATGCACACCACCGAGCGTGGGGCAGTAGAAGAGCCAACATACGCGGTACACAGATACACAGATTACTGAACACAACAAACACCAACATCATTGCACCGTCGAGACCAACCTGCTTCTCAAGTGCCAACGGCTCATTCATAGACTTTGTCCTAACGAGAAACATAGAATACCCTCACACTATCGATACCCTGGATGAATTCGACTCGGATCATTAACCGGTATTGGTGACATTCGATCTGAACACTCCACTTCCAGCTTCTCTGGGACAAGAGAGGGTGAACTGGAACGTTTTCAAAAGAGCACTTTTTGAGCCGCACTTGGCAGTACCCAACATTATGAGCACGGCGGATATTGACTCTACCACACACACACTCACAACAGAAATCAAGAGAGCTATTGCCTCTGCCACAACACATCGTGAGTCACCAAAAATGCCCACACTTTCCCACCTTGTCAAACAATTAGTTAGGCACAGGAACAGAATGCGTAAGACATGGCAGGCTAATAGAGACCCTACCCTCAAAAGGGAGCTTAACAGACTCACGTGGAAAGTCAGGGATAAAATTGTCGCTGAAAAGCAGCAACAGTATAAAAAGTTAATTGAATCCCTTAGCCCGCAAGACGTATAGCTCAGGCAATTCGCTAAAAGACTCAGAAAACCTCAAATTAAACTCCCGCCACTAATAGATGGCGTTAAAATCGCGTACTCAGACGAAGAAAAAGCAGAGGCGCTTGCTAGGCATTACGAAAAACAATTTGATCCAAACCACGATCTAATGTGCCAGGACATCCTAAGAATGGTTAGACAAACTCTAAACAAATTCAGGAACTACTCCTCGGTCACGGCTGAAATAAACCCAGCCACCCCGCAAGAGATAATTGATATCATCAAAAGCCTTAAAAACCGTAAAAGCCCAGGGCACGACAAAATCAGGAATATCGCGGTGAAAAACCTACCCCTAAATATAATATTTTACTTGACCACCCTAATAAACAAAATACTAAAACTAAATTATTTCCCCAAAGAATGGAAGGAAGCGATAATTATAGCGATCCATAAGCCTGGTGAGGATGCCACAATTCCAGCCAACTATAGACCAATCAGCTTACTACCGACACTTAGTAAAATTACTGAGAAAATAATTCTTAATAGACTGAACACGCACCTTAGTGAGAATGATATTATCATTCCGGAGCAGTTTGGATTTCGGCCAAAACACTCCACCACTCATCAATTTCTGAGAGTGGTAGAGTACATATCTTCTGGACTTAATAGTAAGACACCCACAGCTGCGATTTTTCTTGACATACAAAAAGCATTTGATAAAGTGTGGCACTGTGGATTAGCATACAAATTGATCACTCTAAAAGTCCCTGACGCACTTTTCAAACTTTTAATCTCATACCTAAATAACAGACACTTCCAAGTTAGAGTAAAAGATAACTTGTCTACACCCAAGCTCATTAAAAGTAGTGTACCGCAAGGATCCATCCTGGGCCCGACACTCTTTAACATATATCTAAATGACATCCCCAGGACCCCAGACACGGAGCTGGCACTCTATGCAGACGACAGTGCGATACTTGCAAAACACCCTTACGTCTCAGTAATGCACAGACAGCTACAACAACACTTAGACATACTCCAAGCATGGCTTGAAAAAATGGCGAATAAAATTAAACCCCAATAAAAGTCATTGGATTTATTTCTCTAGAAAACATAAACCTCCGCCACCTCTGTACATAAACAACCATGCCCTAAAAGAGGAAAAATCTACTAAATACCTAGGTGTAACAATAGATTCCCACCTAACCTGGAAACAGCACGTAACGAACTTAATCAAAAAAGCGTATATGGCCACAGGAGCCTTATACACAATGATAGGAAACGGAAATCTAAGCTATCAAAATAAACTCCTAATTTATAAATCGGTCATCCGCCCGGGAATGCTGTATGCAGCACCCGTATGGGGATATGCCTGTAAAACTACTATAGACTTACTAGAGACAAAACAAAACAAAACCCTAAGGATTATAAGGAAAGCCCCTAGATACTTAAGAAACTCGGTAATTAGGAAAGACTTCAAAATAAAAACTGTTAGAGCCCAAATTAAAAAGCTATCGCTTAAATTCTATAAAAATCTGCCATCTGTTCCAAATGAACTACTATTCAATCTGCATGACTATGATCATCGCAAGGACAAATCACGTAAGAGACCCCGCACGGTACTTAATATTGAAAATCGGAATTAGGTAAGTCCCAACTTAAATAGTTGATATTAAATAAAAACTCGATCAATGTTTTCTAAAAAATGTTCTTAAACCTTAAACTGCCAAATTGCTAGGAAATCCTTAGATCTGCATCAACTCCCCAAAATTACTCAAACTCTAAATGTGCAACAAACTGCCACACTAGGAGCTAAGTCAAATAATAAAAACAGTAAATCAAAAACCTCCAACCTCCAATTATGGACAAATGAAATAATGTCACAGTATGAAGATAAGAACCACACCTAGAGATTGGAGATTAAAGGCGCTTCGCGCCTGGTGCTCTTTTCTGGACGAAACCCTTTCGAGGGTCTTCGTGTGGTGAAAATTGGAGTTCCAAGCTGTCTGCAATAGCATAAGCTATTTCGTCCGCAGTCTGGGCGAGAGAGTGTTGGCTATTAATAGGCGGAATTGTTTTCGTGGTTCTCATGGTTTTAGCTGTTCGCCAGAGACTGTGATTCGTGGGTGTGAGTCCCTCAAGGTGAGTACGCCAGCGTTGCTGGGTGTGAGTTCGAATCATAGGCTTGACCTCGCTGTGAAGTTTACGGAGTAGCGCACCAAATGGAGGATACCTACTGCGCTGCCAATTTATCCGCAACCGATTACGCTGCTTAATTTTGGCTTTGATATCACTTGAGAGAGAGTGATAATTCGGTCGTGAATGTATTGGTTTCGAGGCTGCAGCTACCGCCTCTAGCAGTAAGTGATTAAAATCTTGGACGCTTTTATCAATGTCGTCCGTGCTGGTAATTTTGAGAGGGGGGCAGTACTAAAATTATTAAGAGTATGACGAAAATCGTCGAAAAGTGTTTATGACTTTGTTCTCTCTGTCTGTCTGTCTGCCCGTTAGCACGATAACTGCCGTAAAAATGACTTACTCAAAATGAAATTTTAGTATGTTGTTCAGACGGTCTGTAGCACCTATGGGAATATAAATGAATAATATCACCCAATTAGTTTTGGATTGAACCCGGGTTGAAAAAATGAAATGCATTGAATCCTATGGGACCTAATTTTTCAAACATTTTTTAAGATTTAAAATTCACAAATTATTTCGAAAATTTTAGGTAATAATCAAATTGTTCCATAAAATATATAAAAAAAAATTCAGCAAAATATATTCAGTAGTTTTTTAAATAAAAATTAAAATAATAATTACACCTCTTATATGAAGCGATCACGTTATCAAGATATGAAAAATTCCCGTGGCCCACTTCAAAATGAAATATGGCATCCATCTTGTCTCAAAATCGTGATTTTTAAATTTCTTTTTAATTCATATTGAGTGTTGTATGCGTCTTAAAACCGCTTTATTTTTGCTTAAATTATGTGCATCTGCATACTGAAACAACGCAATTACAATATATTTGAGTTTAAATGAGCATCCAAATTTAATTATTTCTACAACGAAGCCTATTTTTCACTTATGTAAAATGCAAACAGCAAAATATGCAGACTGAATTGTGTAAAAATTGCTGTATTTCTTTAACCCAAAATTATTTAGATAATGGAGTCTGCATAGCTGATATGAATGGAATATTCATTGAGTAGATTTCGGAGTAGTAGATTTCGGAAGTCGTGAAGCACCTGGCGCCTTTATCTTCGGTGTCCAATTAAGATGTATGACCCTTTGACATTATCTGAATGTTCCTCGATAGTCCATGGAGCGCCCCAGAATGGGTGGGGCGTCAGTTGGGTCCAGATAAGGCCGGTGATGACTCAGGTGGTGCAATAGCACGTGTTGCAAGGAGCCGGTGAGCACGAGGTGTAGAGGCAGTATTTCGATGTTCAATGCTGCAGTCCCTGAATTAAAGTCTAATTCTGGGGGGGCTGGGGCTTTTTTAAGTCGGCGATCATTTTAATAACACAGAATGTTTTTGTCATAGGATCATCATCCGAGATTATAACGTTAAGTATGGAATTTAGGAGGTCTGGTAGGTTGTTTATGTCGAAGTATTTCTCGACCTCCTTGAAAAATTTCAAGAAGTCGAGAAATGCGTTAGAGGTCTGAGGGATTTCAAGGCCTGTGTCAGGTCGTGCTTGGGCCGAGTGCTCACCGGTTATCCCTGAGACCGTCTCAGCACTCGGCTGCACTTCCTGAACAGGGAGGATGCTTTTTTAAGGAAGAGATGGGAAGTTTTCCTCACCAAGACTGAGGGGTCGTCTTTAAATTTTGGTTGTTATTTTTAGGGGCCTGGAGCTTTTTACGACTCCAGGAGTTTTGGGGGCAGTGCCTAAAGTTGGCGGGGTGCTCACGGCCGCAGTCACAGCATTTTGCAGGGGTTTCCCTAGTTTTTGTGCACTCTCTGCTCGGGTGGTCTCCGCCACACTTCAGACAACGAGGGGGGAGGGTACACTGATCACTATGGTGATTGAAGAGCTGGCAATTATAGCACATTTTATAACCCTTACTTTTAAATACTTCGATCTTAACTTGCATACAGAGGATGCTTTTAATCTCATACACCCTCATCCATTCCTCTGTAGGCTCGAGGCCTGCCAGAAAAATGGGGAGGGGGGTCCTGTCCTTCCTACTCCTAAGCTGGGAAACTCTGATGATTTTAAGTCCTTCATTTACAAGGGCGGTTTTGATTTTTTCTATGTCGGTATTCGACTGGAGGTCTTTTATAACTACTTTCTTTGGTCTCTCATTTCTCAATCTGATTGAATTGAAAGGGATCTTCTTAAGGATCAGATAACTCTGCACACTCCTGTAGTCCTCAATGGACCCAGGAGTAATTCGAATCACCCTTCCCATAAGAAGGGTCTGTACTTTAGAACCTAACATTCCGTTTAGCTCCTCTATGAGGGCTCCCCAATTGCTTGAGGAGTCCACATAGAAGGAGGAGACTCTATCCTTAGGGGAGGGGGTGCATCAGCCTATAATAGCTTCCTCAACCGTTAAATCAGCATTATTATTTTGAGTTTGAACTTCCTCAACCGTTAACTCGGCAAATTTATTTTTAGTTTGAGCTTCAACTACCTCAGGCTGTATCGAAAATTTAGGTATTTTCCAACTATTTGGGGTGATAAACCCCTCTATTTTCTTGTACATTTCATCCTTGTATATGATATACATGTCGTCGTCAGATTTTTCCTTTCTCTCTTTGAGCATATCATAGATATAATTGTAGGTCTCACGTAGGACTAACACGTTAGGGTCAGGGGATTGCAGCAATAGAGAAGCATCAGAGATACTACCTGTTTTGATCTTCAGAAGAGACTTTCGCTGGTTGCATTCTAGTTCCTCTTCAAGTCTTGCAATAACAGTCATAGCAGATGAGATGGGATAATACTTTCCAATTAAAGGAGTCTCTTGGTATTTCATCCTTGGGTATTCCCAGTGTCTTGAGATAATCAGCTTCAAAGCAAGCAGCAGTAATGTAGTCGTCTTCCTGTTGGGACGGCTTGGTTGAAGTTCCAGCTGCATAAATGTCCATATCGCTGACTCCAATGTCAGCTTGAAAATATGCCCCCGGGACATATGGCTTTTTCTTGGTAGCAGACTTGACTCTATTACCTTTCACACATGATTTCATCTTAAACGAGGCTTTTCTCACAACATTCTTGTACTCCATATTAGCGGACATTGCATCCTCAGTCATGTTGCACGCGCGCGGCAAGTACAAACATGTGCTGACAAATACAAGTTCGAAAAAAAAATGGCTCGAAAATACAGCACGTGGCACAGAACGAAGAGCGTCTCAGAAGATCCGCACTGCTCGACGACCGAGCGAAGAGTGACAGTTTTACAAGAACCAGTTCTGAATATTCATTGATTTTACAAAGAGAAGGACAATTTTTTCCGATGAAGTTTTAAGCATAGACTTTAATTACGTGTAGCTCCATGGTCTTAATATTTAAATAAAATAAATTATTATAGTATTGGGATGAATGAAATGAATGGGAATATATTTTTGAATGAAATTCTGCTTTTATAGAGAGAGCCAGGCGTGTTATTTTTTCTATGACGTCATTTGAATGAATGTCAGTTGTTTTCGATGAAGTTTTCAAATATAATTAATTATTGTAGTATTACGATAATTTTAAAAATATTACCGAGGAATGTATCGCATTTTAGAGAAGTTTAAATCAGGCAATTTATATTTCAATGCCGTCATTTGAATGCAGATCATTTTTTTCGATGAAAGTTTAAGCTTTCAAATATAATAAATTAATGTAGCATTGTGATAAGTTTTAAAATATTACTTAGGAATGTATTGCATTTTAGAGATGATTAAATGAAATTGCATTGAAGTTGGAAAGTGTTTCATAATCAATGCTTTAAGCATGATTGATCTTTCTTGTTTAATTTGTTGATGAATACCTATACATTTAATTTTTCGTTTCATTAAGTGATTGTTTTTTTTTGTGTGTGTTTTACTATTTTGTAACTAGAGAATGCAACATTAATTGAAAAGATAAAGCAAAAATTATTTTACTAAAGTTAGGTTTCCCAAAATGCTTTGGATACTGGGGAGGGGGGTAATCACTCCCTTAATTTACATGGGGCCCACGGCACTACCTGGTACCCTGTCCCACAATTTGATGTGGGGGTCTGACCAACAGAAGCGCGTCAGGTAGCATGTAGAAGTAACATTCCCCCTCAATGCGCATGCACAGGTTTGAGGTCGTTGCATTCATCCAGTGTATTTCGAGAAGCGGAGTATGAAGGAGTGTTCTGGTGCTATGCCAACGCTAGTTAAACAACGTGCTGTTATCGAATTTTTAACTGCTGAAAAAGTTATTCCTACTGAGATTCATCGTCGTTTAAAGACTGTTTATGGTGACGATGCTGTTGATAGGTCTACTGTAAATCGATGGATAATAAAATTTCGTGGTTGCGAGCGTGAAAAAGCCATAATTGTTGATAAAACAAGCAGCGGGCATCCATGCGATGTTAATCACTGCCACAGACGATAAACATCGCAAACTCTTCGAAGATTTGATTCAAAATGACCGACGAATCACTCAAAAGCGTATTGCAAACCATATTGGAATATCCAAAGAACGTGTCGTTTCATTATTGAACAATTGGGATACCGTAAAATCTGTACACGATGGGTACCACGCCGTCTTATAGACGAGAACAAAAAGCGTTGATAGGAATGATGCGAGCAACTTTTGCAGCACTACCGTGACGAAGGAGACAACTTTCTTTTGAATATTGTGACGGGAGACGCGTCATGGGTCCATCATTACGACCCGGAAGAGAAAAACAGAGCGCTGAATATCGCCATCCGTCTTCTCCTCAGGCGAAAAAGTTCAAAACACAACCATCCGCAAAAAATCTTCTTTTGACTGTGTTTTGGAATGCTCGCCGAGTTTATGTGACCGATTTTCTGGAGCGAGGGGCAACGGTAAATTTTTCTCAGTACATACAGACTCAGTACATAAAACACCTCCGACGTCGAGTTTGTCGTGTTAGAGGCAGCCTGGTGCCAATAATCTTGCAACATGACAACGCTCGTCCACACACTTTGCGCGCACCTGGGGAGGCTCTGCGAAACCTGAAGTTTGAACCGATTCCACATCCTCCTTCTTCCCCCGATCTTGCGCCTTGCGATTTTTACTTTTTCCTCTACTCAAGAGAGACCTCAAGGGTAATCATTACACCTCGAACGATGAGGTGAAGGCAGCTGTCAAGTCCTGATTTCGAGAAAAATCGGAAGAATTTCTCAGTGACGGAGTGAAAAAACTTGTTACATGTTGGGAGAAATATGTTAGCCTTAACGGTGACTATGTTGAAAAATAAATATATGATTTTTAAACTTAAGAATTGTAATTTAATGTACTTTTTGCCCGATCTTGCTATTTGTTTTTGTTCGCGCTCTACAAGCATGTGTGCGTTACTTTTCAACCTACCTATTTTACTTTGATGGAGATTTTAGATACCTAACTGTTCTGCCTTTCTTCGCATGTATGATGCAAATTCCATTTGATCTATTTATTCTTCCTTCTAACAATCTAACTAATTCATATCATGGATTACATGCACCATAGCGGGTCAAATGCAGATCTGCTAATAAAAGATGATTTATTTTGTCAGTTAAATAATGAAAACAAAATAAATAATTTGAAAATTGCACCCAAATAAGACATTTTGGTAACTGGGGAAAATTGATTAGATGCCATTGTTGTGTGACATTATGCTCCTACTTTCTTGCCCTGCATATATAATGCATTTATTTACGTTATGTTGAAAAGGGCTTATTTACCATTTCCCAAATGATAACAAGTTTAACCATAATTACAATGTTTAAAATATGAAAGTAAAGGAAAACTCTTACTCCATCCTATCAAAAGTATCAATGGAGTTAGATACGTAGTCCCTTTGCCTCCATAGTGATATCTCAAACACTAATTATTTTATTCAAGTTTTTGTTTAACAATGAAATTATATATTAATTGATCAAAAGTAAATTTAATTTAAATAAATATATGGTTTATATTTGATTAGAGGGTCGTTTAACAATGAATCCACATATGTCTGGTGCAAGAGCGATACTGATTGTGAGACAAACAAAGCTAACTACTAGGGAATATTAATGTTTAAAAATGACTCACGCTCGGGAGATTGTGTAGTAAGTTACTAACAGATAGTGAGCATTAAAAGACACTAGAGTATAGATGCTCTGCATGGATACATCTAGTGTATAAAATTTTCTGACAGCTCTTCAAAACATCGCCTTTTTATGCTACAACACAAACCGGTAGTAATCAAAAGTTTCAATTTTACAATTATGCACTAAACAATATGGTCACTTCGAACTTTCCATGCTGATATATATCAGCAATTACTTTCCTTAACAGAAAAATTGTCCTCAACGAGTAAGAGATTTTAATTTTAAACTCTATACAGAGAATAATTTAGCTGGCCAGTATGCAGTTTAAAAATATGAAAAGGAGTACATTTCAAGTACAACTATAATGTTGATAAAAAGAGAATTGTTGATAAAACCTCATAACTTAATATTCACGAATTAATCTAACATTTACAAATTTAACTTAATATTTAATGTAACTATTAACATAATATTTAAAAATTTAAGCATAATTTAAAAAACTAGCAGTATTTCATTAAATTTCAAGCATCGAGCATATTAAAAGTTAGCAAAATTACCTTCTATGCCTAAGAATTCAATTATGGTCTCTGGACAAAGAAACTGAGCTGGCAAATATATGTAAATAATTTTCAAGTATGAACAAATTTTAAAAAGTAATCATTTTAGTACAAAACTAATGTGTAAAAATAAAATGATAGATATATTAAATTAGCAATGCATCTGTCTTACGTCTAACTACTAAGAAATTTTGAAAACGTTATTCCAAACGAAAAAAGTGACATACATATAGATAATAACGGAAAAATTTTGCTAGACTAATTAGTAAAATTTTATGTAATGTTATTTGTTCTTCATAAATACTGAAAAAGTTATCCCAGACATTTCTTCATTTACAGCACGCACGACATATAAACAATGTAAGCAGAACGATTAAAATTACAGACTTAGACTTCGTACTCCCTTTATACTTTAAATTAAAATTAACCGGATTTAGTAGCAAAATGACAAACAACTACAAAAAGCACTATTTGGTTTGGTTTATTTCACAGAGGAAAAAAGTGGTAAATTCGGCTGGTAAGGGTTATCGCATTATTTCTCAACTACACTGCAACTGCAAGGGCATCAGGGAGCATTGGCGCGTTATTGGGATTTTCGCCAATTACCGACATCACACACCGGTGGCGTATTATCATATAAACGGACAAATTACTAAACAAAATGCGAAAACATTGGATTTACACTATTAAGCTAAACTACTATTTTCTCCATTAGTCAGAAAATGTAAAATATTCGGTGTAGGAAATAAGAAAATGGCTTTTAAACTATCGTGAGAGCTGTGCGACGCCTCTATAAAGCAATCTATTTCAGAGATGTAAAACCAAAAATTAATTATGTTGTTTGAGTCTTTTATTTATAGATAATTAATTAATTAATACTATACGAATTTTCTGACTACACAAGAAACTATATATCTCAGTCTATCACTCGTACAAACTCTAGAAGGATTTGAGCACGCGTTCTTTTGCGGAATGATAATAGGAATGGACTATACTTTAACATGGATGGAAAAAAGACGAAGTCCACCTGAACTGAGCCGGTCAGAAACGCATAGATGTTCCCCGTCAGTGATTGTGATTAAATGATTATATTCATTGGAATGTTTTCATTGTGGTTTGGAATGTTCTGGAACCAAAGTGATCCATCGGGCATCGCCCTATGTAGCAGTCCAACCCTGGTAGCGTTCTTTGTCAAATAAATTCTAGTACAATTATGTAAGGCGACAAAACGAAGTTTTATTAGTTGTATTCACAGTTCACAAGTTATTTATAAGGAAAGGGAGATTTAGAATTGGACCCTCAACAGCCAGACTGACTCTTTTGCACCTCAAGCAAATGGGAAGAGAGGATTTGTTAACAAACGCGCCCGTTCCGTATATGGGAGCATTTGGGACGAACGCTTATTCACTGCAACGCACTCCCGGGAAAATACACCACGTGATATATATGTCAGGCGCGAATTTCATCTGACCTTGAGTAGGCAGTTGAATGCTGAGAGGTCTTTGTTTTCTGCATGCGGAAATTTACAGTTCAATTAGACTATGTGCGATTTTGATATTGAAAACACACACAGACACACACACACACACACAGATATATATATATGTATATATAAATGTATATATATATATATATATATATATATATATATATATATATATATATATATATATATATATATATATATATATATATATATATATAAAATTTAAATTTTATTTTATTATTAATAATTTTTATTACTTTTTTCTATTATATTATTTATTTATTTATTTTCCATTTAAAGTCTTTTCAAGGCTATCAAACTACTACTATTACGAGTTACTTCTGCTTTTATTAGATGAGAGAGTGTCAATAATATTGTACTATCAAGAACATAGTGTGGTAATTATAGGAGGGAGTCGACCTTGTGGTCAAACTAAAGTATGCGAAGGAAAAAATTGACATGCTTAATGTTCACATTTGTGACCTTAAACGTCCAGGGGAGAGTAAACGACCCCCTTACACTCCCCTATAGGCGCCCACAGCAGTCCTCTACGGGCTTCCATTGCATGAGCTCCCTGTTTAATGCTATTGCCCTTAGGACAGAACCCAACGGAGCCGAAGTTTCGAATTCCTCGGGGGTAGTAAACAGTCTTTCCAGACCTCCCAAAAGTCTCTATGATATAAGAGGCTGAAACATTGCACACTTGCCATGGGATTGGGCGCGACAGCCCAGTGGTTAGCGCGCGGGAATTGCTATGGGAGCTCATGGCAAGAACGCGCATAGAACTAATTCCAGGGGTGACAAACTCAAGGATGAGGCGTTCCATATTGACTTGCTTGTAATCTACATTTATATATTTAAATGTACACTGTATGATAAGTTCCATCAAGCGTTCTCTTATGGGCGCCCATAGCAAGGACATCCGTAGAACTAATTTAATCTGCGATAAACTCACGGATGAGGCGTTCAATATAGACTAGATAGAGACTTACGTCGAACTTTATGTCGAACTTGACGTCTTACTTTATGTCGAACCTTGAACGTCTGTGGGAAGGCAAGTGTCATCCTTTCCCTCCACTATGGGTGCGCATGTAATATTTTCCAAGAGGGAACTCAAGGATGAAGCGTTCAATATAGATAGCTTGTAACCTTAAATATCCAGTTCAGCTTAAGTGATCCCTTGCAGTCCTCTATGGGCTCCCAGCGCATGCGATCCCAGCTTATATATTATTGCCCTCAGGGCAGAACCTAACGGAGACAAAGTTTCGATTTCCTCAGGGGTAGTAAACAGTCTTTCCAGACCTTCCAAAAGTCTCTGTGACATAAAAAGCTGAAACATTGCACACTTGCCATGGAGTGGGGCACGACAGCCCAGTGGTTAGCGCGCGGGAATTGATTGCACGCAGTAGGCCCGGGATCGATTCCTACCACTGCCAAAACTGCCGCCGTGTTCAAGTGGAGTACGATCAGGTTAAACATGTGAGTCTGTAAATCCTTCCGAGAGGTTGGTGATAGGGGAAGGAAAGTACGGTCCCTGTGGATGCCTCCTCAACTGGGTTCCGGTTTAAATTGGGTGGCACTGCCCGGTCGTCCAAAGAGATACCTTACATCTTTCTGGTAGATCGGACAGTCTGTTTCTCAACAACAACACTTGCCATGGGCGCCTATAGGGATCTTGAACGTCACGAATATCAAACTAATGAATACTTACTGTACGTCTCGTCCGTGAAATTGTCCAAGCTGGAAAAGTTCTATTGACGTCCTTACCATGGGCGCCTATAGGGGAGCATAAGGGAGAACTTGCCTTCCCGTGAACATCAAGGTCCCAAATGTAGGTGTCAAGCTAGTATATATCGTGCGTCTCATTCTTGTTATGCTCTTGGAAGAAACTCTATGGACGTCTTTGCCATGGGAGCCCATAAACATTTTGAAAGCCACAAACGTAGGCATCAAGGTAATCGATATTGTACGTTTGGTCCTTGAGTTCGCCTTGTTTTAATAAGTTCTATGGCCTCCTTTGCTATGGGCGCCCATAGCAAGAGCACTCATATAGCTTTTACAGGCGGAAAACTGAAGGGTGAGACATACATCGACTAGCTTGATATCTATATCTGTAAACTTGAATGTCGACGGGACAGCAAGTTCCCCCTCAAGACTCCCTATGGGCGCCCATGGCAAGATCGTTTATAGAACTTATTCCAGCGGGGGCACATTCAAGGGCGACAATATCGACTAGCTTGACACCCTGTGGGCAACACCTTATTATCAGCATCTCGTATGGGCGACCATGGCAAAGGGGTCAATAGAAATTTTTCAAGGAGGGTATACTGAAAAATAAGTGGTACAATGTCTACTAATTTGGTACCTACATTTGTGACCTTGAGCGTTCACAGTAGGGCGAGCGCCCCTTTGCTCTCCCCTATGGGCGCCCATGGCAAATGTGACCATAGAACTTATTAAAGCTGGGGCAAACTCATGGCCAAGGCGTACAATATCGATTAGCTTGATACCGACGTTTGTGGCTTTCAAAATTTTTATGGGTTCCCATGGCGAGGGTGCCCATAGCGCTTTTTCTAAGAAGAGCATACTCAAAGATGAGACGTACAATATCTACTAGTTTGACACCTACATTTGTGACCTTGAATGTTTAGGGGAAGACAAGTGCTCCCTTACATCTATGGGCACCCCTTACGTCTCCCTTACGTATGGATGTTCCCTTACGTCTATGGGCGCCCATGGCAAGTATTGTTGTTGAAATCCAGACCGTCTGATCTACCAGAAAGGTGTAAGGTATCTGTTTGGATGACCGGAAAATGCCACCTAATTTAAACAGGAACCTAGTGGAGGAGGTATCCACAGGTACCGTACCCTCCTGCCCCTACCACCAACCTCTCGGATGGACTTACAGACGCACATGTTTAACGTGATCGTACTCCAAGTGAACACGGCGGCAGTTTTGGCAGTGGCAAGAATCAAACCCGCGCCTACTGAGTGCAATCAATTCCCGCCCGCTAACCACTGGGCTGTCGTGCCCCACCCCATGACAAGTGTGCAATGTTTCAGCCTTTTATGTCACAGAGACTTTTTGAGGGATTGGAAAGACTGCTTACTACCCCTGAGGAAATCGAAACTTTGGCTCCGTTAGGTTCTGTCCTGAGGGCAATAGTATATAAGCTGGGATCCCATGCGATGGAAGCCCGTAGAGGACTGCAAGGGATCACTTAAGCTGAACTGGATATTCAAGGTTACAAATGTAGGTTACAAGCTAGCGATATTGAACGCTTCATCTTTGAGTTACCTCCTGGAAAATGTTGCATGGGCGCCCATAGTGGAGGGAAAGGATGACACTTGCCTTCCCATAGACGTTCAAGGTTAGACATGTAAGTCTCAATATAGTCGACATTGAACGCCTCATCCTTGAGTTTATCGCCGATTAAATTAGTTCTGCGGATGTCCTTGCTATGGGCGGCCATAAGAGAACGCTTGATGGAACTTATCACACCGTGTACATTTAAAGATATAAATGTAGATTACAAGCAAGTCAATATGGAACGCCTCATCCTTGAGTTTGTCACCCCTGGAATTAGTTCTATGGGCGTTCTTGCCATGAGCTCCCATAGTATTTGTCGCGAGTTAACCACTGGGCTGTCGCGCCCCATCCCATGGCAAGTGTGCAATACTTCATCCTCTTATATCACAGAGACCTTTGGGGGGTCTGGAAAAACTGTTTACTACCCCTGAGGAAATCGAAACTTCGGGTCCGTTAGGTTCTGTCCTGAGGGCAATAGTATTAAGCAGAAAGCTCATGCAATGTGAGCCCGTAGAGGACTGCCATGGACACCCGTAGGGGAGTGTAAGGGGGTCGTTTACCCTCCCCTGTCCGTTTAAGGTCACAAATGTAAACATTAAGCATGTCAATTTTTTCCGTCTCATACCTTAGTTTGACCACAAGGTCGACTCCCTCCTACAATTAATACACTATGTTCTTGATGGTACAATATTTTTGACACTCTCTCATCCAATAAAAGCAGAAGTAACTCGTAATACTAGTAGTTTTTAGTACAAAAAAGAGCGATCCAATGGTAATGGTCTTTGAGGCCCTTAAAATAATCGCGGACTTTAAAAGTAACAGTGAGAATCAAACCCGTCATGGCTAGGTCCCAAAATTAATCAATTAAAATAATATTTTGGAATGCGAACGGCATATCTCCAAGAATAAATGAACTTAGGAACTATGTAAACGAAAATGACGTAGACGCCTTATTAATTCAGGAAACTAGAGTTACAGAAAGTAAAAAACACAGCCATCTACTCTGGTTACCATAATCTTAGCTCAAATACTAATGCTAGAACGCCCCATGGAGGAACAGCAATATACATTAAAATAAATATTCCCCACGAGGAACTAAAAAACATAAATCTTCAAAGTATAGAAAATACTAGTATAAAAATTTAAATTAATAATACTAGCCCGTTTATCCTTACCTCAACGTATGTCAGAAATATGAGTAGAGTAGACGTAGCTACGCAACTGGAACTGCTTTTTTTGCGATATCCAAACACGATACTCGCAGGCGACTTCAACGCACACCACCGAGCGTGGGGCTGTAGGAGAGCCAATGCACGCAGTACACAGATACATAGACTGCTGAACACCACAAACACTAACATTATTGCACCGTCGACACCAACCTGCTTCTCAGGCGTCAGCGGCACATTCATAGACTTTGTCCTAACGCGAAACATAAACTACGCTCACACTATTAGTACCCTGGATGAATTCGACTCGGATGATCTACCGGTACTGGTGACATTCGACCTGAACACACCTCTTCCAGCCTCTTTGGGACAAGAGAGGGTCAACTGGGAAATATTCAAAAGAGCACTCTTCGAGCCGCACTTAGCAGTACTTAACATAATGAGCACGGCGGATATTGACTCTGCCACGCACACACTCACAACAGAAATCAAGAAAGCAATTGCCGCTGCCACAACACATCGTGAGTCTCCTAAAACGCCCACACTTTCCCACCATGTCAAACAATTAGTCAGGCAAAGGAATAGAATACGTAAGACATGGCAGGCTAACAGAGACCCCGCCCTTAAAAGGGAGCTTAACAGACTCACGTGCAAAGTCAGGGAAAAAATTGTCGCAGAAAAGCAGCAACAGTATGAAGAACTAATCGAATCCCTTAGCCCAGAAGATGTATCGCTCTGGCAATTCACAAAAAGACTCAGGAAACCTCAAATTAAGCTCCCGCCTCTAATGGATGGCGCTAAAATCGTGTCCTCAGACGAGGAAAAAGCCGAGGCGCTCGCAAGCCATTATGAAAAACAATTCCAACCAAACCACGATCTAATGTGTCAGGACACTCTAAGAATGGTTAGACAAACATTAAATAACTTCAGGAATTCCCCGGTAAAGGCTGAGATTAATCCAGCCACCCCGCAGGAGATAGTAGAAATTATCAAAAACCGTAAAAGCCCAGGGCACGACAAAATCAGAAATATTGCGGTTAAAAACCTACCCCTAAACGTAATATGTTACTTGACTATCTTAATAAATAAAATATTAAAACTAAACTACTTTCCCAAAGAATGGAAGGAAGCGATAATCATAATAATCCCTAAGCCAGGTGAGGATGCCACATTTCCAGCCAACTACACACCAATTAACTTGCTACCGACACTTAGTAAAATTACTGAGAAAATAATTCTTAAGAGACTGAATACGCGCCTTAGTGAGAATGACATTATCATTCCGGAGCAGTTTGGATTTCGGCCAAAGCACTCCACCACTCATCAATTTCTGAGAGTGGTAGAGTACATATCTTCTGGACTTAATAGTAAGACACCCACAGCTGCGATTTTTCTTGACATACAAAAAGCATTTGATAAAGTGTGGCACTGTGGATTAGCATACAAATTGATCACTCTAAAAGTCCCTGACGCACTTGTCAAACTTTTAATCTCATACCTAAATAACAGACACTTCCAAGTTAGAGTAAAAGATAACTTGTCTACACCCAAGCTCATTAAAAGTAGTGTACCGCAAGGATCCATCCTGGGCCCGACACTCTTTAACATATATCTAAATGACATCCCCAGGACCCCAGACACGGAGCTGGCACTCTATGCAGCCGACAGTGCGATACTTGCAAAATACCCCTATGTCTCAGTAATGCACAGACAGCTACAACAACACTTAGACATACTCCAAACATGGCTGGAAAAATGGCGAATAAAATTAAACCCCAATAAATGTCATTGGATCTATTTCTCGAGGAAAAACAAACCGTCGCCGCCACGGTATATAAACAATCATGCCTTAAGCGCGGAAAAATCTACTAAATACCTAGGTGTAACGATAGATTCCCACCTAACCTGGAAACAGCACGTAACGAACTTAATCAAAAAAGCGTATATAACTACAGGAGCCTTATACCCAATGATAGGAAACGGAAATCTCAGTCATCAAAACAAACTGCTAATTTATAAATCCGTCATCCGCCCGGAAATGCTGTATGCAGCACCCGTATGGGGATATGCCTGTAAAACTACAATAGACCTCCTAGAGACAAAACAAAACAAAATCCTACGGATTATCAGGAAAGCTCCCAGGTACTTAAGGAACTCGGTAATTAGGAATGACTTCAAAATAAAAACTGTTAGAGCCCAAATTAAAAAGCTAGCGCTTAAATTTTACAAAAATTTGCCATCCGTTCCAAATGAACTGTTATTCAATCTGCATGACTATGATCATCGCAAGGCCAAATCGCGTAAGAGACCCCGCGCTGTTCTAAACATCAATAATCGGAATTAAAAATACCACCTCAAACATCTGATATTAAATAAAACTCGCGACTAATGTTCAAAACTCTAAGCTGCCAAAATGCTAGGTAATCCTTAAATCTGCATCAGCCCCCCAAACTGCTTAACCTCTAAATGTGCAACAAACTGCCACACTAGGAGCTAGGACAAATAATAAAAAGTAGTAAATAAAAACCTCGAACTTCCGATTAGGGTCACTGAATTAATGTCACAGTTTGACGATAAGAACCACATATTGAAACTGGAGGTGCTCTGTCCTGAACGACACTCATAGACAATACTAGTAGTTTGATAGCCTTGAAAAGACTTAAATAGAAAATAAATAAATAAATAATATAATAGATAAAAGTAATAAACATTATTAATAATAAAATAAAATTTAAATTTTATATATATATATATATATATATATATATAGGTGTGTGTGTCTGTGTGTGTTTTCAATATCAAAATCGCGCATAGACTAATTGAACTGCAAATTTCCGTATAAAGCAAACAAAGAACACTCGTCATTCATCTAACAACGAAACGACACAAAGATCAGGTAGTGGAGCTTCCAGGTGTATCACACCAGGTGAAAATCGTATGCTTCTGAGAAGCGTTGCGTGGGAGACGTTTACCACAGCAGATTCCCCTCCGAGACCTCGTACTGTGCGGACCGCTTTTTCTCAGCTCCTGCACTGCTGCTCTCTCCGAGGATGAACCTGTTTGACCGCCGGCCTGCCGCTTCAGAGCTGCCGTCGCCGAACCGCCGGACCCTGTTGCACGTGGTGATCTTGCTACAAGTGGAGACCTTGCTACACGTGGTGACCTAGCTGATACACGTGGTGCTTCCGAGTCCCTGGAAACTGCACCTACGGACGCTTTCTCTGCCACACTTGATGACCCTGCCAAGACTATGGAATTCCTCATTCAATCAATTAAGGACTTAAAATTTAAACTGAGATTGAACGACAACCAAGTTGGAAACAACGAAATTACTGACAGTCTCTCAAGGTTGGAAGAGCTAATGAATGCCATCAGCACAAGATTCAACATACCGAAGTATGGCAAGCCCTGTCGGAGGCTTCCCTCCGGCAGTTATTCTATGTCTCTTGCGCCTCCTGCCCAGATTTCTACTTCCAATGACTCTAATAGACCAGTGGTTATTTATGTTCAGGATAACGGCAACGCTACGCCCATAGCGGGTAGCTCTAGGAAACATCCCAGGGGTGTCGACGACGAGGGGTTCCAGCAACCGCCTAAAAGACATACTGCCAGCATTAAATCTTCTCTTCTGATTAGTAACCCCCCCCCCCCCCAGAATTTAAACTTTAATACTGATTCTGATGTTCCGGCACCTGATGCCGATAATGTTAATTGCTCGAATGCCGACGCTCCCAAACCGGAGTGCCGCCCCCCCCCCTTTTTCATCTCTGTGACATCAAATTGGTCACAGCTTATTCAGGACCTGAAAAGCAAGGTCAGTAATCTCACCAGTAAATTATCTGGTTCAGGGGACTTTTTGAAAGTCCACGTCAGCACTAGAGATGATTATATAAAAATTCAAAGTTTTTTGCTTGAAAATAAGGTGGAGTTCAAGTCTTATATTCTTGATGAGCAAAAGCCCATCAAAGTTGTAGTCAGAGGTCTGCCCATCTGTACTGATGCAATGGAGGTCTCTCGCGAGTTGGAGTGCTTGGGCCACAAACCCATTAGTGTCACCCAGTTGGCCCGTGGTCCCAAGTCCAACCGCGTTATGATGCCATTGTATTACGTACAGGTGCCAAAAACCCCGGATAATGAGAAAATCTATAGCATTACTAATTTATTTCATACCATTGTTAAAATAGAAAAATATAGAGGACAGAAGAAAGTTATACAATGTTTTAGATGTCAGTCATTCTTCCATACGAGTAATGGGTGTCATCTCCCCCCTAATTGTGTAAAATGCGCCCAGCCGCATCTTACCAAAGAATGTAGTAAAGTTTTTGATGCCCCCTGTAAATGTGTCAATTGTGGAGGAGCGCACCCTGCCTCTTACCGCAATTGTCCCAAATTTCCGAAATACAAGTCTCCCCCCCCCCCTCTCGAACTCCACCTTCGTTAGGAACCTTGGAACCTTGCCAACCCGCAACGCACATATGCGAATGCTACGGAAGGACGTAGGGAGGAGCCCAAAAAGACTACTAGTGTCACCCCTAAATTATCAGCACCCCAAGGAGCATCCACTAATTATGCTGAAGATGATTTTCTGAATTATCTATTCCGTTTCGAAGATAGATACGGAATAGATGTCACTAACAGGGCATTTAAGAATGCCCTTCCTGCCATGCGGTCTGCTCAAACCGAAATGGACAGAGTTCATATATTTTACGAGAGCATTCATGCTCTCGTAAGCACAGGTTAACCCCCCCTCGGCCATGGGTTTTCGCGCGAGAAGCTTGAAGGATCTCACCATTGGCATCTGGAATGCCAATGGACTTAAAGGTAAAATCGGTGAAGCTAGGGACTTATGTACAGCACATAATTTAGACCTCTTCTTGGTCCAAGAGACCCACTTCAGACCAGGGAATTCTTCTTGCAAGATTGCTAACTATGATCTCTACAATGATGACAGGCCTCTAGTTAGCAATCGTCCCAACGGCGGCACTGCTATCTACATTAGTTGCGGCATCCCGCACTCGCGGGTGCCCTCCCCCCCCTCCTCGCCAGTGAAGCTACGGTTGTGCAGATCTCTCTGCCCAACAATCCTGTCTTGACCATTGCGTCTGCGTACTTTCCTCCTCAGTCTCAAGCTGGTCCTGTCCTGACCGACCTGCAATCACTGTTCAAGATCTCGCCTCATGCAATTGTTGCTGGTGATTTCAACGCCAAGCACCCCGCCTGGGGCTGTCCTCGCTCTGACGGTCGCGGCCCGAAGCTTAAACGCTGGGCCGACGAACGTAACATGAAAATTGTGTCTCCGGGCGAACCTACTCATCTTAACAACGTCATTGACTTTGCGATCACCAGCAACGTCCCTTACACCTATTGCATGGAGGATATCGGGAGCTGCCGTCCGATCATCTCCCGATCATCTACACTCTGGAAATGTACAGCTACTGTCTCAGGAACACTGCCAAGTTGAGTACGAATTGGGGCAAGTTCAAAGGCATCCTTGCCAAGGAGCTCCCTCCCCCCCCCGTTGCAAGTTCCGCGGACCAGGTGGATGAGGAGGTGAGTAAATTCGAGAATATGCTTCGAATAGCTTACTCCTCATCCTCCCGGCCCAAAGAAACTAAGGTGGACTACTACAAGCTTCCCATGGACATTAGGGAGATGATCAAGGACAGGAATCGACTTCGGAAGGTGTGGCAGGCCAGCAGAGACCCCAGCCTCAAGAGGGAGCTGAACTTCATCAGAGCTCAGGTAAGATCTCGCATCAAGGCCTTTTCCAGTGCACGATGGAACACTTATGTTGAGTCCCTAACGACTGAAGACAACACCATTTGGAGGGCAACCTCACGTTTCCGTAGGCAGAAAACACACATTCCGACCCTTGTAGGTCCCAGCTCGAGGGCCATTTCTCACACACAGAAGGCTGAACTGCTTGCAGACAGTCTTAGAAGTCAGTTTGAACCACACCACGACGTAATCGATCTTAGGACGGTTGCGATTGTGGACTCCAAGGTTGAACAGTTCATCACAACACCGACTCCTAGCACACAGACTGATGTCACGATAGACGAATTGATGACCCGTATTCAAAAACTGAAGAAGAATAAGTCTCCTGGAGAGGATCTCATCTCTCCTAACATGCTTAAAAATCTTCCTTCTCTTCTTTACATTCATCTTGTCAAGCTCTTTAATCTCCTTCTCAAACTTAACTACTTTCCGCGGGCTTGGAAGGTGGCAATTGTCGCCCCCCTCCCCAAGCCCGGTCTTGACCTTTCTCTTCCTGTCAACTATAGACCTATCTCTCTCCTTTCCTGTCTTTCTAATCTTTTCGAGTCTGTGATTACGCGGCATCTGGACGAGCACTGCAACCTGAAGAACATTCTGATTCCTGAACAATATGGGTTCAGGAAGAAGCATTCCACACAGCACCAGCTGCTTCGGGTTGTTGAACTCGTTCATGAGGCTCGCAGCAGACAAGAAAGCACTTCTATTGTCTTTCTCGACCTTCAGAAGGCGTTTGATAAGGTATGGATTAACGGACTGTTATTCAAGCTTATCAAACGCTCCTTCCCTCCTAATCTGATTAAAATTCTCCACTCGTACCTAATGGAGCGTAGCTTCGTGGTGCGAGTCTCTAACCCTCTCTCCTCTCCCAGGAATATTCTCAGCGGGGTCCCGCAAGGTTCCCTTGTCGGACCCAAACTGTTCAACCTTTACATTAACGATATTCCACGTTCCCCCGGTGTCTCCCTTGGCCTATACGCCGATGACACGGCCCTGATCACACATCACAAACAGACACAAGTCGTGCACGACACTCTGCAAGGCTACCTGAACGAGCTGACGCAATGGTTAACCTGGAGGATAAAGGTCAACGTGAGCAAGTGTGCCGCCGTCACCTTCCCCCAGCCCCGGCACACCCCTTCCACTAACTTAATACTTAACAACGAGCCAATTCCCTGGCAATCTAGATACAAGTACCTTGGAGTGTACTTGGATTCCAAATTATCCTGGAAACCTCACATTGCTGATATCTGCAGAAAAGTGAGGATTTTCCTTGCCCTTCTTCGTCCCCTTTTGGCTAGGAATAGCCGCCTGCCTGCTAAAAATAAGTTACTGCTGTACAAGTCCTATATACGTCCAATTATGACGTACGGAGCCCCTATCTGGGGCACCGCAGCGGAGGTTGACCTCAGGAAGCTTCAAGTACTTCAAAATAATATACTTCGTTCTATTGCTAATCTTCCAACCTACGTCAAGTTAGAAGTTCTGCATAAAGACCTCCAAATTAGGCCCTTTTTGGATCATGTCAAGAAATTATCTATCAAATTTCACAGAGGTCTGAGAAGCGTAAATAACCCTACGCTGGACAGTATCCCACGTTACCATCCTTGCAATACGAAGGCGCGCAAGCGCCCGAGGTCATTGCCGGGGCGTCCCGTGCGTGATATTTACCTCCGCCCTAAAAAGCGGAGCCGTCTAGTATAGTTTTATCTGCTCTCTTTTCCGGTCAGACTTTTAACCATTTCTGTAACCCTCTCTCGCTTTTGGGAACTCGTGTAGTGTTGGCATGTTCTTCCACCTTTTCTCTACTAGGCTTCGTTCATGTTCAAGGTCCCTGCGCCCCTCGGGGCGCCCCTCTTTCCTCTTCTCCTTCTTTCTCTCTGCTGGGAACCCACTTGGACCCAGCTCACTCCTTTTCTGAAGACTTGAGGGAAGGGCGGGACTGCAGTCACCCCCCCCCCCCCCGAGCACACGTTTAGTCTATCTATTTTTCTGCACTGTCACTCTTATGCTATCTTTCCTTTTAGTCTGAAGTTTAAAGGGAGGAAATTTCCTCTCCTGGGTACTTCACTGATCTCTCCGACCTTGAACCTTGATCGTCATTCATCTGCGGTGACTGAAATTCGCGGCTGATGTATTTATCATGTGGTATTTTCCCGCGAGTGCGTTGCAGTGAATAAACTCTCGTGCATTTGGGAATGAATTTATACCAGCGCTTATTCCCTGCAAAGTCACTCCCGCCATAATATCAGGTGATACATACGTCAGGCCCGAAATTCAGCAGACTAGCAGACTCAGCTCTTCCCTCTGATTGTTTCTTTCTTCTTTTTGACTTTTTGTGTGACATCCGTAGATATGTGGCGCGGTGAATAAATATAGTTCTTTGTTTTCTTCATGAGGAAATGTACACTGCAATTAGTTAATGCGTGATTTTGATATTGAAAATACACACACACACACATATATATATAGCCATATATATATATATATATATATATATATATATATATATATATATATATATATATATATATATATATATATATATATATATATATATATATATATATATATATATATATATATATATGGCTATATATATATATATGTCAGAAATATTTATAACGTCAAATATTAATGTAAAAAATATTTATAATATATATATTGTCAAAAATATATATATCATAAAATATATATGTCAAAAATATTGTACGATCAAAAACATAGTGTGGTAATTGCAGGAGGGAGTCGACCTTGATTGAAAGAAGTAGGATTAAAGAATGCTAAAAATACTTTTTCCTGCGGTGGTCAAACTAAAATATGAAACGTAAAAAATTGACTAGCTTGATGTTTACCTTTGTGACCTTTAAATTTCCAAGGGAGGGTAAATGCCCCCTTGCGCTCCCCTATGGACGCCCATGGCAAAGCGCAAATAGAATTTTTCTAGGGATGCAAACTGTATGATTATACCTACAATATCTACTAGCTTGAAGACTACATTTGCAATCTTAAACGTCCACAGTAAGGCAAGTTTTCCCTTGCATTTCCTTATGGGCGCCCAGGACACCCGTAGAATTAATTCCATCAGTGACAAATTCAAGGATGAGGCGGTTCATATCGACTTGCTTGTAATCTACATTTGTAACCTTAAACGTACACAGTAGGGCAAATTTTATCTTGCATTCCATTATGGGCGCCCATGGCAAGGACACCCATAGAACTACTTCCATCGGCGACAAACTCAAGGATGAGGTGTTCCACATCGACTAAATTGAGACTTGTAAGTCTAACCTTGAACGTTTACAGGACAGCATGTGTCATCCTTTCCTTCCACTATGGGCGCCCATGTAACATTTTCCAATAGGGCAAAATCAAGAATGAGGAGTTCAATATCTACTAGCTTGAAGACTACATTTGAAACCTTAAACGTCCATAGTAAGGCAAGTTTTGCCTTGAATTTCCTTATGGGCGCTCATGGCAAGGACACCCGTAGAATTAATTCCATCGGTGACAAATTCAAGGATGAGGCGGTTCATATCGACTTGCTTGTAATCTACATTTGTAACCTTAAACGTACACCAGTAGGGCAAGTTTCACATTGCGTTCCCTTATGGGCGCCCATGGCAAGGACACCCATAGAATTAATTCTATCGGCGACAAACTCAAGGATGAAGCGTTCCACATCGACTAAATTGAGATTTACATGTCTACCCTTGAACGTCTATGGGACCGCAAGTGTCATCCTTTCCATTCACTATGGGCGCCCATGTAACATTTTCCAGGAAGGAACTCAAGGACGACGCATTCAATGTCGACTATCTGGTAACCTACATTTGTAACCTTGAATATCCTGTTGGGATTAAGTGCTCCCTTGCCGTGCTCTATGGGCTCCCTGCTTATACTATTGCCCTCAGGACAGAACCTAATGGAGCCGAAGTTTCGATTTCCTCAGGAACGGTAAACAGTCTTTACAGACCCTCCAAATGTCTCTGTGACATATTGAAACATTGCACACTTGCCATGGGCGCCCATAGGAGATGTTGAAAGTCACGAATATCAAACTAATGATTACTGTAAGTCTCGTCCTTGAGATTGTCCCCGCTGGAAAAAGTTCTATTGACGTCCTTGCCATGGGCGTCCATAGACGTAAGGGAGCATCCATACGTAAGGGAGACGTAAGGGGGCGTCCATAGATGTAAGGGAGCACTGGCCTTTCCGTAAACATTCAAGGTCACAAATGTAGATGTCAAACTAGTAGATATTGTACGTCTCATCTTTGAGTACGCTCTTCTTAGAAAAAGCGCTATGGACACCCTCGCCATGGGAGCCCATAAAAATTTTGAACGCCACAATGTCGGTATCAAACTAATCGATATTGTACATCTTGTCCTTGAGTTTGCCCCAGCTTTAATAAGTTCTGTGGTCACATTTGCCATGGGCGCCCATAGGGGAGAGCAAGAGGGCGCTTGCCCTCCCTTCGACGTTCAAGGTCCCAAAGTAAATATCAAGCTAGTCGATATTATAAGTCTCATCCTTGAGTTTGTGTTTTCCCCTTTAAAAAAATTCTATGTGTGCCCTTGCCATGGGCGCCCATAGAGGAGCAGGAGGGGCACTTGTTCTCCTGTAGACGGTCAAGGTCGCAAATGTAGATATCAAGCTAGTACGTAATTATGTCTCATTCTTGAGTTTGGCCATCCCGGGAAAAAGTTTTATGTTCACCCTTGAATCCTACTCTTTCGAAACAAGGTAGACCCCTTTCTGCAGTTACAACACTCTATTTTGATCGCACTATATTTTTGACACACACACACACCCTCTCTCTTATTCGTGCTCTAATCACTTTAATTATGAAATGTTATACTAATTCTGATTTTTTTTTTCAGAATACATCTACATATAGAATTTCACGGCTATACGTACTCTCTCTCTCTCCCTTTTGTAAAATCTCTAATTTTGAATAATCTGTGTTTTAATCACATTGATTTCAAAATATTCTACCATTCCGTAGAAAATTAGAAACAGTTAATTAAAACACGAATAATTCGAAATTAGATATTTTAAGAGAGAGAGAGTACGTACAGCCATGAAATTCTATATGCATATGCATTCTGTAAAAAAATGGAATTAGGTAGAACATTTTGTAATTAACGTGACTAGAACTCGGATGAGAGAAATAATGTCAAAATATAGTGTTGTAATTGCAGGAGGGGGTCCACCTTGTTCAAAAGGAGTGGGATTCAAGGGCGTTCATAAAACTTTTCCTGGAATGTCCAAATTCTCTCAAGGATGAGAGGTAAATATATCTAGTATCTTGATACCTACATTTGAGACCTTGAACGTCCACGGGAGGACAAGTGCTCCTCGCGCTCCCCTATGGGCGCCCATGGCAAGAGCGCCTATAGAACTTTTTCAGGGAGTAAACTGAAGGATGAGACGTACAATATCGACTAGCTTGATACCTACCTTTGAACATCCACGGGATGGTAAGTTCCCCCTCACACTCTCCTATGGGCGCCCATAGGGGACAATAACATTTATCAATATTTATACAATAATATTAACAATACTCGAATATAGATATCAATACTGTATGTCAATATAATCAATACTGTACTTCACATCCTTATGTTTATCCCGCTGGTAAAAGTTCTATTGGCGCTCTCACCATGGGCGCCCGTAGAGGAGCGCAAGGGGTCACTTGCCCTACTGTGAACGTTCAAGGTCACAAATGTAGGTAGCAAATTAGTAGGCATTGTACTACTTATCTTTCAGTATACCCTCCTTGAAAAATTTCTATTGACGCCTTTGCCATGGGCGCCCATACGAGATGCTGATAATAAGGTGTTGCCCACAAGGTGTCAAACTAATCGATATTGTCGCTCTTGAATGTGCCCTCGCTGGAATAAGTTCTATAAACGCTCTTGGTATGGGCGCCCATAGGGAGTCTTGAGGGGGAACTTGCTATCCCGTCGACGTTCAAGTTCACAGATGTAGATATCAAGCAATGCAATGTATGTCTCTCCCTTCAGTTTTCCGCCTGTAAAAGTTATATGGGTGCTCTTGCTATGAGCGCCCATAGCAAAGGTGGCCATAGAACTTATTAAAACGAGATGAACTCAAGAACGAAATGTACAATATCGATTACCTTGATGCCTACGTTTGTGGCTTTTAAAATTTGTATGGGCTCCCATGGCAAAGACGTCCATAGAGTTTCTTATAAGAGCATAACAAGGATGAGACGCACGATATATACTAGCTTGACACCAACATTTTGGACCTTGATGTTCACGGGAAGGCAAGTGCTTCCTTATGCTCCCCTATGGGCGCCCATGATAAGGAAGTCAATAGATCTTTTTCCAGCGGGGACAATCTCACATACGAGACGTACAGTATGTATTCATTAGTTTGATATTCGTGACGTTCAACATCCCTTTGGGCGCCCATGGCAAGTGTTGTCGTTGAGACCCAGACTGTCCGATCTACCAGAAAGATGTAAGGTATCTGTTTGGACGACCGAGCAGTGCCACCCAATTTAATCCGGAACCCAGGAGGAGGCATCCACAGGCACCGTACCCTCCTTCCCCTATCACCAACCTCTCGGAAGGATTTACAGACTCACATGCTTAACGTGATCGTACTCCACGTGAACACGGCAGCAGTCTTGGCAGTGGCAGGAATCGAACCCGGGCCTACTGAGTGCAATCAATTCCCGCTCGCTAACCACTGAGCTGTCGTGCCCCACTCCATGGCAAGTGTGCAATGTTTCAGCTTTTTATGTCACACAGTCTTTTGGAGGATCTGGAAAGACTGTTTACTACCCCTGAGGAAATCGAAACTTTGGCTCCGTTAGGTTCTGCCCTGAGGGCAATAATATATAAGGTGGGATCTCATGCGCTGGGAGCCCATAGAGGACTGCAAGGAATCACTTAAGCTGAACTGGATATTCAAGGTTACAAATGTAGGTTACAAGCTAGCGATATTGAACGCTTCATCCTTGAGTTCCCTTCTGGAAAATGTTACATGGGCGCCCATAGTGGAGGGAAAGGATGACACTTGCCTTTCCATAGACGTTCAAGGTTAGACATGTAAGTCTCAATCTAGTCGATATTGAACGCCTCATCCTTGAGTTTATCGCCGATGAAATTAGTTCTATGAGTGTCCTTGCTATGGGCGCTCATAAGAGAACGCTTGATATAGAACTTATCATACCGTGTACATTTAAAGATATAAATGTAAATTACAAGCAAGTCAATATGGGACGCCTCATCCTTGAGTTTGTCACCCCTGGAATTAGTTCTATGCGCGTTCTTGCCATGAGCTCCCATAGCAATTCCGGCGCGCTAACCACTGGGCTGTCGCGTCCAATCCCATGGCAAGTGTGCAATGTTTCAGCCTTATATATCACAGAGACTTTTGGAGGGTCTGGAAAGACTGTTTACTACCCCGAGGAAATTGAAATTTCGGCTCCGTTAGGTTCTGTCCTGAGGGCAATAGCATTAAGCAGGGAGCTCGTAGAGGACTGCCATGGACGCCCATTGGGGAGTGTAAGGGGTTCGTTTACCCTCCCCTGGACGTTTAAAGTCACAAATGTGAACATTAAGCATGTCAATTTTTTCTGTCTCATACTTTAGTTTGACCACAAAGTCGACTCCCTCCTACAATTACCACACTAATGTTCTTGATAGTGCAATATTTTTGACATTCTCTCATCTAATAAAAGCAGAAGTAACTCGTAATACTAGTAATTTGATAGCCTTGAAAATACTTTAAATAGAAAATAAATAAATAATATAATAGAAAAAAGTAATAAAAATTATTAATAATTAAATAAAATTTACATTATATATATATATATATCTGTGTGTGTGTCTGCGTGTGTTTTCAATATCAAAATCACGCATAGCCTAATTGAACTGTAAATTTCCGCATGCAGAAAACAAAGACTTCTCAACATTCAACTGCCGCCACAAGGTCATGAAATTTGTGCAGACGTTGTTATCAGGTGGTGCATTTTCCCGGGAGTGACTTTGCAGGGTATAAGCACTGGTTGAATTTATGGTATGGCGTTGCCAGGAAAGAAATAATTAAAGAGTATTTTGTTCAATTGGCTATGCAATTAGTTATCTGCTTTTCCAGAAGCCTTCTACAACTAATTAATAAATGACTGTAATTTTTTAATTTATTTTTAATTAGACTGAATTTGAATTTATTTTTTGAATAAAACGGCAACGTTCAAAATATACGATTTGTAACAGTACGCGTGTTGAAAATAGTGCGGATTATAATTTTCAAATCAACTGTACAATAGATTTAAATCGTAGATTTTAATTCATTATATGTTATTTTATGTAAAAGACATATTTTTACATATATTAACTTATTTCCGAATCACAATCTAGTAAAATTCAGGATGCGGAGTAATATTGTACATGTTTGCATTTGGACTTTCAGGAGTAAATGATCATTGGTCTCAAGATCTGTCCTTCAACTGTGTTGAAGATCATATTTTGAAACGTACTGTTTGAAAGCTGCATAAGTTATATGAAATGAAGAAGTGTAAAATCTAAGATGTTTCACTGAAATAGTATATATCCGTCAGGTGAACAAGTAGTTTATTTCCCCTTCCTTTGCTGAAATCATTGGATAAGACCTATTCTTTCCTGTCTCACGTGTGATAGAAGTTATACAATTTAATTTTAATTTATTATGATTGAAAACACCAGTAGCCATAAGTAAATACATTTTAAATATCAATTTTCATTACCTTTTACTACGTCACTTTTAAACTGGCTTATGATAAACTAATCGGACTCTTTGGACGTTCATAGTCAGATACGCAAAAAAAATAACAAACAACAATCGTCCTTGCATATTAATATACAACCCATTTGTATGTATTCATTTATTATGTGCAGAATATGTGAAACTTCATATCTAGGAATCTAGGACATGATAATTAGCTCAGTGGAATGAATAGCTTGTTTTTGTTTTCAAATTTTTGGCATTTCCTTCAGGTACGTGTTCATTGAGCTTTCTTTGTTATATTCGTATTTTTTTCCAATTCGCTTACCCATAGTTGGTTATATAAAGCATACCTTAATTAGTGAAATAATAAGGCTGTGTGTAACAAATTATTTGTTCTCCATAGCATGTATGCTTGTTATTCTGATATATTCCATATAAGTCTACGTAACTGCAAAAGTTAAAAGTAAAATGTGGTAATAATTGATCAAATTTTGGCTTTACAATATATGTAAATTAGAAATATTAAGAATACATAACATTGGGAAATCTATTTGGAACTCTTATCTTGCAAAATGAAACTATATTCATAGAAACACTAGCCACCATTGCATATTAATGAAGTGATAACTGCTGCATTTAAGACAAGTGCATTGTTTGCCTATTAATAGTCCTTTTAGGTCTGTGGCCAAACCTTAAGACTCTTGCAACTTTGATGGAGCATAAAATATATTAATCTGATTAAGCTTTCTGAATTGAAACACACTCCTAAATTTCTACAGAAGTAAATATATACCAAACTGTACATTTAATAAATGAAGTCTTTAACAAGCATGATATTCATTCAAAATAAAAATATGTAAATTTTAGTTGTCTTCCCCCCCCCCCCCCCCCCCCCCATACACACTATGGAAAAGTTTTGGCTGATGTCGATATTGGGTAATTCCATTTTTCCAACTCCTAATCAATCACATATAAACTGATGGGGTCAGGGATACGAGATGAAGAAAAAATATTTGAATGCATAGTATCTTTGAACTATGTACAAAATTGCATGTCTTCTACCTACTTAATTGACAAATGATCCAATTAGTCTAACACTTCTTCCACAATAATTCACTTAACCCCAATTACTTAGATGTCCCAACTTGTAAGTGTTTAAAATCTCCTGTCCAGCAATTTTGTTTTTATCTCCATCACAACAGACAAATTATAGCATATAAATTACTTTTTAGATAGTAATAGGGCAATTTTGAGCTCTGATCATTTGTATTTAATCAGTGCGATGAAATTGATTCTAATAAATAGATACATGAAATCGATTCATATTAAATTTTAAATACACAAGTGTTGGAACAATTTAGAAATTGAATCTTAATTAGTAAATTATTCACAATATACGAAAATGAAAAATAATGTACTTAATATGCTAAGCTTATTTGTTGTTGTTGTTGAAACCCAGACCGTCCGACCTACCAGAAAGGTGTAAGAAGCTTATTTGTTGTATATTTTTTGTTAGCTTAAATGGACCTGTACTTTATTTTGTTAAGAAATGCATTCCATGAATTTTTTTTTTAAGGAGGTTACTTTTTTTAACTGTTGTACTTTTAGCAGTTTCGTTTATACAGAAGCAAAATTTACTATAAACACAATTTTATTCCTGGGATTAATGATGTATGAATTATGAAATAACGGGCCATAATCATGAAGTTGCCACAATAATTTTCTATTTGTGTTGGAACATCTTGCAAATTTGCATCATTTGATGTTAATCTTTATGTATAATGTACAATGCTTAATGATTATTTTTTACTCTGATTTTTGTATCATTCCTTCAGATCTCACTTTTTATCTGCTATTAAATTAACTTAATGTTTGTAGCAGCAGCAGATACATAGCCTTATAAGTGTAATGAATATGCAATTTAATATCTTACAGTAGAAATTAAAAATCCAAAGTCCATTGAGGTAGTTTTTACATGTAAAAAGAACACATTGTTTTTGCCATTAGTCAAAACTAGTTACTAGTAAAAACCAGAAGCTCTTTCTGTTGGCTGAAATCAGTTTTCCATAGTAATAAGTAGACATCACAATTCTGCTTAATAAAACCCAAATGAAAATTTGAATTCCTAAATTTTGCAAATCTTTTCAGTTAAAGTACATCCTAGTTCTTGCATCAAATTTTTTGGTAAGGTGCGACTAAGTTTTTTAAAAGTAAGTGTTTTCTAATGTTTTAAATGAAAGGCCTCCCCCCCCCCCCCTGAAAATTTTAATTTCAAATTAAAAAGGGGTCATAAAGTTTAAGTATATGTTTAAAAAAAATCTGATAAATCATGAATTTTTAAGTCAAAACTTTTTCAGTGTAATAAATTTCCTTTTTTCTATATTTTAATCATTCTGAAAGATTTATCCTTGTCAACGAGGTACCAGAGTTTCCCTCAGGATTAAAAAAGGGCAGGGTACTGTTACCAGAAAAAGGGCACATATTTTTTATGTGAATAACATTTATGCTTGGAATTTTTATGACGAAAATCAGAGCATTGCAATAAAATGAAAACACTTTGGACGCTTATACCTCAAAGTCTAATGTACAAAAATGTAAATATATTTTCTTGTTTTGTCGAAAATAGGGTCCAGATTGTGAATATATAACATTAATTTCAATTTCTTAATATTTTGAACTTGTTTTTTGAAACACATAAAGTATCTATGAGAGTAAGTTTCTTTTTTTCGTTTTGCTTACTTTCACTTGAAATATCTTCCAAACCATAAAAGACGGATAGAAATAGTAAGCAACAAAAATATATGTTAGGAAATTTAGTTACTAAATCTATTTATATTTAAAAAAAAACTCTTATAGTTTTCGAGTAATCATTTTCTCAAGTTGAAGAGTGAAAATTTTCCCATTTTCAAGCTTGTAATGCAATCTCAAAAACTAAAAATGGTACCTGTATACAATATGCAATAATATAGCTCCTTGAAATCTCTTGAAAAGTGTATATAATTGGATTTTGATGAGCTCTTAGTTTTCCAAGTGTAGTGGTTATAATTTGGATATTTTATTATTTTAACCTGTGTTTTCCAATGTGTAGCTGTAATTTACTTAAAATGTAACGATTGTTTCAGCTGAATCTGTTACTTACTCCTTGGTGAAATATTTTTGTATGAGATAATCTTATTGTTTAAAAAGTTAGGGTGTTAAATGAACTTGAAAATTCTAAAAATGTGTAATGATTGGTTAGGTTTGAACAAAAGAAATGTAAATATACATATTCAAGTACATATTTATGTGCCACCAAGCAAATTTATAGATTATAGGTCAGATTGATTTCAGGTCAAAAAAGTTTAATTTATATACTGAACAGCAAGTTAGTAAAATAATTTTATATTTTAACCTGCAGTCTATGTTCTAAATAACCAGATAAAATCTGGGTGAAAACTAAAGTAACTAGCTATCTTATAAACAGTTAGCGAGTAATTTGTAGCACTTTGAAATCCTGTAAACAATATAAATTAGTCTGAAAAAAATCGAATAACTTTATTGAACTTTACTGAAGTTTTATTTTACAAAATGTTATTCAAGCAAAATCATTTTGGCTTCATCGGACTGGAGCCACCGCCACTAAGTTATAAAATGGTTCCTTTTGTTATGAACAAATTTATCATTGAATAAATGCTATTTTTACATTAAATGTAATTATAGCCTTGAGCAATTGGGTTTATTAGCAATTATAATTATTGAATTTATATAAATTTAGTGTTTATTAAATTTAAAAAGGAGAATATTAAATTTTGATTTTTATTATTTTCTTATTAGTCAATGAGGTTTTGTGATCTTAAGGAAAAAATATATTTAAATGTTGAAAATATTTGCTAATTTTTTGGATTCAAGGAATCACCAATTTACGGAGCGCCTAGATCAGCCGAAGGCTGCCTTAAGTCTCCAGTTCTAAGGAACAGGGTAGTTAATCAGAAAGGATAAATTACATAAAAAGAGGTTTCAAAGAGAAACAGGCGGTGCTCATTTATCCCGATTGCGACGAATTGCAATCGACATCTGAGTCTCAGAATTTAGAAGAGGAGGAACAAATTTTCTTCGAGAAAGAACGAGGGGGGGGGGGGAATCTAACAGTGCTGCATAGAGCACAGCCTTGAACCGATGAAAAACATTCAACACACCTCTGGAAGAAGTGCTCTTCAGAGCGGGCCCTAGACAGAACCTACATGGATATACCGCTTAGGCTGGCATAAAATTTTTTTATTTTTTTATTCTATCGAAGTCGTGATCAGCAGCTTTAAGCTGGGGTAAAACTTTCGTGAAAGAGTCATAAACATGTTTTGGGCTATAATGCTAATTGTTTGTTGTTATATATTGATTACAAAAAAAAAAACCCTTTATAAAAATACCTAAAAAAAAATTCCAGAAAACTCCATAAAATTACCGTATGAAATTTTGAACTATGGGTTATAATAATTTTATATTTTAACCTGAAGTCTATGGGTCTATAACATCCAGATAAAATCGTTGCGAAAACTAAAGTACTAACTAGCTATAAACAGTTAGCGAGTCATTTGTAGCACTTTGGAATCCTCTAAACAATATAAATGAATCTGAAAAAATCGAATAGCTTAATTGAACTTTACTGAAGTTTTATTTTACAAAATGTTATTCATTAAAAACAATTGTGGCTTCATCGGACTGGAACCACCACTACTAATGTATGAAAATGTTTCTTTTGTTGAGAACAAATTTACCATTGAATAAATGCTATTTTTACATCAAATGCAATTATAGTCTTGAATAGTTTGGTTTATTAGCAATTACAATTATTGAATTTATATAAATTTAGAGTTCATTAAATTTGAAAAGCAGAATATTAAATATTGATTTTTAGTGTTTTCTCATTAGTCAATGAGGTTTAATGATTTTAAGGGATAAGATATATTTAAATGTTGAAAATATTTATTAATTGTTTGTCGTTATATATTGATTACAAAAACAAACAAACAAAAAAACAATGATTTAAATAACTAAATAAAATTCTAGAAAGCTCCATAAAATCACCGTATAAAGAAAGTATTGAACAATGGATTAGTAAATGTTTAGCTGCTAAGTTAGTTATTATTCCATGGAGCAGAGTTATTAATAGTGCAAGCAACGTATGTTTGTGTGTCTGTGCAGCATCCGTATCTGTAGCCATAAACTCGCATAGTGGGCGAGTACGTGAACGACAACTACTGCATACCTCCCTAAAGCGGGCATATCGTTATTAAATGAGCTTTATTATTATTATTATTGCATGCGTCCGCAGAGCAGGTCAAAGACGAGTCTGCTAATATGAGGGGGGTTATTTTGTGTTTCAAATCTGCTATGCGGATGTTGCGCAATCGGCTAATCTGTTAATCCATAAGCCTGCATAGTGCGCATGTTCATAATACAAATGTCACCCGATTTGCACGCGTCTGCACAAGGCATATATCATTATTGCATGCATTGTATCGTTATTGCATGCGTCCGCTGAGCTGGTCAAAGGCAAGTCCACTAATATAAGGGGATTTATTTTGTGTTTCAATTCTGCTATGCAGATTGCATGCTGTCATGCAATGGACTGATCTGTTAATCATAAGCTCGCATAGTGCGTGGGTCCATAACATAATGTCATATGATTTGCATGCATTTTCACACGATATATATCATTATTGCATGTATTGTATGCGGATTGCAGATACACTTGTTAAAAAAAGGTGCTTAATTTTGTAAATCCGCTACACAAGTTAAATATCTCATTGTTATTGCATGGAGAGGAGTTATCGTTATATTATATATAACGCACACTGCATCCATCTGCATCGTGGTCGGGTCAGGGTCGCTCATACAAATTTTTGGGTCCCCCTTTATATTTTGTTTTCTTGTTTAGTGCATTCTTCATGTCTTCTCTTCCCTAAAAAAATTATTGGGTGCCCCACCGCTTAAGTGATGTCCGATCCACCATATGAGCGAGTGTGGTCAGATACAGAGCCAATAGCTATTGCATGAACTGTTAGAAAACTTAATATAAACAAGCAATACGTACATTGGTCGACGTACGGTCAAAATCCCAGTTACTTTGTTCTGATTGGCTGATCGCTTTAGCATAGCTTATCAATAAGTTTTAACCTCATGTTCCATATTCCTGCAAATTGAGATATTGATTTGCATCCGGAATATTCTAATTTCTTCTTCATCCAATTAGAGATTGGCATACTCTGGAAACATTAGCTTCTACTTCTATGATGCAGCACTATTTAAACTTGTGGATGTGTCAGTTGAGTATCTTTAATGATCATAATCTTTATTGAGTATCGTCTTTATCCATCATTGTGAGGTGATTCTATAATGTTTATAAGATGTTAAACTGTGTATATTAGAGTTGCTGCTATTGCTATTTTCTGCATCGTATTAGCGTTGCGCATAATGTTATGTAAGCCTTTTATCGCATGTTTGCCAGTAAGTGGCAAAATACGTAGCCAGTTTTGTTTGGGCCCAACTTCTATCTGATAGTAAATTTTCAGGACAATGTTGTTTCAAACTTTATACAAATACCATATCCAGAGCAGGGGTCTCATTTCAGCGCGAACGCGCGAGATTCTCGTAAAATCTATGAAAAATCTCGAATAAAAATTTAGACTGCGCGAGAATTTCTCTCTCTCCAGTTCCGGCTTAAAATTATTTTTTCCTTCAAATTGGATACCGAGAAATCCGATGCCCGATGACTAGAGATGCAGATTCGCGGTAACCAGGTCGCCATTAGCGACTAAAATTATTACAGTAAGTTGCCATTTCTGGTGACCGAAATTTCGCCAGAATCCTCTCAGTCCACGGCCGGTAGATCAGGCCGATTGCTTCGCGACAGCAAAATGCGATCAGTCGCCTCGTTGTTGCGAATTGTGGGCCGATTGCCGCGCGGGTCGCAATTTCGATCAAATAAAATTTTGCTTTTTTTTTTATAGGATTCTTTCACGGATTTGAATTATGCTCTTTCCGAGTACTTTCTGCATTTTTCGTGTTTTGCTCGAGAAAATTTCTTCTTTCCGCGGACGAAAATATCCTTTCTCCTGCATACAGTATGTCTACAGGTTACAAAAATCCCGAAAATGTCGTGAAATTGGCCATATATGCCCTAAAAATGGCGTAAAATTTGAACAAAGCAACGAATTTTTTATCAGACATTCAACTCTTTTCTTGCATCTGAAAATCTGTTTCTCACTGATTCGAAAACGGCGTTCACATACGGCGATTCCATAGTTTCTGAGGAGAGATGACCAATGAATATCTTTTCGCCATTTTTACAATATATTTGCATCGACTGAATTTTTTTATAATTATTTCGTTTAATATACAAATAATAAAAACCAAACCATTTTTCTACTGTATTATTAATAAAATGAAGGGTTATTTTACAGCAGCATCACGAAAATCTGCATTTGTACGCGATCCTTGGCATACCTCGTTTAATTTGAAAAATATTTCCCACTTTTCCAATCTGTTTGAATCGACTACAGTGTTTGTAATTGTTTCACGTTTTATACAGAAAAATTATTTTACAAACATATTATTTATGAAAAAAAGGGCTATTTTGAAAACAAAAAGAAAAAAGTCGACACTTTTCAAACAAAATGGTTAAATCACATGACTGGCTTGAGATTCAACAAAAGGACGATGCAACCTTTATGTTCTGCAAGTTTTGTAAAAAATACAAAAAAAAAAAAAATTCATTTTCAAACATTAAGTCAAAATTTTTACCGAATTCTATTGGCCTAGTGAAATAGTTTTCGTCAATATGCGCCTTCGGCGATCAAAAATCGTTAAAGTTTTTAATTGCTATTGCTGCATGAAAATTGATCATAAAATGATTTTAAAAATCAAAATATAAAGTAAATACAGTCGGCCCTCGACTTTTGCAGTTTACAGACAAAAAAATCGTAAATTCGCATGCGAGTCATTTTACATAAAATAACCCTTGTAGACGTTTTTATGTCAGCAAATAAAATCATAAAGTAAGCATGGGGGAAGTCAAGAATTTGAGTATTTTTGCTAACAAGTGGGGGAGGGGAGGTATAAAATTATCAAAAATGTGCTTACTTAATACTTAAACGACTCCTTATTAATTTTTTAAAAGAATGTTAGTTTTAAGAATTAAAAAATTTAAATGTCGAATATGAGTTATAGTTAATGCTTTTTTTTATTACTTTCTAAATTAGCATGGTAAAAAAAATGAAATTTTAAGTTTCTCTCCTTATGACAGAAAATCTCTCCCAAAATTTTCCAGAAGGAGAAAAATTCTCCCCCTCTTTTCCTGACTTAGTGGGAATCCTGATCCAGAGTTTCCCCCAGGATTAAAATAGGGCAGGGTGCTGTTACCAGAAAAAGGGCACATATTTTTTATGTGAATAGCATTTATGCTTGGGATTTTTATGAGGAAAATCTGAAAATCTGAGCGTTGCAAAAAAATGTAAACACTTTGGTCGCTTATACCTCCAAGTCTAATAGACAAAGATGTAAATATATTTTCTTGTTTTATAGGAAATAGGGTCCAGATTGTGAATATATAAAATTAATTTCAATGTTTTAATATTTTGAATTTGTTTTTTGAAAAACTTAAAAAGTGTCTGTTCGAGCAAGTTTTTTTTTTTTCATTTTGCTTATTTTCACTCGAAATATCTTCGAAACCATAAAAGACAGATATAAATAGTAAGGGATAAAAATATGCCCAGTACCAGAATGATTCTAGCTGATCTGCAACAAAGATTGAGTGTTTGAAAATTTATCTGAGGCTTGCACGCTGTCTTAGCTTTCCTGTTTTTCATTAGTTGTTTCCAAAAATGGTCATTTTTTGTGTATTTTTTTATATGTTTCAAGTCTTACATGCTTTTATTTATTATTTTAATGACTATTTAAATCACATTTGTTAAAGTGAAAAATAAATTAATATTTAATTAAAATTATGAACATGTAAGTACAGATGCACATATATGAAATTTTAGTTTATACTCCCGAAATGACTATATTTATAAGTACTTCTCATTGTTGAGAATAACCCTTTGTTTCATAAATTATAAGTTTGAGAAATAGCTCGAAATATCAGGGAAGATTCAAAATATTCACAATAAAATATAAAACATATTACTTGTATCTAAAAATAATGCCATAAAAAATTCACAGAAATATTTATATTTTTAAAAGAAATTAATTATTAACATGCATTTATAATTGCCATCTTCTCATTTTTGGTATTTATTAAATTTTAAAAACGTATTTCTGGTTTTTTTCTTAACTTTTTCTAATTTAAAGTTTATCTTTAAGCCAATGTCAGTTTCATACCATTTTTACCATTTCTTAAAGTTTTCCCAAATTTACAGATTTTTTTTCTAAACATTTTAAACATATAATCCCTAATTATTTTACAACCTTGTTTAAAATTGTACCTATGTTTTTCAAAAAGACAGTCAACTGTTTTACATACACAACAATTTAACCATTCAAGATTTTTCAAATTTCATTTTTTAAAAATATTAATTACCAATAATTTCCTATGTTACTTGACACCTCCCCCCCACCCCCCCCACCCCTTGTTTTAAAGTTTTCTAGTTTGATCATTTATATAGACTGTACATATGTAGGTCAAAGTGGAACAATAATACAAAATCTGATGTGGGCAACACATGACTTTCCTTATATAATGTAACGAATTTACTATTTTTACAGTAAAAAAAACAGGTTTTTCTTATAGTAGATACTAATATTCTTTCCAAGATATTGAATTTTCGACAATTAGTCGTCATTTTCATTGATTTAGCGTCATTTTTATCCATTTGGCGAGATTTTCGTTAATTTGGCAACATTTCAAAAAGTCGCCAAGTTGGCGACATTCCACCAAATTCGTCGCCAAAATTTCGCCAAGCGTTATGGACGAAGAAATAAGTTGTTCTTATAGCAGATAAATGACTATTGGTATTCAAATACAAAAGTATTACTCAAAGTATCTTATTTTCATGAATGGAACGAGCTAGATTCACGAGAGTGATGTCATCCAATTTATCGCATGGTATTACATATGAAAAGTGAACATGTTTCTCAATAGGAAATATTTTTTTTCATTTTATATGACTTTTTAATAATTTTTTTGAAAAATGTGCAATATCTCGAGAACGGTTCATGTTAGCATTCTGAAATTTATGTCAATCGTTTTCTAATGAAAAATTACATAAGAAATGTCTATTTGCGTAACTTTATTAGTGGTTTCTATTTTTTGACGATTTTTTCAAAATTTTATTCGAAAATTTAGGGGGGTTCTGAACATTCGATTACGTATAAAAACAATAGGCTTCCAGTGTTTACGGATTGTGATTTTTGTACCAAATTTGGTTCGAATCGGTCCATTCGTTCGTCAGTTATCGTCTCCACAGACTCACTGACACACACACACACACAGACATCACTTCAAAACTGTTTGATTCGTGATCAGGGATTCTTGAAACGTGCTCTCCCGTCGAAAACTCGATTTCGAATTTTCGACCCCGTCACAATACTTTCCTTATACATGTATATAAGGAAAGTAATAATGTATAATGATATTGGTTGGCTCTTTGGCTCGGAAAAGTTCGGTTTTCGTATCTCCCATCCCCTCTCTTCGTAGAGAGAGCGGCAAGTGACTTTTCTCGAATACGTTGTGGGTCCGCTAGCATCATATCCGCAACGTATTCCCGAAATTCTTTCTTAAATAAGAATTATTATTATTTTTAATTTATTATGAAGCAAAATATGTTGTTATAAATATTTAAACAATTAAAAGCTAATTTGGCAAACCGAAAATTTTCGTCTGTGATATGATTTCCGTTTGAACAAGGAATCGGGTACCCCGGCCTATAACCGAACAAAACAGTTGTAATAAGTTTTCATTCCTATTTCTTTGCATGTAAATCATGCAGGATATTTGTTTATCGTCTGTGTGGTTACATCATTTGCAATCAATGTGCATCTGCAGATTTGTATGGTTTCTCATGAAATTTTAATCAAAGATCGCAAATTTTTCGATGAAATCAAAGTCTGTAGGTGCCATTTCAGAACTGCGCATGCACGTCCATTTTTTGGTCACTGTTCTCAATGACATTCTTTCACACAATATAAACACGTGCAGGTGCAGGGGAGAAGACTGGTCTTGCGAGAAAAAAGTGCAAGGTTGCATTTTGTCCTGCAGAAAATGCAAGACATGGTACAATAATCTGCAAAACCGAAGTTAAAATGATTTTTTTTTATTTTAAATACATATACATATTAAACTACATTTTAAACTGTCTGAAATTGATCTGCAAGAACAAAAGTAATCTGCGGCGCCCGCCGACGTGCTGTTTTGTTTCTGCTACCGGGAAAATATGTATTAGGAAATTTAGTTGCTAAATCCAGAGAGCCCCCCCAGGATTCAAAAAGGGCAGGGTGCTGTTACCAGAAAAGGACTCTTCTTAGAAAAAAAGGGCACATATTTTTTATGTTTGAATAACATTTATGCTTGGGATTTTTATGACGAAAATCAGAGCATTGCAAAAAAATGTAAACACTTTTGTCGCGTATACTTCCAAGTCTAATAGACAAAAATGTAAATATATTTTCTTGTTTTGTAGGAATTAGGATATAGGGTCAAGATTGTGAATATATAAAATTAATTTCAATTTTTTAATATTTTAAACTTGTTTTTTGAAAAACTTAAAAAAAGTTTCTGTCCGAGCAAGTGTTTTTTTTTCATTTTGTTTATTTTCACTCGAAATATCTTCGAAACCATAAAAGACAGATATAAATAGTAAGGGATAAAAATATGTATTGGGAAACTTAGTTGCTAAATCTATATTTATATTTTTAAAAAGTGCTTATAGTTTTCGAGTAATCGTTTTGTCGAGTTGAAGAAGAGTGAAAATTTCCCTTTTTTCAAGTTTGTAATGCTATCTCAAAAACTAAACCTGTAAACAATTATGCAAGAATATACCTCTTTGAAATCCCTACAAGTGTAATTCAATTTTGGATGAGCTCTTTGTTTGCGAAGTATAGTGGTTATAATTTCGATAGTTTAGTATTTTAATCTGGGTTTTCCAATGTGTGGGAAAGCTTTAATTTACTTAAAATGTTACTATTGTTCCAGCTGAATCTGTCACTTACTCCTTGGTGAAATATTTGTGCATAAGTATGAGATAATCTTATTTTGTTTAAAAAATTAGGGCATTAAATGAACTTGGAGATTCTAACAATGTGTAATGATTGGTTGGGTTTGAACAAAAGAAATGAAAATATACATATTCAAGTACATATTTATGTGCCACCAGGCAAGTCTATAGATTATAGGTCAGGTTGATTTCAGGTCAGATAAGTTTAATTTATATACTGGAAAACAAGTTCGTAAAATAATTTTATATTTTAACCTGAAGTTTATGGGTCTATAACATCCAGATAAAATCGTTGCGAAAACTAAAGTACTAACTAGCTATAAACAGTTAGCGAGTCATTTGTAGCACTTTGGAATCCTCTAAACAATATAAATGAATCTGAAAAAATCGAATAGCTTCATTGAACTTTACTGAAGTTTTATTTTACAAAATGTTATTCATTAAAAGCAATTGTGGCTTCATCGGACTGGAACCACCACTATAATGTATGAAAATGTTTCTTTTGTTGAGAACAAATTTACCATTGAATAAATGCTATTTTTACATCAAATGCAATTATAGTCTTGAGTAGTTTGGTTTATTAGCAATTGCAATTATTGAATTTATATAAATTTAGAGTTCATTAAATTTGAAAAAAGGAGAATATTAAATATTGATTTTTAGTGTTTTCTCATTAGTCAATGAGGTTTGATGATTTTAAGGGATAAGATATATTTAAACGTTGAAAATATTTATTAATTGTTTGTTGTTATATACTGATGACAAAAAAAAAACAAAAAAAAAACAATGATTTTAATAACTAAATAAAATTCTAGAAAGCTCCATAAAATCACCGTATAAAGAAAGTATTGAACAATGGATTAGCAAATGTTTAGCTGCTAAGTTAGTCATTATTCCATAGAGCAGAGTTATTAATAGTGCAAGCAACGTACGTTTGTGTGTCTGCGCAGCATCCGTATCTTTAGCCGTAAACTTGCATAGTGGGCGAGTACGTGAACGACAACTACTGCATACCTCCCTAAAGCGGGCATATCATTATTAAATGAGCTTGATTATTATTATTATTGCATGCGTCCGCAGAGCAGGTCAAAGACGAGTCTGCTAATATGAGGGGGTTATTTTGTGTTTCAAATCTGCTATGCGGATGTTGCGCAATTGGCTAATATGTTAATCCATAAGCCCGCATAGTGCGCATGTTCATAACACAATGTCACATGATTTGCACGCGTCTGCACAAGGTATATATCGTTATTGCATGCATTGTATGCAGATTACATACACTCCTTAAATGAAGACACTTAATTTTGTAAATCTGCTACGCGAATTAAATATGTCGAATCCTTATTGCATTTAGTGGAGTTATCGTTATGTTATATATAACGCGTACTCCATCAGTCTGCGTAGTAGTTGGATCAGGGCCGCTCATACAAATTTCTGAGTTACCCTTCATATTTCGTTTTCCTCTTTTGTGCATTCTTCATGTCTTCTCCTCCCTCAAAAATTTATTGGGGGCCCGACCCGACCACTTGAGTGGTTTCGTACCCTCCTTATGGGCAGCCGTAGTTAGATACACAGCCAATAGCTATTGCACGACCTGTATTGGGAGTAAATCCGCTACGCGAATTATATATGTCCGCGTATCATTATTGCATGGAGCAGAGTCTTCATTATATTGTATATAACGCGTAGTGGTCAGATCAGGGCCGCCCATACAAATTCCTGGGTTCCTTTTCATATTTCATTTTCCTCATTTGTACATTTTTCATGTCTTCTCCTCCCTCAAAAATTGTTGGGGAGTCCGGGTCCCACCACTTGGGTGGTGTCCGATCCTCTCTAAGGCCGGTCGTGGACAAATACACAGTCGATAGCTATTACACAAACAACAAAAGGGAGTACTTTTAGCCGTGACTTTCACTCGTAGCGGAGATGCGCTGTCTGCAGCAAGAAAGCATTTTAAGAGAATTTTCCAAAAGCCACTAGGCTGGTAGCTAAAGGCAATTAGTAAACAATATAAAGAAAATAAGCTCGCCCATATTTCATTCAAGCCCGTTAAAATCACTGCGCTAATCTAGCAACTTTTCTCCCCCACCCTGTCTATCAACCTCGGGTTTTGACTGAATCGGCTGAATCAACGTAAACATCTTCCCGCAAATGGCGCAAAGAACCCTAGTCCGGAAATCTATATTTTTAAATATTTGTTTTAGAGCAAATATGCATATAGGGTTTACATTTACAGAATTTTATAACACAAATGCATATCAAACATGAAATAATTTAACAAAAATTTAAGTTGAAAAAGAAAACTGTTTTGAAAGTTTTCATCAGATGGAAGAAGGAATGTACGTGCTTAATATTCCCCTTTCTCTTTTGTTTCTTTTAGTGGAGGAAAGAAGTGATATGGGGCTGTCAATCTTCTTTTTATTGGCACTAGATCACCCTTTCTCTTTCTTTGAAGGAGGAGGGAGCAGGAGGGGGGGGGGGGGGAGATTGACAGGATAAAAATTTACCGTAATGAACGCAGAGAAAGCTCTGGGACTCAGGGTTCCCACTAAGTCAGGAAAAGAGGGGGAGAATTTCTCTCCTTCCAGAAAATTTTGGGAGAGATTTTCTGTTATAAGGAGAGAAACTTAAAATTTCATTTTTTTTTTTACCATGCTAATTTAGAAAGTAATAAAGCATTAACTCTATAACTCATATTCTTCAACATTTAATTTTTTAATTCTTAAAACTAACATTCTTTTTAAAAATTTATTAAGAGTCGTTTAAGCATTAAGTAAGCACATTTTTGGTAATTTTATACCTCCTCCCCCCCCCCCCCCCCCCCACTTGTTAGCAAAAATACTGAAATTCTTGACTTACCCCATGCTTACGTTATGATTTTATTTGCTGATATAAAAACATGGGTTATTTTAAGTAAAATGGGTCTACATGGGTTATTTTAAGTAAAATGACTCGCATGTGAATTTACGATTTTTTTGTCTGTAAACTGCAAAAGTCGAGGGTCGACTGTATTTACTTTATATTTTGATTTTTAAAATCATTTTATGATCAATTTTCATGCAGCAATAGCAATTAAAACTTTAACGATTTTTATCGCCGAAGGCGAATATCGACGAAAACTATTTCACTATGCAAATAGAATTAGGTAATAATTTTGACTTGCCGTTTGAAAATGGATTTTTTTTTTTTTTTTGTATTTTTTACAAAACTTGCAGAATATAAGGGTTGCATCGTCCTTTTGTTGAATCTCAAGCCAGTCATGTGATTTTAGCCATTTTGTTTGAAAAGTGTTGAGTTTCTTCTTTTTGTTTTCAAAATAGCCCTTTATTTCATAAATAATATGTTTGTAAAATAATTTTTTTGTATAAAACGCGAAACAATTACAAACACTAGTCGATGGAAACAGATTGGAAAAGTGGGAAATATTTTTCAAATTAAACAAGGTATGCCGAGGATCGCATACAAATGCAGATTTTATTGATGCTGCTACAAAACAACCCTTCATTTTATTAATAATATGGTAGAAAAATGGTTTGGTTTTTATTCTTTGTATATTAAACGAAATAATTATAAAAATATGCAGTCGATCCAAATATATTGTAAAAATGGCAAAAAAATATTCATTGGTCATCTCTCCTCAGAAACTGTGGGAATCGCTGTATGCGAGCGCCGTTTTCGCAATCACGGCGAAACAGATTTCCAGATGTAAGAAAGGAAAGTCTCTGATAAAAAATTTGTGGCTTTGTTCAAATTTTGCGACATTTTTGGGGCATATATGGCCAATTTCACGACATTTTCAGGATTTTTGTAACCTGTAAACATACTGTGTACGGAGGAAAGAATTTTCATCTGTGGAAAACACGAGCATAACACGAAAAATGCAGGAAGTACTCGAAAAGAACATAATTCAAATCTGTGAAAGAATCCTATAAAAAAAAAAGCAAAATTTTATTTTATCGAATTTGCGAACTGTGCAAGCGGGGGAGACACCTATAGTTCTCAATAAAATATCTCTCTAATTAGAAACATTTAGTACCTTTAGTGTGCCCAAATCGCGATTAACTGCGATTTACACGTAGCTACGGAATCGCAGTCTGCAACCGCGCGGCAATCGGCCCGCAATTCGCAACAATGAGGGGACTGATCGCGATTTGCGGTCGCGAAGCAATCGGTCCAATCTACCGGCCGCGGGACTGAAAGGATTCTGGAGAAATTTCAGTTGCCAGAAATGGCGACTTATTGTAATAATTTTAGTCGCCAATGGCAACCTGGCCACCGCGAATCTGCATCTCTAGTTATTGGGCATCGGATTTCTCGGTATCCAATTTGAAGGAAAAAATAATTTTAGGCCGGAACTGGAGAGAGAGAAATTCTCACGCAGCCTAAATTTTTACGCGAGATTTTTTATAGATTTCGCGAGAATCTCGCGGGTTTGCGCTGAAATGGGACCCCTGCTGGGACTTATCTGAGGTCATACAAGAACTGGTTGAATTTCGTTTGAGGACAGACATTGCTCTCTTAACAAAATGCTAAGCAGGGGATCTGATCTGCTAACAAAAGGGCAGGGAAGGTGTTTTGTTCATACAAAGGGCAAGGAGGGCACTGTTCTGGTAAAAAAAGGGCAGGCAGGGTGCTTTGCCCTTCCAAAAGTGCCTGGGGGAAACTCTGCTAAATCTATATTTATATTTAAAAAATGCACTTATAGTTTTCGAGTAATCGTTTCGTCGAGTTGAAGAAGAGTGAAAATATCTCCTTTTCAAGTTTGTAATGCTATCTCAAAAACTAAACCTGTAAACAATTATGCAAGAATATAGCTCTTTGAAATCCCTACAGTGTATATAATTGGATTTTGGATGAGCTCTTTGTTAGCAAAGTATAGTGGTTATAATTTCGATAGTTTAGTATTTTAACCTGGGTTTTCCAATGTGTGGGAAAGCTTTAATTTACTTAAAATGTTACTATTGTTTCAACTGAATCTGTTACTTACTCCTTGGCGAAATATTTGTGCATAAGTATGAGATAATCTTATTTTGTTTAAAAAATTAAGGCATGTGTAATGATTGGTTAGGTTTGAACAAAAGAAATGAAAATATACAAGTACATATTTATGTGCCGCCAGGCAAGTTTACAGATTATAAGTCAGATAAGTTTAATTTATATACCGAAAAACAAGTTTGTAAAATAATTTTATATTTTAACCTGAAGTCTATTGTCTAAGCATCCAGATAAAATCGTTGTAAAAACTAAGTACTAACTAGCTACAAGCAGTTAGCGAGTCATTTGTAGCACTTTGAAATCCTGTAAACAATATAAATGAATCTGAAAAAATCGAGTAGCTTTATTGAACTTTACTGAAGTTTTATTTTACAAAATGTTATTCATTCAAAACCATTTTGACGTCATCAGACTGGAGCCACTACCACTAAGATATGAAAATGTTTCTTTTGTTGAGAGCAAATTTATCTTTGAATAAATGCTATTTTTATTACATCAAATGCAATTATAGTCTTGAGCAATTGGATTTATTAGCAATTACAATTATTGAATTTATAAATTTAGAGTTTATTAAATTTAAAATGGAGAATATTAAATTCTGATTTTTAGTATTTTCTCATTACTCAATGAGGTTTGATGATCTTAAGGGATAAGATATATTTAAATGTTATCGAAGATTTGGATATATGTATTATTTTGTGTTATCTTCGATGTTGCTTTCGTGAGAAAAATAAGTTATTTCACTGAAGTATATTTTTGTTCAAGAAGTCATGACATAAGAATCCACAACCATATTCTGCTTCATCTTTTATACAAATGGCTCATGTGCAATATATTTAGATTTTAAATTGCTTTTAAATTTTCGTAAGCCAACAACTGATTATGGGGCCACAGAAAAACACTGATCTGATTGAGTGACTTTTGAAGTGTGAACGAGCTCCGAGGTGGGGGCTGCAACAAAACAACTGAGTAGAATCATGACGCCACCAGAAATGGAAATGCTTGGTAGGGATAATTTCTCAACATGAATTATTGATATAAAATCTGTGTTAATGAATGATGGACTGTATGGTTTCATCACAGAAACAGAGGAAAAAGCAGAAGGGGACAAGACGAGGAAGGAAAAACTGGAACATCAGAGACGTAAGGAAAAAACTTTGTCAACACTTTACTATAGCGTAGAAATTGAATAAGTGTGGTGGATGAACGTTAATGGCAAGGGAAATTTTGAAAGAACAGTTCGAGCCAAAGTTCAGGGCAGGACTGATGAGATTGTTTGACAATTTTTTTAACGAAAAACCAGTGTCGGGTGAAACCATTGAACTCTTCATTTCCAGACTAAAAACATCAGTGTCCAAGTTGAAGGATGCCGGCCATCCCATGGCCGAGGTTTTAGTTTCGTTCCAGACTATACTTTATCTCGGTGAGGAATATAAAGGAATTGTACAAAATCTCTATAGACTACCTGCTGACCAGTTTACTCTAAAGCACTAGAGACTGAATTGATAGCGGAGGAAGACCGAATTGCCCAACAAAAACGCTATGAACAACAAAATGGAAGTAAGACTTTAGCTTACTGTGTGTCTAAACCTAAATAATCTAGAAATGTCTCTAAAAATGCTAAAATATATAATTCTGAAAATGTAAATTATAGAAATATAAATAAACGAGTAGGCCCTTGCCATATATGCAAGGCATATGGTCACCTGAAAGCCGAATGTAAATTGTATCAGGCAAAACTAAGTGAAATTCAATCATGTATTGAAAATTGTAATACTGAATAGACCGGCAAATTCGGGTGGGTTGTTGACACGGTAGCAACTAGGCATTTTTGTAACAATTTGGAATTGTTTGACAAATTTAAAAAGCTTGAAGGGACAACAATGTCCTTAGCTGCCGGTGATCAAGAAAGCCCAATCGAAGGTGTCGGATTGATCGGTGTGAATGTCAAAAATTTAATTAACGTAACTGAGGTTATGTATTCACCTAAATTGAGGAGAAACTTAATTGCTACTTCGATTTTAGAAGAGCAAAATTGCAATTTCACAGGTACAAATGGTATAATTACTTTTTACAAACCAGATGGTGGCAAATGGTTTTATTCCAAAAGACAGAATGGCTTGTATATACTCAGACCTCAATATGAGGGAAATGCCAAGAATTTCAATGTTGAAAAGTCAACAGACAGAAAAAGTATTAAACCTAAAGCTAAAAATGTTGAGTCTAAAATTTCTAAGGATTTTAAAAGTAAAAATAATGATTCAGATGCTTGTAAAACTAAAAATGTTAATCATGATTTTAAAAATTCTTGCACTACTTTTAAAAATCCAAATATGAATAGTAATTTTAATACTTCTAACCCTGTAAAAAGTAATGACAATTGTAATAATGCTAAAAGTCAAAAGTGTAAATAGAAATGCCAGTGAAGTTTTTAAAAATAAAGTTGTAAATTCTAGTGTTAGTGTTTTTAAACCTAACAAGCCTTGCAAATATGTTGTACTTGGGTTATTCCACGTGAAAACACCCATTTTAAGAAAAACTTGTTGCTCCATAGTCACGGATTTTTTTTAAATTTTTACCATAGATACACATGGTAATAAAACCCCCAAATCTAAATTTATAATGTATATATCGCAATAATTGCCAAGAAACAGGCATTTGAAAAATGGTCATTTTTGCCGAATGGCAGCTATCTTGGATTTTGTACCAATGTTTATAAATGTAATAGCTTGAGAACTAATAGTTCAAATTAAATAATTCTGGTACTAATTTGAAGCTATTAATATCAGGAATATAAGTGATATATCAAAAAATAAAAATATATATTTTAATATCGTTATTACATGAAAATTGCAAAAATCACCTTCGAATGGATAGTCAAGTTTAATGGGCTATAAAAAAAATGGCCCCTAATATTTTTTTCTGAAACTTGGTACAAATATTAACTAATATGTACGCTTTAAGTACAAAAAAAATTAGAAAGGTAATATTTCTTATTACAGAGAAAAATAGCTATAAAACATATATACATTTTACATGCGATGCTTTAATCATTTAAAAATATATATTTTTTAAAAATAAATAATAAGCAAAAACGAAACATAGGAATTTTTCTACACACTAACTAGTATGTGTTATTTAAGCACAAAAAAAAAATAGGATGGTAATATTTAATTTAATGACTAAAGAAATACTGTTATATGTATAGGAAATCAATGTAAAATTTCTGGGGTGCTGAAACATTCTAATAAAAATCTTCCTATAAACCATACAGTTATCCATTTTATATTTTATTTTCTTATTTCAAATTATGAAAAAGTATTTTCTATATTCAGTAGAGCTGAAGATACCCAGTTTTTCCTAGTGGCCACTGGCTCCTAAACCAATTTCATCTAATAGCAAGTATCATAATCTTTGGCACACATCTAGAGGTCTTGGCCATATATATATAATGCACTTGGGCCATAAGAATACATAAACATAACATATACAAACAAAACGCACACTAATTTCTAATAATGCACAATCAATTTTATATAATGCACTTGGGCCATAAGAATACATAAACATAACATATACAAACAAAACACACACTAATTTCTAATAATGCACAATCAATTTTATATAATGCACTTGGGCCATAAGAATACATAAACATAACATATACAAACAAAACACACACTAATTTCTAATAATGCACAATCAATTTTATATAATGCACTTGGGCCATAAGAATACATAAACATAACATATACAAACAAAACACACACTAATTTCATTCATTGGGATGCATTGGTACTCTAAGAATTTCTGGAGATGGACAGTTATCACACCAGCTCACCATACTTTTCTGATTCAGTGCAATAAACTTGTTTCTTTTAACAATGTTGTAATATATTCATTGATATGGATGGCATGGAGCATGAGTTTAATATTTTGATGGTATATACAAACACGTACAGAATGAATAACTTTGTTTCCAACAGTTACATATTCTGTTGGATGTAGTGTGCAAAATTTACATAGTATTTTTATTTCATTATGATTTTCTTTAAATGCAGCATATAATTCTTTTAAATTATGCAAAAGTAATCTCTTTTGTTTTAATATTTTCCCATTTTCACTTGGTATAGATATGCAATATTTTCTTCCTGGACACATACAACTGTTATAATAAAAACTAGTAACTTTTTTATAGTATCAAATTTAATTTAACACTTATATCTCACTAGGCATTGATAACATCCCTTCTGTTTCTTTTAATTTTTCTTGTTTTTTTTTTAACTAAATTCTCTGTAGTAATATAACATGTCTTTGTTTGTTGGACTATCCATGAATCTTGGACTAATTTTAAAATCTGCACGTTTTCTTTAAATGATGCATCTAAAGAAAACTTATTCAATAATTTTCCATCATAAACGTGCAATTTTCGCAAATAATGTCTTGAATTTTGTAGCTTATTAATACTTTCAATACCTAATACTGTAGCAGTTTTAGTAGCAACGTGGCTACTTAATTTCTTAACTTGCATATAGCTAAGTTTCCTCTTAGAGCCAAATCTATTGAACTTTATTAGTGATAAATCCAAAAGTTCACAGCTTTTATTCAATTGTTCCATTACTATTGTGACTTCACTATAATCTGCATCATTGGTCACTTCCATGTCAGCAGTAAAAACATCTGACTCACTAATTGATGAATGCGAGGAAGAAAGAATAACAAGACATGCAGAATTTTTTCCCCCTGGAATGAGTAATTCTTGATTTATCATTCAGTCTGAGAGAAATTGGTTTTAGGGACTTAGTTCTGATTTTGGTGGTTTATTAAATAGATCACAAGTTTTCTGTCTTAAACTGCACCATTTCAGATATTCATCCTTGTGAACCTTGCATATACTACCACTCAGAACACAAGTACAGGAATAAACAGGAAGGCTTAATGACACATTGATTTTCTTGCATACAAAACATTCAATTTTTATAGCATAAAACAAGAACTAATCATGGAACATAAATAAAAGAAATAATCATTGAAGCACCACTGATTTATTTGTTGAACATACTCAGCTCTGAACACTTGAGCAAAAATGAGCTCTGAAAGGAATAAGTCACTCAGAAACGTAATATTGTATCTTATTTTAAATTCAACCTAAGAGAAAACAGATGATGCAGTACAAGTAATCATTTCAGGAACTGACAACTGGTATATGTTAATTGCTATTACTTATATAACAGAACTATATGAGTATTAGAGTTGAAAATTTGGATGCTATAGGCAGCTGATGTCTTATGTACCCAAAGACCAGAAGCAGGTGTTTTTAAATGTTCCGGAAACAATATTGGTGCTGTAGGATAATTTTCTTCTCCAATACCTTGTTTGTTTATGTTTAGTTTGTTGCTCCTGTTTCAACTGGATAGGGGATATTGCCTAGTGTTTTCTTTGGAGTTGGCAGAAGGCTAAAGATATGTTTTGGTGATCAACATGCTGTAGTTCTGTTTAATTTTTTTTTTTTTTTAATTTTAATGCTTTTCATGAAAATGAGTGTTTTATATTATCTACTTACAAATTATTTTTTGTGGAATTACAATATGTATGCTGTAAAGCTTCAGCATTAAGTGATAGTTGTCATTTATAACCAATATGCCAAATATTATTGTACTTACTGCCTCTAAGGTGAAATTGGTTTAGAAGCCAGTGGCCACTAGGAAAAAATGTGCACCTTTAGCTCTACTGAATAGAGAAAATACCTTCTTAAAATTTGAAATAAGAAAATAAAATACAAGAGCGATAACTGTGTGGTTTCTAGGAAGATTTTTATTAGAATTTTTCAGCACTCCAGAAATTTTACACTTATTTCTCATACATATAACAGTATTTTTTTAGTCATTATTTAAATTAAATATTACCATTCTATTTTTTTCCCCTTAAAGCACACATACTAGTTAGTGTGTAAAAAATGCCTATGTTTTATTTTTGCTTATTATTTGTTTTTAAAAAATATATATTTTTAAATGATTAAAGCACTGCATGTCAAATGTTAACTAAATGTATATATGTTTTAAAGCTATTTTTCTCTGCAATAAGAAATATTACCTTTCTAAATTTTTTTTTACTTAAAGCCCACATATTAGTTAGTATTTGTACCAAGTTTCAGGAAAAAATATTAGGTGCCTTTTTTTTATAGCCCATTTAAGTTGTCTATCAATCCGAAGGTGATTTTTGCAATTTTCATGTAATAACGATATTAAAATATATCTTTTTAATTGTTTTGATATGTCACTTATATTCCTGGTATAAATAGCCTTAAATTGGTACCAGAATTATTTAATTTGAGCCATTAGTTCTCACGCTATTACATTTTTAAACATTAGTGCAAAATCCAAGATGGCCGCCATTTTGCAAAAATGACCATTTTTCAAATGCCTGTATCTGGGTCATTATTGGAATATATACATTACAAATTCAGATTTGGGAGTTTTATTACCATGTGTATCCATGGTAAAAATTAAAAAAAAATCTGTGACTATAGAGCTACACTCATCGGGTGTCCCCATATGGAATGACCCACTTAAAAGTTCTAATCATGTAAAATCACCCATTGAAGTCGGGGGAAATACAAGGCTATGGCATAAAACGTACTGTCACATTAACTTTGACTATTTACACCATACATGCAAAGTATCCGCTGTTAAAGAATTGCCAAACATCAGTGTTAGAATAATCAATTGCAAATGCTGTAAATTAACAAAAAGAATTTCTTTCAAACCCATAGGAAGAATTAGATCTGATAAACCATTGGAACTAATCCATATGGATGTTTATGAACCTATGCCAAAACCATCGCGTGGAGGAGTTAGGTACTTCCTTAGCATAACTGATGATTTTTTGCGTTAAGTAACAGTCTATCCTATGAAAAGAAAGTCTCAAGTTTTCAATAGGTTTAAACATTTTCAGCATACAGCGGAAAGATTTTTTAATTCCAAAATTTTAAGCGCCAGGACTGACAATGGGATGGAATTTTGCCACACTGAATTTGAAAAGTTTTTAGAAACACAAGGCATCAAAGCAGAAAGATAGAACTAACACATACACACCCGAACAAAACGGGGTTTCAGAGAGGTTTAATTTAACAGCTTTGGATTGTGTTAGGGCAATGTTAAATGACAGTAATTTAAAAGACGACTGTTGGGCAGAAGCTTTACTCTGATTTGCATCCGTTAAGAATCGGAGACTGCCACAAATTCAAGAATCTGGCACCGATCGAGTTAGCATTTATTTGGATGCCAAGCTTTTGTAGGCAAGCCTAAACAGCTTAGGAGGAAATATGACATGAGGGCATTATGGTAGGATATGCTTTAAAAACTTGAGGATATAGGATCTGGCTCTTGAATAAGGGGAAGATAGTTGAAACTAACAATGTAAAATTTGATGAAGAATGCAACTCAGAGGAAGGCGGTCTGGGACCCAATGTTAATGAGAAACCCAAACTAGTAGAAAAATTCACTTTGTCATCTCACAATCCTACATATTTAGACTCGTCTGCCGAGGAGTATGTGGAGAGAGAAATAGATAATTCATCAGAGGAAGATCAAAATATTACAGAAAGCAGTGAGGAAATAGGGTTCTCTGGTGATAATCGTCCATTTCTCGATCCGGATACTACTTGGGTCAGAAAAGTCATTCCAAGGAAGACAGGATCTAGAAAGGATGTATATTACTATTACAAAGGAAAGGGACCAAGGTTTAGGTCATTAAAAGAAAGAAACAAGTTTTTGTGAGCAAAAGAAAGTAAAATTTAATGAAAAGTTTTTCAATTTCAAGGGAGATTAATTAATCAGCCAGAAGCAAATATTGTAGAGATCCAAATCCCTAGGAACTACAAAGAAGCGGCTAATTCACCCCAATCCATAGAATGGAATATAGCCATGGCAGATGAATTAAGTGTCATGAAGGAAAGAGGTGTCTGGGACTTAGTGCCTGCACCTATCCTATAAAGTAATCCGTTGCTGTTGGGTATATACAGTCAAAAGAGACGAAAGGGGGGAAATTAACAGGTATAAGGCTAGGCAAGTAGCACAGGGGGGTTTAACTAGGAAAAAGGAAAAACTTATGAAGAGGCGTTTAGCCCGGTGATTAACTTTACAATTGTTAGAATGTTTTACACTATTTTTGTATATTTATTAGGATGGTTCCATATGATATACAACTTGATATCAAATGTGCATATTTATATGCCAATCTAAGTGAGCAAATTTTCATGAGTCAACCTCCAGGATTTTTTGACAAAAACAAAAGTACATATGTATGTCATTTGAATAAAGCAATATATGGCCTTCACCAAAGCGGCAGAGAACGCTATCTTGAGTTAGACCTGGTTCTCAGAAAACTAAATTTCATAAAGTTTAGATGGTGCAATTGTGCATATAATTTTAACAATAAAGCTTTATTAATTGTTTATGTGGATGACATAATATTATTTGCCCAAAATCAAAATGATCTAAATTCTATAACTTCCCTTCTGAAGTCTAAATTTGATATTAAAATGCTAGGTAAGACAAAAATGTTACTAGGTATTGAATTTGAGGAAAAACATGATAAACATTTCATGCAACAAAATCAATACATTACTCAAATTTGTGATAAATTCTCAAAATTTAAATATCCAGTTTCAAGTTTACCCATAGCAAAGAGTGTAGTTTTAAGCAAAGCAGATTGCCCGGCAAATCATTCTGAAATTGAGCAGATGAGAAATATACCTTACAGAAACTTATTAGGTAGTTTATCATTTCTTGCCAACAGAACTACACTAGATATAAGCTATGCTGTAAATATCTTACCCAAAATTCAGTAAAACCCAGGCATTAAACACTGGGATGTTCTACTTAAACTTCTAGAGTATGTAGATAAAACAAGAGATTTGAAATTAAACTTATCTAATATTCAATCTGTAAATTTAAATTATTTCACTGATTCTGACTTTGCAGCTAATAGGGATGATAGAGTATCAATGGGAGGCATGATATTTTTTGTACATGGGTACCTATTTCATGAAGGACATTTAAACATAAGTGTGTGAGTTTATCTACAATGGAAGCTGAATATATTTCATTAACTGAATCTGCAAAGGAAATGGTGTGGGTACAAAACATACTACTGAAATATAATAAGTTTGGCGTTCAGTTAGGAAACACTATAATATTCTGTGACAAACAACTAGCCATTAATTTTTTCAATTCACCCATTGAGAATCATAGAATAAAACACATTGATGTTAAATGTCATTTTTTGAGAAATCTAGTTGAAAAGAAACTTTTTGAGATTAAATTTGTAAACAGCAAAAATAACAAAGCTGATGGTTTTACAAAACTAATTACTAAGAAGCAATTTTTAAATTCTGTGAAATCTTTAAAACTTCTTAAAAATGTTAAATTGTAATTTGAAATCAAAATTTAACTAGTCTAAATTGTATAGTTGTATTTTCAAATTAACTTCAACCCTTTTTTCAAAACCCACATTGTGTTGTTTAGTTACCAATGTGTTTATACTGTGTGGCAAAGATTTTTAAGATTTTTGATATACTTTAAATTAACTTATACCATTTTTTCAATCCCTTATTTAGTAGTTTAGATACTAATGAGTTTAAACTGCGTGATAAAGGTTTAAAAGTTTAAAATTTTTCAACGTGACATACAAACTTTTTGACATTCCCTCAACATGTCTGTTAGGTACTGTTGAGTTTATACTGCGTGGCGATGGTTTAAGAGTTTTTGAATTTAAAAATGGTATCTCCTGTTTTTAACATAGAGATATTTTATCTTTTGTTTTCATGTAAAATGTATCATGATGTGTTTATACTTTTTAAAATGTTGTCTTGAAATGTAATTATTCACTAAATTTTATACATGATATTTGAAACTATAAAGCAGTGTATGTTCAACATGAATATGAATTTAAATTTGACTATAAACTTGTAATTCGTGGTTAAGCAACTCAATCTGCAGGAGGGGGCCGATTGTTTGAAAACTTATATAAACAAGCAATACGTACATCGGTCGACATACGGTGAAAATCCTAAAAGTTACTTTGTTCTGATTGGCTATATTACTTTAGGATCGCTTGCCAATAGGTTTTAACCCCATGTTCAGTGTTCCTGTAAATTGAGACTTCAGCATCCGGAATATGCTAATTTTTATGTCATCCAATTAGAGATTGGCATACTACTTCTATGATGAAGCACTATTTAAACTTGTGGATGTGTCAGTTGAATATCTTTAATGATCATAATCTTTATTGAGTATCGTCTTTATCGATCATTGTAAGGTGATTCTACGATGTTTATACAATGTTAAACTGTGTATATTAGAGTTGCTGCTATTGCTATTTTCTGCATCATATTAGCTCTATGCATAATGTTATGTAAGCCTTTTATTGCATGTTTGACGGTAAGTGGCAAAATATGTGGCCAGTTTTGTTTGGGCCTAACTTACGGTGTCTGACAGTAAATTTTCAAGACAATGTTGTTTTAAACTTTATGCAAATACCATATCGAAAATTTAGATATGTGTATTATTTTGTGTTATCTTCAATGTTGCTTTCATGAGAATAAAATGAGTTATTTCACGTAAAGTCTACTTTTTTCAAGAAGTCACGACATAAGAATCCACAACCACACTCTTCTTCATCTTTGATACAAGTGGCTTATGTGCAATATATTTAGATTTTAAATTGCTTTTAAATTTTCGTAAGCCAACATGAACTGCATTGGGAGTAAGTCCGCTACATGAATTAAATATGTCCTCGCAGGGTGCGTATCATTATTGCATGAAGCAGAGTTATCATTATATTGTATGTAGCGCATACTGCATCCATCTGCGCAGTGGTCGGATCAGCGCCTCCCATACAAATTCCTGGGATCCCCTTCATATTTCATTTTCCTCTTTTGTGCATTTTTCATCTCTTCTCTCTCAAAAAATTGTTGAGTCCGTGCCCCGCCACTTGAGTTGTGTCAGCTCTGTTCCTCCCTATGGGTGTCTGTGGACATATGCACTGTCAATAGCTGTTACATAAACTACAATGGGAGTATCATTAACCGTGACTTTCCCGGGTAGCGGAGATTCACAGTCTATAACAAGAAAACAAATTAAGAGATTTTTCAAAAATCTACTAGGCATTATTCCCTATTTCATTAAAGCTGGCTAAAATTGAAGCAAACGTACCACGCTAATCTAACATCTTTGTTGGAAACACTATGTAAACAAACTCACGTATCTGCTTAAAGAAGTGGTTAAAATGTAAATGTTAATTTCATCACAGTTAACTGTCTATTTTACTTATATTAAACTGTCATATTTAGAATTATTATAATTATACTTATATAACTGTTTATTAAACTGTCATCATAGTTAACTGTCACGGCTAACATCCATTTTTAACTTGAATTCCTACAGATTGTGACGTAATATGACCAGGATATGCATATTTTCATTCAACCGGATATTTGCATACTCCAGGTTTAAATTGAAAGTTAAACCAGTATATATACCCCGGTGTAAGGGGATATCTGTATGCTCTTCAGTCATGTTCGTTCTTGTCTTTAGATGATCTTTGGATCATAGTCGAAACCGTCTGATAGTGAGAGCGAATCTATGCTGAAATTTGTATACTATGTAGTTCAACGACTGTTTGACCAGTTACAGCCTTGTATCTAAGTTCCTATGTCTTTAAAGTTGAATAAATGACATGAAGGTGGGTGGCTCCAGAAGAGCCCAGCACATCGACCAGAGGTCTTTTGTACTACTCCAACAGGCGAAGGTACTTAAGAAAAGAAACCAGTAGCCGAAGCAAAAATAAGCAGGCACTTGACAGGAATGTCATACAACTCCCAGGGTTCAATCACATATCGATCCATATGTTCGAACCTGTGGGCGGGGAACACCTCACATTCACACAGAATGTGTGCGGCAGTTTCTTCGCTGTAGTTGCAGCCTCTGCAAAGCGAATCTTTCATGACACCCATAATATTAAGGTGTCTTAAGGGTGCAGGGTCCAGTAAGGAGCTCGACAGCCCTTCTGATGCCAGTTCTGCTGAGCCTGTATAATATCTTCTGACGTGTATGCTAGGGTAATTACAGTTGAGAATTTTCGCCTGCCTTTGGCCCTTAGTTTTATGCCAGTTATTGCACTGAAGCTTTCTGAAGATGTCATAGACAATTCTTCTAGTTAGTTCATTGGGAACACCCAAAGCCGGCTCGAGACCAACAAAAGGAGTACTTGAGCCTTTTCTAGCCAATTCATCAGCCAGCTCATTTCCTGGAATGCCCAAATGTCCAGGCACCCAGTAGAGTATGACTTTATTATTGCTAGCAATATTACAAAGTGCATTACAGCACTCCCAGAGAAGGGAAGACGTCATAGTAGATTCCCCTAAGGCCATAAGAGCAGCTTGACTATCAGAACAGATTAGAATCTGGTTGCTCCTGTAATTTCTGTCATAGCAAATTCTACAACACATTAGAATGGCAAAGTCGTCAGCCTGAAAGACAGTAGCATGACTGCCAAGAGGGTAAGACATTTTAGTGCTATTATCCAGACAGCAAACACCAGCACCAATACTTGTGCCAATCTTCGAGCCATCCGTATACCATACAATACAATTTTGTTTATTGCAGGGGGGAGTTCTCTTCCAGTCATCTCGTGAAGGGACCTGAATTACATAGGGCTTGTCAAATGTATATCGAACCTGTATACCATCAGATGGCATATGGAAATAAGGATGATTTATAACATTACTGTTGAGACCACTCCAAGATAAATACTTGGAATAGTCCTTCCAGTGTTTCAGATATTTAAGTCTGTTCATGCAGATGAGAGCCTCAGCTTCAATGTGCATGTAGAGAGGGTGTTATCCAAGCAAAAGTTTAAGAGTTACAGTGGGAGTTGTTTTCATGCAACCAGAGACCGCAGTACACACCATCCTTTGAAGTTTAATTAAATCTAATTTAGCAGTTTCACATCTGATTCTAGTCCACCAAATAATGGAGCCATAGGAGATGATGGGACAGATTACCATAGAGTAAATCCAATGGATAGCCTTGGGATTCAAACCCCAGGTTCTCCCAATAGCATTTCTACAAGACCAGAAAATTCTTTTGGCTTTAGTTATGCAGTATTCCAGGTGTCTCTTCCAGTTGAGACCCATGTCAAAGAAGATTCCTAAGAATTTTACCTCCTTGGATCACATGAGCTTCTGATCAAAGAAGCAAATGTCTCTAAGGTTAAGAATGTGCTTTTTTGTGAACGCAACCATGGTTGTTTTCTGTGGGTTTACAGAAAGTCCAGCATTTTTGCACCATGTCTCAATACCCCTAAAGACAGTGGACATCATATCAGAGACAGTGTTACCAAATTTACAGGTAGACCTCTGGCAATGATGACAACATCATCAGCATATCCAACACAGGATACACCGGAACCAGTTAAGTTGTACAGAAGAGAGTCTACAACTAAACACCAGGGAATTGGTGACAGTACGCCTCCCTGTGGACAGCCTGCCAGAGCATGCACCATCTTGTTATCACCAAGTAAAGATGCACAGATATACCTGTTAGATAACAGGTTCTTGATCCAACAAGAGATCGCCATGTCAACACCTTTCCTTTGAAGAGCATTTAGGATGGTATCAATAGGAACTTTATCAAAAGTGCCTTCAATGTCAAGAAAAGTGGCAAGAGCAATTTCTTTGGCATTGAAGTTTTTCTCCAGAATAAAGGGGAGACTGTAGAGGGCAGTATCTGTAGATTTGCCCAGTTGATAGGCATGCTGAGAGTCAGACAGAGGCATAGAAGCCAGAGTCACTTCCCTGATATACCTGCCAATGAGCTTTTCAATAGTTTTTAGAAGAAAAGACGTAAGGCAAATAGGCCTAAAGGATTTGGCCTCATAATAGTTATCCTTACCAATCTTTGGAATAAAGATTACCCTTGTATGCCTCCAGGCAGAAGGTACTTGACCAAAGGCAATACAAGCTCTGTAGATTCTACAGAGAATGGGAGCAAGCACTTTAATTCCCTCCTGAAGAAGGATGGGAATGATACCATCAATCCCTGGAGTTTCAGAGGGTTTAAAAGAGTTCAAAGCCCAATTAACTCTATCCAAAGTGACCACACTCTTAGCAATGCTCCACTTACTGCTGTTACAGGTAGAAGTGAGGTGAGCAACAGGAGTGGTGCTGTGGCAATTAAATTCAGAAACCGGAAAATGAGCCCTGAACATTTCAACCAGGGTCTCTTCTCCCAGTCCCAGAGTAACCACCATTAGGTAACCTAACAGTATTTAGGTTGCAATTCCTATATTTTGACATAAGCTTGACCATTTTTGCAGTAACAGAAACGTCCTTGATACCATCACAGTAGTTTCTCCAGGAGTTCCTCTTGGAGTCTCTAACTGCCTTATTGTAGGTAGTTAGAGCAGATTTGTAAACCTGCCATTCATCACTCTCTTTGGTTCTATTAAAGAGCTTTCTACACTTGCCATGTAAACAGTTGAGTTCTTTTGACCACCAAGGAACTAACCTTGGGGAGACAGCTTTAGTGGCCTTACAGTTCTTGTTGTATGAAAAGATAATGGACCGTTGCACGTGGTCAACGGCCAAATCTATTTCAGCTGTAGAAGAGTACTTACCTGAATGATCTGCAAGCATTGCAAGAAGATCTCTGTAGGAAACCCAGTTAGTGTTCTTGGGGTTCCTACCTTCTGCCATGGTCAGTTTTGTAAGACCTTTAACAGAAAGTGATTAAACAGTGATCAGACAAAGATATATCATCTGAAACAGTCCAGTTTAATACACAGTCATATGCAATGTTGTTACATATACTCAAGTCGATGACTTCACAGCGATTTATTGTAACAAAAGTGGGCGAGTTGCCCTTGTTAATAAAAAGGTTGGAGCGGACGATGTTCTCCAAAAGATCATCGCCACGACTATTACAGTTACTAGTATCCCAGACAGTATGCTGGGCATTAGCATAGCAACCAATGATCAGTCTTTTACCCTTACTACAGTACTCAATGAGACTGGTAGTCAGGGTAAGAAATTAGCGGGGGCCATGCGCGAAATGCGACCAAATTTTTATCGTTTGCGACCAAAATTTCGGAATCGGGGGCCAAATCGCGACTAGAATTAAACCACTATAATTTCCCAAAAATAACCGAGGAAAAATAAAACCCCCCTTTTTTTTCTTGTATAAAACAATAAATCAATTTAAAATTAATACAATAATATAAGACAAGCTTAATATTCCTACTCGCCAGATGGTGATTAAACTTAAAAAACTGACGATTAACAAAATCCTGACTATCGGCCAAACTCTGATAGCTTAAAGAATAATCCTTCTCCTTAAACAATGCCACCTGTGGAGTAATAAAAATCTGTCAACAATCACTACGATACTGCTATGGCTCTTCCGTAGTTGTGAGGAGATCATAATTTATTGCATTTGCAACATTTCTATCTTACCCTTCCTCTTAATCAGCGATGTGTTTTGCGACATGCCGTGGCGTAGCGTCTATGCATTGACCTAGACACCCCCCCTTTTTACACGCTGTACGAAGAAGTAACTACTCTGCTTCGAGGACTAATTTAGATCTTTGGTACTGATAGGTCTTTCATCATTTTTACACCTACTTCAAATTTAAAAGGGATGCACACAAACGGAATTGAAATCACTCGCTAAAATAAAACATGCTGCGTGAAATTCGCCCTGTCAATTTTAGGCATGTGAATTTATTTATTGGTTAAATATTCATTATAGCATGTTTTTCATAATAAAAAATTAAAAGAAGTAATCTATAAGAAAGAGTTGCGGGAATTCGCTGAGGCTCGGGACGGGCGCAAACGAACTAAAATCTGGACGTCCAGTGCGAATAAAGGACATCAACCTTCGGGAAGGGGGAATTCTTTTCCGAGCGGAATTGCTGACATTGCAATGTTATATAGTATTATTCTACTTTAATCTACACTTTCACGGTCCATAAACGACCATATGGAAATTATGAATGTGTCTAGCATTGACTAAAATAGCGCGTTTGAAGGATACTAGCCTGAACATACTTCGTATTAATTTTAAAGCTAGATCGCGAGAATTTCACAATTTTTAAAGTCTCGATGCCCTACAGTTTTTTGTTCAGAGAAATTGTAGATTTCCTTTTATAGATTATACCCTTTTTAATCTCTCATCGATGATGCATAAAAATAAAAATACATGGATTCCTAAAATGTTTGCATAGTTGTGTTTTTAGAAGTGCTAACTGTTAACAATAATTATAAATTCAAAGTTAAATTGGTTCCATTTTCAACTTATCCGCGGTCAAGAGTCGTTCATGCCCCCCCCCCCCCCCTCCCTGTTGACCGGAAAATTCGAGTATTGTAATAAAACATCATGTTTCTAGCGATACAAGGTGACAGTTCTTAAATTTGAAAACGTTGAAATATTAAAAAGATCAAATTTCCTTAAGAGGATAAAGAATTCTCTTGTCATGAAATACATATATTGGGGAAATTTTAAAATAAAGCGTTCATAACGTCCTATAATATAACGGGAAAAAAGACCGAAATATCGCGATCGCGATGATGGAAAATTTACATAGTAAATGATCAAAAAATTAAAATAAGATTATAAATTTATTAAAAATCACTGAAAATCATTGGTAAAACCCTCTAAATTAAAGAAAAATTGTGGCCGGACTTTTTAAAAATAATAGGGAGGAATAAATAATAGTAAATGCTTCGTCAGCTTGGAAAAGTAAAAAATAAAAAGATCAAGATGAGAAAACTTGAAATTGCTTAAATTAATTGATTGAATTTAAAATTGCATCCAAAAATATTTGAATGCTTCATGATAAATTAATTTTTTTTATAATCTATTGGAAAACAAATATTATAAAACACCTGAAAAGACTTATAATAAAAGTCATTGGTAAGATTTTAAACAAGATTAAAAAAAAATACTGAATATAAATATTTAAAATATTCAAAAATGGGATAAATAAAAAATTTAAATTTGAAAACTTTTAAGAAATGGAAAAGATGGTGATAGGGACACTAACTTATAGAAAATAATTAGTTTTAGAAAAAACACTTAAAATAAGTTTTGAAAATCTATTAAATGTTAAAAATGAGATGTTAGCAATAATCAATGCATGTTAACAATATTACTCATTAAAATTTTTAAATATTTCTGTGAATTTGTCTTGTTTTCTTATCAAATAATAATAAAAAAAATGTGTATCTTGCCAATCTCTTAAATTTCCCTCAATTTTTAAAATCCTCCTCCTTTGCATCAACATCCAAATAACAGATTGTATAAAAGTAGATCCGCTAAGGGGAGTTTTCTTGATAATAGACCTAATAGTGACTTATGTTTACTGTATAATAAATCTATAAATAACTAGGTAATACTAGCAAATTCCTAAATTATTATATAACATACTTAAACACAATTTTGCATAATATTAAGCAAGTTGAAAAAAACATCGAACATTTTGCAGCTGTCAACAACTGGCCATTAAAGGTCATTGACCTACCGGCCAGTGGCTACTAACTAAAAATGGGAATTAAACGATAAGTCAATTTAAAATTTTTAATTTGCACTAGTGTCTTTTTTTTTTTAAATATATATATTTGGCAAGCAAATAAAATATTTAGATTAGGCCTATGTGGTTTTATCGTGTATATTTTTTATTTCATTAAATTGTTTTATTTTGGCCCTTTGAAATTTTCAAATGGCCCATAAAAAATTGATGTTGGGGGCCATTTGGCCCCTGCGTTTTTTTTCTAATTTCTTACCCTGCTGGTAGTAACATTGGTAAAAGTTTATCTTTCTTCGTAAGGAAGATAAGCAGAAGCAAAGATGAATTCATATAAATGCTCATTAGTTTTGAAGTTCACTCTGATGGCAACATTGTCACCATCAAGGAATTCCACAAGATGAAGAGCATTGAGCTTGTTACTAACAACAATACAAGCTCTAGGTCTGATACAAGATGTATCATAAAAGACATTGTAGCCCTTAATCCCAAGACCCAAAATTTTATTATTGGAGGTCCAGGGTTCCTGAATTAAAGCAATGTCAGCCCTACCATCCATCAACCTCTTGCCAAGAATAGCAGAGGCAGAATGACTATGGTGCAGGTTGATTTGCACAACATTAAGACAGCCCATAAAAAAAGAAAGAAAGAAAGAAACATGGGCAGCGAAGAACTAGGATGGAGTGGCCTTCCTAGTAACATGAGAATGATCAGTGCCAGGCACAATATTATTCTCAAAATCCTGCATGCGTCTTTCCAGCTCATCCTCAGACAGTGGTAAATTTGAATGCAGTGCACTTTCAGAGCTGAAAACAATTTCCAGTTCATGAAGTTTGGATATAACAGTATCAACACTTATGATACTTACCTGATTGATTGATTGATTGATTGAAACCCAGACCGTCCGACCTACCAGAAAGGTGTAAGGTGAAGTTGCCTGAATTTCTGGCTGGACCTCCATCTCCAACTTTCCTTTGGGCCTTTCGTTTGGGTCCCGAAGAATCTTGAAGACTCCACTGTCCAAACCGGTGTAAGCACCAAAGTCAGCTTTGCGAATCGCATCCGCAACATCCGAATCCAACTCAAAGATCGATCTTATGGAGAGGGGTTCCACAAAGTTTTGCAGAACACGCCACTCCTCAGACTTCAACTCTGGGTTGAAATGGTTCAGCCGTTTCAGCAAAACGCTCGGCTCCTTGAGGTAAACGTCTTTGGTCTTGAAGGCCACCTTGACAGGCTTGGGTAGATCATTGGCACTTATGCCTTTGAGTGCCTCACCTAAAACCTGTCTGTTATTGTGGAAGGTTTTCTTAACTCAGTCCACAGTAGTAGCATCATTGCACTGAAGAACCAAGGTTCCCGCATATAAGCCAGAACCTGGGATCTTCGGAAGTTGCTCACCAGTGGGGATCTCATCTATTTTACCAAGAATCACCATCTGGATGATGTCAACTTCTTCCTTGCTCAGCTTACCTGAAGGGAAGGAATCTTTAGTGACTGCCATCTTTATAACCTGAACTGCCTGAGCATATGATCCAGGTTGGATGTCAGTCCTTGGTCTCTTTTCAGTGACCAGATCTCTTTGGAGAAGGTGTGGCTCCATCCGACCTAAGTCGTTTTGTACCTCCGACCTTCTCTTTGACAGCACTAGCTTTTGCAAGCTTCTGGTTTTGCTGCCTGGGAATGGCCCTCCTCCTGCACCTCTGTGACTTTGTGAGTACTTCCTGCATCCCAGCCATGGTTTCAGTGTGTTACTCACAAAGGCTCACAACAGCACCTCCTTCCACAGCCAGGCTGCAGGTCCCCCCCCCCTTTTTTACCAAGATCCAACCCCAGAGGGATTGTTTCAATGGCTGATTGGGATTCACCCGAAGGTGTACTCAATCCTTTAACACTTTCTCTATGGTAACATGGAGAGCTAGGAACTGTCACATCTAATCTCTCCATGTTGTGACTACTGAATGAGAAAAACCACAGATTACTTCCAGTTCGATCGGAACCCCCCACTAGGCTCCGTCTCCCCACACTTTTCTAATGTGAAAAGTATAACCGCCGGTGTCATTTACAAAGCTTGATGATGAAGAACGGGCCATAACGTGCACCTGGTGCACAGGGCTCAAGGATCCAAGGGGGATTTCTTGATATGAAACACTCTCCACCATCCAACCAACGCAACCAAGGGTCTCAGCCTCTGGAACTGTTTACTACAAACGTTTCTTAAAAGCAATACTACAGATACACGCCGCTTTGCCCTTTTTACAACACAACCACATGATTCCATTCCCGAGCCTAAGACGGTATACCTTATGGCAGAGGCCGAAGGGTGGTACTAGGGCCCATAAAGCAGAAGTGATGCTTACTAGGGGTTTGACATTGATGCAATCTGCAGCTAAGAAGAAAACAGGTACCTCAGGATTGCAACACCCGTATCCACAAAAGAAGTGGAACCCTGAGGATTTTACAGGGTGAGTCAGGATGCCTCACTCCCAACCCCCAACCTGGAGGACCAGGATACCTTGTTTGGTCTGGAACCTCATCTTTGACCTGTCTGGCAAGGGTGACCCTACCAGTAGCAATAGCTACTGCCGGCATAGCTCTTAGGATTATCGGCTCACACAAGCTCCACCTCCACGTCAAGGTATCAGTCAGTGGAGTTGTCTTTAAAGTTACTTTACTAAGAATGTTTGACTAATGTTAGATAGTCAATGCATTGTTGGTTTGGACAATGTTAACTTGATCTGTATCAGCTTTTTCTACAAACTGAATCTAAATTAAAGATGCGAGTTCTTTCTTCTGTTCGTTAAATGCCTTGTTTCGTGATAAATAAAATGTTATTTCGTTTAACAAACTTTTCTCATGAAACGTCCACTGCGCAATATCAAATACTTTGTCAACTGAGTTTTCGATCCATGAATTTCCACAGCCTCATTTGCCAAGAGAAGGGTTATAGGCCCAGTTTACGAACTGTTTTCGCAAGAAAAAGTGTATGAGCAAGATATCATAATCTCACAGAGCTCCTAGAAGGGGTCTGAAGTATGAGTGTTAACAACAAAACGGCCACCATTTCTGTTTGCATCTGGTTCGGAGTTGAGTAAGCCCGGAAGCAACTATGGTGGAAATGGAAAAGTTATCCCACAATAACTACGCTTCATGGAGTGTCAGCATGAAGTACACTCTGAGAATGAGGGATGCTACAGCTATGTAACAGGGGCAAAAATTGAATTGGATGAAACAGCGACTAGAAAAGAAAAATTGGATGACGAACGTAAGAGGTACAAAGCGATGGCTATGCTATTTTATGGTTTAGAAGTAGAGTATAGGAAACTTATCTCGTCCACGGAAAATCCCAAAGAAGCGTGGGATCTGTTACAGGAACATTTTATTTTGAACTAAGATTGCGAGCAAATTTGATGAGGTTGCTTGATGCATTCTTTGATGAGAGACCACATTCTGACGAGTCAATTAGACTTTTTATCGCGAGAATCAAAAGAAAAGTTCGAAAGCTCAGTGATGTCGGACATAAGTTGGATGACGTGTTGGTTTCTTTCCAAACAATCAGACACCTCTGATGACTTCAGGGGCATCATGCAAATCATCTATCGACTGCCAAATAAGGAATTCACCCTGGATAAGATTGAAATTGAGCTATTGGCAGAAGAGGACCGACTCGCTCAATGACAACGGGACTAGAACCGGGATGTGAGTACTGGTATGTCAGCTTATAATGTAAAACCGAGAACTTTGACTAAAAATCAGCATAAAAATGTAAAATCTAATGTTAAAAAGATAGGTTCATGTTTTCTATGTAAGAAATTAGGTCTTTTAAAAGTTAATTGCAAAAATTTTCATGCAAATATAAGTGAAGTAATAGAAAACAATTGTTATCTAGAAAACAATAATGTAGAATCGAATGACAAATTCGATTGGGTAGTGGATACTGCAGCAACTCGCCATTTTTGTAACAACTAAAACCTTTTTTCTAAATTTAGTAAATTGAAAGGAACTTCTATGTCCTTAGCTGCTGGAGACTACGAAAGCCCGATCGCAGGTGTCAGTACGATAAACATGTATGTAAATTTGAATGGTCATAAAAACAAAATTGTCTTTAATGAAATTATGTATTCACCCAAACTAAGACGCCTCAGTTCTTGAGGTAAAGAAATATAGCTTTGTGGGTACTAATGATAATATTATGTTTTTTACACCAAATGGTTTAGAGTATTTTTTTGCAAGAAGGAAAGGAGGTCTGTATTTGCTCAAACCTCAGTATGACGTAGGGGTTAAAAGTCATAATATTGAAGATATTAAAACTAAAATTGTTAATCCTCATGAAAAATGTGAAAGTGAAAAATCTAAGACTGCTAAAAACAGTAATCTTAAGGTAAATGATTGTAGCGTTCTTAAAAGTGAAAATCATAGTTATTTTAAAGGTAATGATTAAGGCGCGTATTTTGATGAAATCTGCATTTTTTTCGAATTTTTCCCTTTTATGGGCATTTTTAGCATTTTTGAGGCAATATTTAGCATTTTTATAAGATTTCCTATATTTAGGGTTTTTTTAAATTTTTGTTCTCTATATTTTCTGTTGCAATGAGTGTTTTTGCTAATTCCTGTCTTGGTACCTTTACAAACAAACCCCCGGGGCCGCAACACTTCCTCCAGTTCTGTGGTGCAAACAGGTATTTTACAATAAAGATAGTCTTTCCCGTCGTAAAGGGCTCTGGTCGTAAATCAACTCTCAAGACAGGATTTTGAGAAAGATAATGGGGAAGGGGAACTATTACAATTAATAGGAATTTTCTACTTCAAACTGGGTTGTCCATCCTCTTCACGTGACCAATCAGAAGTGACAACCAGTTTAAACGGGTTTTCAATTTTCTGACAAAGCTAAGGGCAGCTGCAGAGAAATTTAGTCATTATTTCTAATTTGTAAAGGAAGCATTGCTTCAGACATGCCTAAATGCAAACCTTCGCAATCTTGCCATTTGTGCAATTTCAGCATTTTATCGTCGGCCATTAAATGCCTAGAAGAACAACACGTGGAACTGGTTGACGCAATAGTTTACATTGACAACATTAGTGAGGCCATTCAGAAGGCTAAGGATAAGGTTGGGCATTGTATAATTGCCAAATTAAATGATGTTTTGGGTAAAAACCAGGGCTTCAAAACTATGAAGAAAATCTCTCTCATCCTAACTGATGAAGATGAAACTTTTGATATCGAGGAAGAATTGGACGTAAGCGAATCCGTTTTTCTTCAAATATGCACCTATCACATCCGTAGATGTTAAAATAAGCTTTTCACGGTATAAAAGCTTATATTCCGACAATAGAAGATCTTTTACATTTGAGAACATTAGGAAACACCTAATAATTCAATGTAATTCCGATGTTATCATGGGAAAATAAATTGTCGCAGTTCAGGATAATAAAAGTTTTAAGTCAGGTATTTATACATATAAATTTTTTATTACAACAATTTAAATTATTTGTATTTACTCAAAACTTTCGAAATTTGTATCACAAATTAACTAAATTTATTTTTCATGTCTTTCTTTTTTTAAGTTCATAATAATGTAAAACTTTAAGGGCATTTTTTCACTATTTTAAGGGCATTTTTAGTGACATTTTAGGTCATCAAAATCCGTGCCTTAGTAATGATTATTGTGTTTTTAAAAGTAAAACTGCAAATCATAATAATTTTAAAGTTAATGATTTTAAAAGTAAAGCTGCAAATCATAATAATTTTAAGATTGAGGATTCTAGTGTTTTTAGAAGTAAAATTGTGAAGCATAATGATAAAATTATTGATGTAAGTGACAAATTTTTTAATAGTAATACTAATGCCAGTAAAATCTTTAAGAGTAAGAAGATAAGTTCTAGTGTAAATGTTTTTAAAAGTAAAAAACCTTGTTAATGTGATGTATTTAAAAGCAAAATGCAAGTTAGACCTACTATTGAGGTTGGGGGAAATGCTAGACTCTGGTATAAAAGTTTTCGCCACGTTAATTTTGATTACCTATACCATACATATAAAATTTCTGCTGTTAATGGATTACCAAAAATCAGTGAAAGAAAAATTGACTATATATATTGTAAACTTGCTAAATTAAAACAAGTTTCATTCAAATCAATAGGAGAATCGGATCTCAAAAACCACTTGAGCTAATTCATATGGATGTGTGTGGTCCTATGCCAAAACCATCACGTCGAGGGGCTAAATATATTTTGAGCATAAGTGACGATTATTTCAGAAAAGTTACTGTATTCCCGATGAAACAAAAATCGGAAGTTTTTGATAAGTTTAAATAGTTTCAGAACAAAGCAGAAAGATTTTTGAATCACAAAATTATTTGTGTACGCACTGACAATGGTATGGAATTTTGTAACAATGAATTTAACAAACTTTTAGAAAGTAAAGGAATAAAAGCAGAAAGAACAAATAGTTATACACCTGAACAAAGCAGAGTATCAGAGCATTTTAATTTGACTGTATTAGATTGCATTAAAGCTATGCTTAATGACAGCAATTTAGTTGATGATTTTTGGGCAGAAGCTCTTCTCTGTTTCACCTATGTGAAAAATCGCATTTGTCACAAATTCAAAAACCAAACACCTGGAATTATATTAGCTGGAAACCATCGTTATCTCATCTCAAGGTCTTTGGAAGCCAGGCTTTTGTTGGGAAACCAAAACAGCTTAGGGGCAAGCTAGACATTAGGATTAGACTGTTTCAAACTTAATGGGCAAAAAAAAAAAATTTGATTTCTAATTCACATACCTTCTAATTTTATGAGGTTTCATGATATAAGTACACTTGTAAAATTTTAAGATCTTAGGAACATATTAAGTGACAGCTCAATGCACTTGAAGTTTAGAAAATTAAGGTTATTTTATTAGATTTCACCATGTTACTAAATATACTATTATACTTGTTAATATTATCAAACAGATAGTATAAAAACAAAATGAAAAGGCAAGGTAATAATATGTTGTATTAAAACAATTTTTTAGTTTTGAAATTTTTCTTGAGTGGGAGTTTTAAATAGCTGACGATGATGTTCAACGACTTGAAAAATTAGCTGTCGTTGATCCTCGTCATGTGTAAGTATTGAGTTTAAATCAGTGGCTAGTTTCACGGCTCGCTCAGCACAGTCATTGACAACTTTGATTGCAGCTACCTTTTCCTTGGCATGCACATAATCTACTCCATTATCCCAAGTTTGTGGGTCAGTGTCCAGAAAGTCACAGGCAACCTTTAACCCTTTCGGGACGGCGACATTCCGGAGCTGTCGCGGCCCAAAGGACGACGCGCTTCGCTTCCGAACTGGTCGAAAAGGACGGTGCATTTTTTGCGCTAAGCCTAACCTCGATAAAAATTCACTAAAAATCACCTATTCAACACAGAAATCTACTTTTTACAGGAATAAAAGAAATATTTATGTTCTATTTGATGTATAATTTTCATACAAATCTGAATACAAAATACTCGTTAGTTGCTCCTATTCTTTTATCCGAAATAAATGAATAATTTCACTGTCTCTAAAACCCAAACAAAAAAAATACTCTCTTATATTCCTATGATTCACCAATGAAATCATAACGCTGAAATAAAAATAAAAACCGAAACTCAATTATAAAATTGTTGATGCTACGAGAATTGCTCTGTTTGTTTATGTTACAAAATGATTTTCACTGCTCCAAATGGAGAAATAATTCATTCGATCCTCTTCTGCCAAGGTCATGCCTCCGCAAAATGCATTGAAGTTAGTTCCATGGACAAGTAACGCCATCTAGTTCACAAATTAAAACGTTCTGCGTACTGGCACTTATACGTGCCACTATCCGCTTGCGGTAAAATTTCCTCTGGCCCGAGTGAGTGCCACTCGTCCTTGAATGCATGTTCGCATCTGGCACTTGGGCGTGCCATTCGTCGCAAAAGGGTTAAAGCTGATAAAAGGTTGTAAGATCTATTTGAGGCAAAGTCTGATAATGTCTTTGTTCATGAAAGTTTTAATTTTTGTTCCATCTAATCTTCTTAAGTCCTGCTTCTTCTCTGGCTTTTTCATGGCTTTAATAAGAGAAATTTTCTCTTCAACTAGCAAATAGTCTGAGAAAAGTGCTAGTGCAACAAGGTCTTCACTTAAATACCATACTTGGCCTTTAAGCTTTAAAAATGCAGTTTGCGCAACTAGATTGTCAATTTGCATGTAAGACTCTATAGAGTTTGTAGTAGGCACAAATCGTTTCTGGGAGCATTATGACTGCTAGGTGCAGAAAACCATGCTTTCACATAGATTGTAAGCAGGAAGAGACAGATTCGTTTTAAACTCTGCAGCTCATGCTTGCTTAAATTGAACTGCTCACGGAAACAGAATATTTTCAGGCAATACATTCCTTTCAACATCCACCTTGCTCGATAGTAAGAACCAGGAAGATTAAATTTTGTGTTCGTTGGAATAGATTCTGTTTCACCCAGAGTTATGAGAGACAGTTTTATGAACTCTAAATAGTCATGACGGGGTTGATTTTTCAATTGAGCGTGCAAGAATTCTACTGTAGCATGTCGTTTTAATTCAAGCCATCGCTTCTCATCATTTGTCAAAACACAGTGAGGTGTATCTTTGTCAATTGGTGCATAGTTGGATAGGTCAAGAAAATGCCAATATTCTTGAAATCTACCAAAAAGTGCTACTTGTGGACCCGATGAAGTGAAAAATTTATCAAATACAGCAGTAGCAATTATTTCAAGAATCTGGTGTCTGCAAGCTAAAAACAGGAGACGCTTATTAAATGCCTTTTGAATGACTGAAATAGCACCAGTATGAATCCCGGTATTTACACTTGTAGTGTCAAAACATAAACCTGCGATGCATTCAGCTACCCCATCCCAAGTTGTAAGTAACTGAATTATTGCATTGCCGATTTTAAGACATGTACCTGATGGTATTTTTAGAATACCCAACAGTTTCTCAACTTGAAAACCTGAAACAACTGGCATGCGATCTGTTATTGTTCCATCATGGTCTGGTAATAACTTGCCATCAAAATGACAAACAAGTGGTGTGTTGGGTGAGAACTTTTCTTCGGTGCTCTCTCCAATCAACTTATATACTGTCTTCCTGGATCTATAGAGTGAGGTTGGTGACAATGTCAAATCATCTACATTAACTCCAACAGCTTTTAATGTTGGGGCAACAATGTACATTGCCTAACGGGGTGTAGTCTTGGTTCTATCTAAGCTTGAAATAAACAATGGATTATCTACCACTTGCCGTTTGTCTGAATATTGAGATTTTGTAAATGGTAGATGGTCCTGCATCTGTGTTAAAGCCTCTAGTTCTTTGAATAACCTGTTGATGATATTTACTTATTGCTGCAGGTTCATCGTCATCATCATCAGTACAGCAGCAGTCAGTTGTTAAACTAGCTTCGTCATTAATGGCTGTACTAGAATATGTTTCATTTCCCATTTCTAAATGTGCCACCTTTATAGCTTTTTCATATCTCTGATATTCTTCAAGCTTTAGTTTCTGCTTCATTTTCTCTTTCTGTTTGAAAATTTTGTCCTCACCAATCATAATCTATTCCTTGCAGTAAGTTGATTTTGCAAAAAGTCCCAATCTTGAGGAATTTTAATAAGATTTTTAGAACTGGCATGTGAGATGTTGAATAGATTTTCTAATTGATCTAAAAACATACTTTCCAGTTCTATTTGGCGATGTGTTCACCTATTTTTGTTTTTGCATATGCTGACATATTTTTCATTAACTTTTTTCAGTTTGGCTACTGCATTTGGCTTTTGAGTAGTTGGAATATTAGCCATTTGCCATAACTGATACAGTTCATCAATTATAAGAACTTACAGACAGAGATTGTTTATTAGTTTTGAGATCATAAAATAAGCGACAAAGTACTTGCCTGACTGTGGGCAACAGATTAAAATGTTCTTTATCAAGTATGGGAATTAGGTGACCAATTAACCGTACCATAGTTGAAGAACGTGTGTTTATGTTTACTTTTGATTTACCTGTTACTGATGAATCACACATCTTTCCTATAAACAAAACAAAACTTCTATTTAACAAACAATAACTTTTGATATTATTAACTACTGAGTAGAGTTTAAGAAAATCTCTTGGAAAACAAATCTACAAATGCAGTTCAGATGATTGTTTTTCTCCACTAGAGTGCAGCAATCTGTTAAATGTGCTTTGTTTGTTTTTGTTTTGCACTTCACTTCACTTCACTGCTTGGCCTCTCGCTTCACTTCACTTCACTTTATTATACTTATTTTTTTGTTCTATACTTATGGATTAGTTAATATATATAATTATTAATTAAATAAAATTACACTAGTACACATATTACATATAATTATTGAAATAATACCTAATTTTGTAATATTTAAGCCTTTTGAGAGGTCTGTTGAAATGAATGCTATGGCTTAAAATTTTTTCAGGATATTTATTTTACCATTCCTCATAATTTAAGCCCATATGCGTGTTATTCAAAGGAACTTTTTTTTTTTTTTTTTTTTTTAACAGTCTACTAGACATGAAGGCTCAGGAAGGGATAATGGTTGGATATGCACTTTAGACAAGAGGGTACAGAATTTGGCTTTTAGATGATCACAAAATAATTGAAACCAGTAATGTAAAATTTAATGAGAGTAGCAAAACAGAGGAGGGCGGTCTGGGACCCAAAGAAGGTGAAAAAAACAAATATAATTAATTTTGAAAAGGTTAAATTTACACCTCAAAAATTGAGATATTTAGATTCGTCTGATGATGAGTATATGGATAGAGATGCAGATGAAACAACAGAGGAAGAAAAAGACACTGATATACTCAATGAGGAAATGGGGTCTTCTGTTGATAGTCGTCTGGTTCCCTCTCTAAGTACTACTTGGCTCAAAAAGCAAATTCCTAGAAAAACAGGAACACATGTAAAAAAGATACAGATAATTTATCTATTTCAAAACTTAAATTCAAAGCATATAAATAATTAATAAAACAAAATTGCAAATGTACAGAAAATTTTATAGTTACATATCTCTTACTTTAAAATATATTCTTTATAAATTTATTTTTCTAACTGCACAAATTGAAGATAATAGTTAGAATCCTCATAATTTAGGCTGCTTACTGAAGATCAGAAAAGTAGATAGAAATACTTATGCATCATTTTATATGCAGAAACATAAATTTTTATAATATGGGAGGGGGAGTATTTATAAGGGGTTCATAAAAGAACAATGATGGTTATTCGTAAGTTATTTCCTAATCTGTGTGGGAATGGTGCTTAATAACCCTGCTTTAAATAAATATTTATGTATCATGCAAGTGCTAATACCCTTCTTATTGACGGGAAACAATAAGGAATATTAATTGAAGGGAAGGAATAAAACCCATTGTAAACAATGCCTGGGCTCAAAGCAGTCAGTCACTGGCTGACATAGTTTAATGATGAGGCCAATTGTTGACAGCTGAAAAGTTTGCAATTTTTTTTTTCAACTTGTTTGATGTTATGCAAAATTGTGTTTAAATATTTTATATAATAATTAAAAAATTTACAGATATATTACCCATACTTATTTACGGGTTTATTATATGGTAGACATAAGTCAGTCAACCTTCTCTCCATACAGCAACCGATCCTTCTCTCCAGACCTTGAGCTGGCGAGTATCAGTTAGGTGCAAGACACTACTATGTCTGTTAACAAAGAAAACTTTCCTTAAGAGATCTACTTTTGTAAGATCTATTATTTGGCGAAGGGGGTGGAATAAAAGTTAGGAAAAATTTAAGAGATTGGCAAAATACAAAACTTACTTTTTCTGATAACACACATTTACAAATAATTTTAATTTTTTTAATGAGTAATATTGTTAACATGCATTTATTGCTAACTTTTCATTTTTGATATTGAATACATTTTCAAAACTTATTTTAGGTGCTTTTTCTAAATCTAAGTTTTTTGCAAGTCACTGTCAGTATCCTCATCTTAATTCAATAATACAAATATAGTTTGTCGGATTATGATTCTCTTACGCCCCTCATTACGTAATATTTGATCAACATCATGTCAAAACAGGAGGGTAGAGAAGGAATTTTTATCTGCTGTTAGCAACCTCTCTAGGTATTGATGATATTAAAGGATATCTTCAAAAGGATGCATTGCGCAGGGGCCCGGACCACATAGCAGTTTATGAAGAAAAGCAATAGATAAAATAAAATACGGCATAGTAGGGAGGTCCCGCAATTGGATCGCCACGCTCCCCATAAAAAATAAATTAAAAATAATGAAAGAGCAGAAATGTGAAGAATGTTAAATAAACATATTCCCGCTTCCAACAGATAAAACTTTTAAACAATTTTCATTTCTTTTTAAACTTAAAATTTTGTCAAAGTATTCCATGTTTAGTATGCATCTGGGATGAAAAGTACCAAAGATTTGAACTTTGTAAGAATTTTTGTTCAAAAACCAATATTTAAAAATATAGTTTTCTGGAGTAGAGTTTTTTTGAGCCGCAGGAACTTGTGCGTGTGTTTTTGTTGATTCTATCAAAACAGAGGATGATTGAAGGGAAATAGCTGTGTCTAGATTAACGGGTTGCAATAGCTTTGATGAAATATAGGATAACTTATTTCCCTCATATTATTTAATTACTGCCTTCGGCGACCAGCCCTATTGTTTTTCAAAAAAGTTTTTAAACTTGCAATACCTTTCTTGCAGTAACTGTCGATCGCACACTTACGTTACGTGCGCAAGTCACGGCTAAGTGTGCAGTTTATGAAGTGTTGATCTTGTACCCCAGCTACGCGCGCAAATTACGGCTAACGATGTAGTTCATGAAGTAGCTGTCGATCGCACGTCTCCGTTACGCGCTCAAGTCATGACTAATGGTTCAGTTCATGAAGTAGCTGTCTTTCGCACACCTCAGCTACACGCATAAATCGTGGCTAGCGGTGCATTTCATGGAATAGATGTCGATCGCACGCCTTCGTTACTCGCGCAAGTCATGTCTAACGGTGCAGTTGATGAAGTAGCTGTCATTTGCACACCTCAGCTACGCGGGCAAGTCACGGCTAACGGTACATTTAATGAAGTAGCTGTCATCTCAGCTACGCGCGCAAATTACGGCTAACGATGTAATTCATGAAGTAGCTGTCGATCGCACGTCTCCGTTATGCGCTCAAGTCATAACTAATGGTTCAGTTCATTAAGTAGCTGTCTATCGCATACCTCAGCTACACGCATAAATCGTGGTTACCGGTGCAGTTCATGGAGTAGATGTCGATCGCACGCCTTCGTTACGCGCGCAAGTGATGGCTAACGGTGCAGTTGATATAGCAGTTGTCAATTGCACACCTCAGCTACACGGCTAACGGTACAGTTGATGAAGTAGCTATCTATCTCAGCTACGCGCGCAAGTTACGGCTAACGATATAGTTCATCAAGTGGCTGTTGATCGCACGTTTCCGTTACGCGCGCAAGTTATGACTAACGGTGCAGTTCATGAAGTAGCTGTCAATCGCACACCTCAGCTACACGCGCAAGTTATGGCTAACTCATTAAGTAGCTGTCAATCGCGTTTCCGTATGCAATGCGGGCACACGGGTACAGCTGCTGTGTATAAAAGGAATCGTCTTTTATTAGCGGGTGCATGCAATCCACGTACGATATATGCAATAACGGCAATTCTACTGCATGTAATAACGATATACACGCTGCGCGGGCACATGCAATCTGCATAGATTTGAAATAGCTGTCAATCGCGTTCCAGCCCACTACGAGGGTTCAAGGCTAACAGATAAACACTTTTCCCAAAATAAATTGGCTTTTATTAGCATTATTTACTTTAAGCCCTCCCGCTGCGCGGGTGCATGCAATCCTTGTACATTACATGCAATAACTACTAACTTACCAGCTAGATTTTTGCTCTTATGGCCGTATTTTATTTTACTATTCTTCAAAAATTTTAAATGTGATTTTGAGCTTTTTGGATTCTTTTTTTTTGTTAATTATATTAAGATTTTATTTTTTTGTTATATAAAGTTGTTTGAAAACTAAACTAACATATTTCTAACATGCATATATATAGTGTGTATGTATGTATATATTTACACAAAAAATACCTGTGATAAAGTGGCCACTGGATACTGAGTGATAATTTGAATTTTTAAGTCTACAGAGCATTAAAATGAAATAGGAAAAATATTCAAAAGATTACCTTTTTCTTTCAATGATGTTTGTTTTTTGTATCAATTCTTCTTTAATTAATGAAAAGAACGGTAATTAAACAGTACTAATAATAGAAATAATTAAAATTAGCTCCTAAAATTTACCTAAAATTTTGAAAAAAAATCCTTAAATTCCTACCTAAAATTTTTAGAAAATTTGCTATGATCCCTGGATTAATTTCCTTTAATTTATCATGATGCAAAATATGTTATGAATATTTAACTAATAAATACATTTACAAGCCGAAAATAGTGGGGGCATTTTCACACACCATTTTTATTTTAATGCGCTATTTTAATTCCGTTTGCACATCTGCTTGTTGGCATGCAAGAATTTAAAAATTTAAAATCAGTTTAAAAAGATTCTATATTGCATGTCGCCATAAAGATTTAGCAGAAGTAGCAGTGGTTTATCTAACAATATCATTGAAGAGACCATACGTGAATAATAACTAATTTATTTTCACGAAAGCAATATGAAGGATAATATAAACACTACACATATCATTTACTTTGATACGGTATTTGCAAATGTCGAAAGCAATATCGTCTAGAAAATTTAATCAGACAGAAAACTAGGCCTAACAAAGCTGGGCACGTACTTTGCCAATTTACCGGCAATCATGTTTGAAATTTATACAACATTGTTCATAATACAAGAACATTCCAGAAACAGGAAAAATATGAACAGTAACGTCACGATATCAGACAACAGATATCAGCGTACCGTTCAACAGATCGTGAGAAGATCAGACAATATCATCATTCAAGATGAAGATGATTCAACTGATACATCCACAAGTTTAAATAGTGCTGCATTATCGAAGTAGATGTTAATGTTTTTCCGGAGTATGCTAATCTCTCTCTCTCTCTCTCTCTAATCGGTTGAAGTAGAAATTAGCATATTCCGGATGTTGACATCTTAATTTGCAGGAATACTGAACATGGGGTTAAAACTTAATGACAAGCTATCCTAATGTGATTAGCGAATCAACACACAGTAACTTCTGGCATTTTGACCGTACTTTAACCAATGTACGTGTTGCTTGTTTACACGGAAGTTTTCAAACAATCGGCCCCCTCCTGCAGATTGAGTTGCTTAACCACACAAATACAAGTTATAATCAAATTTCAAATTCATGTTGAATACATACTGCTTTATAGAGTTTCAAAATATCATGTATAAAATTTAGTGTATAATTACATTTCAAGACAATGTTTAAAAAGTAGAAATACATCATGATACAATTTACATGAGAACACAAAGTTAAAATATCTCTATGTTAAAAACAGGAGATACCATTTTTAAATTCAAAAACTCTTAAACCATCGCCACACAGTATAAACTCAACAGTACCTAAACTACATGTTGAGGGAATGTCAAAAAGTTTGTATATCACATTGAAAAATTTCAAACATTTAAACCTTCACCACACAGTTTAAACTTATTAGTATCTAAACTACTAAATGAGGGATTGAAAAAATGTATAAGTTAATTTTAGTATATACACAAAAGCCTTGAAAATCTTCGCCACACAGTATAAACACATTGGTAACTAAATTACACAATGTGGGTTTTGAAAAAGTGTTTAAGTTAATTTGAAAATACAACTATACAATTTAGAACAGTTAAATTTTGAATTCAAATTACAATTTAAACATTTTAAAGAAGTTTTAAAGATTTCACAGAGTTTAAAAATTGCTTCTTTGGTAAAAAGTTTTATAAAACCATCAGCTTTGTTATTTTTGCTGTTTACAAATTTAATCTCAGAGTTTCTTTTCAACTAGATTTTTCAAAAAATGATATTTAACATCAATTGTGTTTTCTTCTATGATTCTCAATGGGTGAATTGGAAAAGTCAATGACTGCTTGGTTGTCCCAGAATATTACACTGTTTCCTAACTGAAGGCCAAGCTTATTACATTCCAGTAATATATTTTGTACCCACATCATTTCCTTTGCAGATTCAGCCAATGAGATATATTTAGCTTCCATTGTAGATAGACTCACACATTTATGGTTAAATGTCCTTCATGAAATAGGTACCATATCTACAAAAGATATCATGCCTCCCATTGTTACTCTATCATCCCTATTAGCTGCAAAGTCAGAATCAGTAAAACAATTTAAATTTACAGATTGAATGTTAGATAAGTTTAATTTTTAAAATCCCTTGTTTTTTCTACATACCCTAGAAGTTTCAGTGGAACACAGTGTTTAAATACCTGGGTTTTCCAGGACTTGGGATAAGATATTTACAGCATAACTTATATCGGCTGTAGTTCTGCTGGCAAGAAATGATAAACAACCTAATAAGTTTCTGTAAGGTAATTCAATGATTTGCCAGGCAATCTGCTTTGCTTAAAACTACTCCCTTTGCTATGGGTAAACTTGAAACAGGATATTTAAACTTTGAGAATTTATCGCACATTTTTGTAATGTATTGATTTTAATGTATGAAATGTTTATCATGTTTTTCCTCAAATTCAATACTTAGTAACATTTTTGATTTACCTAACATTTTAATATTAAATTTAGACTTTAGTAGAGAAGTTATAGAATTTAGATCATTTTGATTTTTGGCAAATATGTCATCTACGTAAACAATTAATAAAGCTTTATTCTTCAAATTATATGCACAATTGCACCACTTAAACTATGAAATTTAGTTTTCTGAGAACCTGGTCTTACTCAAGATACTATTCTCTGCCACTTTGATGCAGGCCATAGATTGCTTTATTTAAATGACATACATATTTACTTTTGTTTTTGTCAAAAAATCCTGGGGGTTGTCTCATTAATATTTTTTCACTGAGATTGGCATATAAATATGCACATTTGATATCAAGTTGTATTTGGAACTATACTAATAAACATACAAAAATAGTAAAAAACATTCTAATAATTGTAAAGTTAATCACTGGGCTAAACACTTTGTCATAAATTTGCCCCTTTTCCCTGTTAAATCCCTGTGCCTTGTACCTACAAATTTCACCTCTTTCGTCTCTTTTGACTGTATATACCCAATGGCAACCGATTACTTTGTCGGAAGTAGGTGCAGGCACTAAGTCCCAGACACCTCTTTCCTTCATGACACCTAATTTGTCTGCCATGGCTATATTCCATTCTTTGGATTGGGATCAATTAGCCGCTTCCTTGTAGTTCCTAGGGATTTGGATCTCTACAATGTTTGCTTCTGGTTGATTCCCTGATCGCCCTTGAAATTGAAAAATTTTTCATTAAATTTTATTTTCTATTTCTCACAAAACCTTTTTATTCCTTTGAGTGACTTTAACCTTGATCTTTTTCCTTTTTAATAGTAATAAACGTCTTTTCTTTATCCTGTCATCTTTGGAATGATTTTTCTGATCCAAGTAGTATCTGGATCGGGAATTGGACTATTATCACCAGAGGATCCCGTTTTCTCACTGCTTTCTCCAATGTCTTGATCTTCCTCTCATGAATCATCTTTTTCCCTCTCCATATACTCCTCATCAGACGAGTCTAGATACGTAGGGTTGTGAGATGAAAAAGTAAATTTTTCTACTAGTTTAGGTTTCTCATTAATATTGGGTCCCAGACCTTCCTCTGTATTGCACTCTTCATTAAATTTTACGTTATTAGTCTCGACTATCTTTCCCTCATTCAAGAGCCATATCCTATATCCCTGAGCTTATCCTCTTTGGATCTTGTGCCAAAAATCCTTAATCAACCAACCAACCAACCTATATCCCTGAGTTTTTAAATCATACCCTACCATAATGCCCTCTTGTGCCCTCATGTCAAATTTCCCCTTAAGTTGTTTAGGCTTGCCTACAAAAACTTGACAATGCTCTGAGGTGGGCTACTGATGGTTTTCTGCCGCTGTATAACTCGATTGGTATCAGATTCTTGAATTTGTGGCAGATTCGACTTTTAACATATGCAAAACAGAGTAAAGCTTCTGCCCAAAAGTCTTCTTTCAAATTACTGTCATTTAACGTTGCCCGAACACAATCCAAAGCTGTTAAATTGAACCTTTCTGAAATTGCGTTTTGCGGGTGTGTATGTAGTTGTCCTTTCTGCTTTAATGTCTTGTGTTTCTAAACACTTCTCAAATACAATGTGGTAAAATTCCATACCATTGTCAGTCCTGACGTTCAAAATTTTGGAATTCAAAAATCTTTCCGCTCTATGCTGAAATTGTTTAAATCTATCAAAAACTTCTGATTTTTTTTTTTTTTATAGGATGAACTGTTACTTTACGCGAAAAATCATCGAAAAATTATCGGTTATGCTAAGGAAATACCTCGCTCCTCCACGCAATGGTTTTGGCATAGGTACACAAACATTCTTATGGATTAGTTCAAATGGTTTATCAGATCTAATTCTTCCTAGGGATTTAAAAGAAATTCTTCTTGTTATCGCTAATTTACAGCATTTGCAATTGATTATTCTAACACTGATATTTGGCAATCCTTTAACAGCAGATACTTTACATGCATGGCGTAAATAGTCAAAGTTAATGTGACAGTACGTTTTATGCCATAGCCTTATATTTCCCCCGACTTCAATGGGTTATTTTACATGATTAGAACTTTTAAGTACATCATATTTGCAAGGCTTGTTTGGTTTAAAAACACTAACACTAGATTTTACAACTTTACTTTTAAAAACTTTACTGGTATTACTGCAATTGTCATTACTTTTTACAGATTTACAAGTCTTAAAATTACTATTCACATTTAGTTTTTTTAAAAGAAGTGCAAGAATTTTTAAAATCATAATTAACATTTTTAGTTTTACAAGCACATGAGTCATTAACTTTAAAATTGCTTTTACTTTTAAAAACATTAGAAATTTTTTACTTTACATTTTTTGCTTTAGGCTTAATACTTTTACTGCCTGCTGACTTTTCAACATTAAAATTGTTGGCTTTAATCTCATATTGAGGCCTGAGGAAATACAAGCCATTTTGCCTTTTGGCATAAAACCATTTACTACCATCTGGTTTGTAAAAATATTTGTACTATTTGTACATGTGAAATTGCAATTTTGCTCTTCTAAAATTGAAGCATCAATTAAGTTTCTCCTCAATATAGGTGAATACATAACCTCAGTTATGTGAATTAAATTCTTAACATTATTCATTTTGACATACATACTAATCGATCGGACACCTTCTATTTGGCTTTCTTGATCACCGGCAGCTAAGAACATTGTTGTCCCTTTAAGCTCTTTAAATTTGTCGAACATTTCCAAATTGTTGCAAAAATGCCTAGTTGCTGTCGTGTCAACAATCCAACTGAATTTGTCAGTCGATTCAGTATTACAATTTTCAATGCTGGAGTGAATTTCACTTAATTTTGCATTATATAGTTTGCAGTCTGCTTTTAGATGACCATATGCCTTGCATAAATGCAAGGGCCTACCTGTTCATTTAAATTTACATTTTTAGAAATTAAATTTTTAAAATTATGTACTTTTGCATTTTTAGATACATTTCTAGATTGTTTAGATTTAGGCACACAGTAAGCTAAACTCTTACTTCCATTTAGTTGCTCATCATGTATTTGCTGGGCAAGCAGGTCCTCATCTCCAATCAACTCAGCTTCGATGTGCTTTAAGGTAAATTGGTCATCTGGTAGTCCATATAAAGTCTGTATTATCCCTCTGATTTCATCACTTAGATGATGTATTGTCTGGAATGAGATTTAGACCTCGGCCATTGGGTGGCCGGCATCTTTCAGTTTGGATACTAATCTTTTTACCCTTGATATAAAGAGTCCTATTGGTTCACCTGGGATTGGTTTTTCATTAAAAAAGTTATCAAAAGGTCTCATTAGACCAGCCCTGGACTTTGGTTCAAAATGTGTGTTTAACATTTCCCATGCTGCTAATGGTTCCTCTACCGCAGAAATCAAGTCACGATATTCTATTTCCAGACTGTAGTACAGTGTTGACAACGTCTTTTCCTTCCTTCTCTGGTATTTTAATTTTTCCTTTCTGGTGGCTTCCTCACCCGGTTTTTTCTTTTGTTCCAGTAATAAATCCATATAGGCCATCATTTATCAGTGCAAATTTGATGTCTACTATCCATGTTGAAACATTGTCTCTATTCAATTTCTCCATTTCGAGTGTCGCCATATTTTATTTTTATGCAGCTGCGGCCCCCGTCTTGGAGCTGAATCGAACTTCAAAACTGACTAGATAAACGGCGTTTCCTGGCCCATAATCACTTGTTGGCATGGAAGAATTTAAAAATTTAAAATCAGTTTAAAAAGATTCTATATTGCACGTCGCCATGAAGATTTAGCAGAAGTAGCAGTGGTTTATCTAACAATATCATTGAAGAGACCATACGTGAATAATAACTAATTTATTTTTATGAAAGCAATATGAAGGATAATATAGACACTATGCGTATCATTTACTTTGATATGGTATTTGCAAAAGTCAAAAACAACACTGTCTTGAAAGTTTACATCAGACAGAAAACTAGGCCTAACAGAACAGGCCACGTGCTTTGCCAATTTACTGGCAATCATGTTTGAAATTTATACAACATCGTTCATTATACAATAACATTCCAAAAACAGGAAAAATATGAACAGTAACGTCACGATATCAGACAACAGATATTGGCTTACCGTCCAACAGATCGTGAGAAGATCAGACAATATGATCATTCAAGATGATGATGATTCAACTGACACATCCGCAAGTTTAAATAGTGCTGCATCATCGAAGTAGAGTTCGAAGTAGTGTTTTTCCGGAGTATGCTAATTTCTAATCAGTTGAAGTAGAAATTAGCATATTCCGGATATTGATTCTCAATTTGCAGGAATACGGAACCTTGGGTTAAAACTTAGTGACAAGCTATCCTAATGTGATTAGCCAATCAGCACACAGTAACTTTTGGGATTTTGACCGTACTTTAACCGATGTACATGTTGCTTGTTTGCACTGAAGTTTTCTAACGCTGCTTTCAGAAACCATTTAAAATTTGAGGTAGATGTAAAAATGATGAAAGTCCTATTTGTACAGTATGAGTATGTAAAAGTGGGGGCACACCGAATTTCATTAAGGCGCTGATGGGGTCAATTGATAGAATGCGCTGCATCCTGGCATGTCTCAAAAGTAAACTTATCCATGATCACTGGATGGAAGGAGATAGGAATGTGGATTGCACTCATTCTCGGCTGCAAGTGCAATAAATTAACAGCTGTAGCAGTATTATGGTGATTTTTGACAGATTTTTCTCGCTTTCTAGAGAATTGTTTAGGAAAAGAGTCATTTTAAACTATCGCAGTTAGACCGATCACAATTTCGTTAATCACTCATTTAAGTTGAATCGTCATGGGCTAGTGGAAATTTTAACACCTGGGTTGGGGAGAAATGAATAGGACATCTACGGAATATTCAAGCTCTGGGAAAAAGTTTTTCAGTTCATGTACGTGACACATTGTTAAAAGTAGGATATAAAAACAGGTAAGTACAGAGCGCGAAAAAAGTATAAGTACAATGTATAATTGAATGAAAATATACTTTATTTTCACTTTATCAAAATAAATTTTTGATATTTCTGACCTCTAATATGAAATTATACAATAGCATTTATAACACATAAAACAACAAATATGAACCTTACAAAAGTTGACCTTTTAAAGATTATCACTAAAAAAAATATAGAAAAAAGTATAAGGACACATTCTAAATTACTTAATATTTTTCTTCATAATCAAGAAAACAACCTTTTTTTCAATTATTTGAATAAGCCGAGAGGTCATCTATGCTGAAAGTTATTTTAAAGTGCCTATGGAAATGTCATTCCAAGCTTGTTTGATGGCTAACACAAGATCCTGTTTACACTGATATTGTGTGCCATTTTTATAAACTTCTCGGGCTAGAAGGCACCATAAATTTTCTATTGGATTGAGATTGGGACTCCTCGCCGGCCAATGCAGTAAATTTACTGAATTAGCTTCAAACCAGAGTTTTGCACTCTTAGAAACGTGTATGGAAGCATTATCCTGCTGGAAAATATAGTCTCCTGAAGTAATTAGTGAGGCCTCAGGTAACAAATATTCACCTAACATATCAACATATTTATCAGAGTTAATTTTGCAGTTGATAAAGACGATAGATATGGTTCCATTTGCTGCAAAAGCACCCCAAATCATTACTGTGCCTCAACCGTATTGACGTTTGGAAAAAACTTCTTTGGTTTTATGCAGATTATACCAAAAATCGTGAAAACCATCTGGCCCATCAAGATTGAACTTCTTTTAGTTCGAAAAGATTACATCATTCCATTTTAGACCGAGAGAAATGCATTTTTATGAAAATTTCTCTCTTCGTTCCTTTTTAAGAAGTGGGTGTGACATTAACTTTCCATACCAAATATTCGGATGTTTATTCAAGATATTTTGAACTGTTCGTGTGGAACATGGTAAATCCAAATTTCTTCTAACTTCATTTGCAGTTTCCTTTTTCTCGCAAGCTCTTCTGACAACCATTATTTTCTGTCAATGCGTTAGAATTTCTGGTCTTCCACTTCATTTTCTCATCCCATACATTCCAGGTTCTTTTAGAAAATTATAAACTACAGTTTTAGATCTTTTAATTTTTTTCGAAATTTCATGCCCACTCAATCCACATACTTTAAAAGCAAGAATTTCCCCTTTTTCAAGGTCAGACAAATGAGTTCCTTCTGGTATCGTACAAGAATCGTGAAGAAATGAGGCAAGTGTGAATTTTGCTTAGAAACCCAGTCTTTATATTTGAAATGGCCATTTTCTGCTTTCAAATATGCAAATTTTACTATAATTTTAGATGAAAAAACAGTTGTCCTTATACTGTTTTCCAAGATCACATGGGTTTAAAATTTATAAAGTAAATTTATACATATTTATTTTTGGAAAATTTAACTAATTTAATTGAAAAAAAACTTAATGTTATCAATATTTTTACTTAAGAAATTTGCATATATTTCCGTCTAAAGATTTCTAGATTTGGCGAGTTTTTGCTTGTCTTTATACTTTTCTCGCGCACTGTAAGAAATTTACTTTACCAAACATATTGATGTGCACTTCGAAAGCTACCATACACAGGTTACACGTTATGGCGAATATAAGACTTTAACATTCATGGATTTCAGTATTTAAAACACGGTAAAAACATGGTCTCATAAACAGAGAACCATTTAAAGCAATAGGATCATCTTTACCATTGATCAAACCACCGTGTTAATAATCTACTGATCGTACATTCGAACCAGCCGTCAAACAATTCAGGTGACATGGCCTTACAAGTCAAGAAGGTCTGATGCATGTCCTGTTCTAAAAATGTGTCTAGTATTTATACTCAGGGATGGTTCTGGAACTCAATTGTTGCCGGTAATGCCCTCTGGATATGCAAAGTAGATGCGTACGTGGCGAAAAGGTGATTTGTATGATAAGCCTGTTGGGAAAACATCACGATTCGTTCACGAGAATGGAAAAAAATCATTCAATAATAAATTAAGATGAATGCATGTTCACTGGAAACGAGAATCGCGATGTAAACAAACCCATTTTTCCAACAATCGGCCCTCTCATGCCAAACACCAAGTAAGTCTCAACGCCTATGCAATCAGACAAAAATTCATTCCAAGGACCAAGACATGTTAAAAATGTCAAGGCCCCCAGTATCGTACCAAAAATATAATGCATGAAGAAAATTTAATACATTAAAAATTTGAAGTATAAACACTTATAACATTTGCAAAATAGTGAACAGCTTATATCAATATATCAAATTGAAAACACAGAATAAGCACACACATCCACTAATTAAAAACTGAGTATAAGTATTTAAGAAGTTAAATATTTAAGGTATATGACTAATGGGATATCAACATTTTAAAATCTTAAGAAGAACGGAATATCATCAGGGATTCATTACAAGTAAATTTGATTATTCAAGTTTTTTCTCATATTATTCCAGTTTTTAAATCCTAGGTATAAACATTTACCATGAAGATAGATATTTAACTTTTAACATTATTGAAAGATTGAAACTTTATGTAGAAACATTAAATTTAATATTTAAGTTTAAAAATTTAAGTGTAAACATCACAATTTAAGTTTACACAATTTAAGTATAAATATTAAATTCAATATCTAAGAGTAGAAAAATTTTAGTATAAACATTAAATTTCAGTTTAAAAATTTAAAAGGTTTAATCGTTTTTTATTATCCCAGCACAAGATGAGAATACTCAATTAATACTAACAATTTGGCAAAGACAATAAAATGCAGAAGGTAAATATTCATATGATATAAGCACAGATTAAAATTTATGATTCATGTGATTTAAGATCGAAAATGTATAACCCAGTGTATAACAAAAGGATCAAACACACATTTTATTCACATAAGCAAATTGCATTATGTGGGTAATCAAAAATGGATATATATATTTAAATGTAATGTAAAATTAAAAAGTTCATTGTAACACAATATATATACTCAAGATACATTCATTTGTATCAATGAGGGAGGAGTAAATAATACGATACCTAAACCATATTTGAAAAAAAAATGCGTAAAGTTTCAATTTTAAAGTTAAGTTTACATTTTAAATATCTTATTACAGAGTTTAAAGATCCTATCCTTAGTCATTGGTTTTGTGAAGTAATCTGCTACATTATCTTTAGTATTAACAAAGTTAATTTTAAATGACTCATTTATAACAAAGTTTCTTAAGAAGTGATATTTTACGTCTATATGCTTAGTTCTATTATTCTCAATTGGGGAATTGGAAAAATTTATTGCAGCTTGGTTATCACAAAAAATTATACTATTATTTTTGTTAAATTTTAACCCTAGCTTTTTACATTCCTCAATTATGTTTTACATTCAAATCATTTCTTTAGCAGCCTCTGCCAATGAAACATATTCAGCTTCCATCGTTGACAGGCTAACACACTTGTGCTTAAATGTACGCCAAGAAATAAGTACTTTGTCTATTAAGAATAACATACCACCAAGTGACACACGGTCATCTCTATTGGCTGCAAAATCTGAGTCTGAGTAGCAGTTTAAATTTAATTCACAGATATTTGACAAATTTAGCATATACTCTTTTGTCTTTTCAACGTATTCTAATAATTTAGTAATGCATCCCAATGTTTTATTCCTGGATTCTCTTGAAATTGTGATAAAATGTTAACTGCTTAACATATATCTGGCCTACTGGATAAATAGGCTAAACATTCAATTTTTGTACCAACTCTTCCTTATTCATTGTGCTGTCAACTTTGCTCAAAATACTGCCCTTAGCAATAGGACAGAGTTTCCCCTAGGATTAAAAAAGGGCAGGGTGCTATTACCAGAAAAAGGGCACTTCTTAGAAAAAAAGGGCACATATTTTTTATGTTTGAATAACATTTATGCTTGGGATTTTTATGACGAAAATCAGAGCATTGCAAAAAAATGTAAACACTTTTGTCGCGTATACTTCCAAGTCTAATAGACAAAAATGTAAATATATTTTCTTGTTTTGTAGGAATTAGGAAATAGGGTCAAGATTGCGAATATATAAAATTAATTTCAATTTTTTTATATTTTGAACTTGTTTTTTAAAAAATTTAAAAAAGTATCTATCCGAGCAAGTTTTTTTTTTTTCATTTTGCTTATTTTCACTCGAAATATCTTCGAAACCTAAGAGATAGATATAAATAGTAAGGGATAAAAATATGTATTAGGAAATTTAGTTGCTAAATCTATATTTATATTTTAAAAATGTGCTTATAGTTTTTGAGTAATCGTTTTGTCGAGTTGAAGAAGAGTGAAAATTGTCCCTTTTTCAAGTTTGCAATGCTATCTCAAAAACTAAACCGGTAAACAATTATGCAAGAATATAGCTCTTGAAATCCTTACAAGTGTATATAATTGGATTTTGGATGAGCTCTTTGTTTGCAAAGTATGGGGGTTATAATTTCAATATTTTAGTATTTTAACTTTGGTTTTTCCAATGTGTGGGAAAGCTTTAATTTACTTAAAATGTTACTATTGTTCCAGCTGAATCTGTCACTTACTCCTTGGTGAAATATTTGTGCATAAGTATGAGATAATCTTATTTTGTTTAAAAAATTAGGGCATTAAATGAACTTGGAGATTCTAAAAATGTGTAATGATTAGTTAGGTTTGAACAAAAGAAATTAAAATATACATATTCAAGTACATATTTATGTGCCGCCAGGCAAGTTTATAGAATATAGGTCAGGTTGATTTCAGGTCAGATAAGTTTAATTTATATACTGAAAAACAAGTTCGTAAAATACTTCTATATTTTAACCTGACCTATAAACCGACTTCAGGACCTATAAATCGACCCTTTAACCTATAAACAGTTAGTGTCATTTGTAGCACTTTGAAATCCTGTAAACAATATAAATGAATCTGAAAAAATCGAATAGCTTTATTGAACTTTACTGAAGTTTTATTTTACAAAATGATATTCATTCAAAAACCATTTTGGCTTCATCGGACTGGAGCCACCCCTACTAAGGCACGAAAATGCTTCTTTTCTTGAGAACAAATTTATCATTGAATAAATGCTATTTTTACATTAATTGCAATTATAGTCTTGAGTAGTTTGGTGTATTAGCAATTACAATTATTGAATTTATATAAATTTAGAGTTTATTAAATTTGAAAAAAAGAGGAGATAGACACGATCAGATAGACACGCATAGAAAGCAGATAGACACGATCAAAATTTGCGGTAATGAACTCAGAGAAAGGACTCTGAGACTTATCTGAGGTCATACAAGAACTGGTTGATTTTCGTTTGAAGACAGATATTGCTCTCAACAAAAGGCTAAGCAGGGGATCTGATCTGCTAACATAAGGGTAAGGAGGGCGCTCTTCTTGTACAAAGGGCAAGGAGGGCGCTGCTCTAGTAACAAAAGGGCAGGCAGGGCGCTGCACCCTTCCAAAAGTGCCTGGGGGGAAACTCTGCAATAGGAAGGGAAGTAATGGGGTATTTGAATTTCTTAAACATTTGACAAACCTTGTCAATATACTGACCTTGATGTATATGAAATTTGTTTTCTCTTTCTTTAAATTCCACACCCAACAGTTTCTTTTAAATTCCACACCCAACAGTTTCTTAATCTTCCCTAGTATCTTGATATCAAATTCTTTACTTAATAATGAAACAGCGTTATCAATATCTTTCTGATACTCCGAAAACAAAACTATATCATCCACATAAACTAGCAATAAAACTTTACTCTGGTATACATAGGCCCAATTGCACCACTTAAATTTAAAAAAGTTTAATTTCTTTAGGGTGGTGTCAAGCTCAATGTACCATTCCCTTCCGCTTTGATGAAGGCCATATATGGCGCGCTTTAATAGACAGACATATTGTTACTGGTTTGGATCGACATATCCTAGTGGCTGTTTATAAAAATCTTAACATTTAGCTTAGCATAAAGGCATGCAGATTTGATGTCAAGTTGGAAATGTTTCCAGCCTAGCATACAAACAACGATGGAGAAAAAAGCTTTGACTAAACTAAAATTAATAACAGGGCTAAACACTTCATTGTATAAGTCCCCCTTTTCCTGGGTATATCCTTGAGCTACTAAACGAGCTTTGAATCTTTTAATTACCCCCTTTTCATCTGTTTTAATGGTGTATACCCATCTATTTCCAATTACTTTTTGTGAGGTAGGTGCAGGAACTAACTCCCAGACACCCCCTCTCTTGCATTATAGCTATTTCGTCGTTCATGGCTTCACTCCATTTTTCAGACTGGGGAGATTCAACTGCAGCTGTATAATTCTTGGGTATTTGGATCTCTACACTGCTCACTTCTGGTTTCCCCCTGGTATCATTTACCCTATTTTTTTCTCTAAAACTAAAAAGTCTCTGGTCATAATGTATATTAGTTTTTGCACAATATTTCTTGACATTATAAGATCTCAACCTTTTATTATCACCCTTCGCAAAGTAGTACACATCCGTTCTACCATCAGGCCTAGGTACGGTTTTCCATTCCCAAATAATGTCTGAGCAAGGTGTCAGACCAGAATCAGCAGGAGAGTCCTCTTCCTCACTAGATCTACTGGTGTCATGGCTATCACCTGCTTCTTCTTCTAACCCTCCCCCCCCCCAGACATTCTGACTCTGAGGATATTGAACGAGTATCTCTTGATACTCTCAAGGTGATGGTTTTAGGGTAACTAGGGTCCAGGATGCCTTCCGCTCTTTACTTTCCTCAAATCTGACATTATATTGGTTTCAATAACTTTCTTTTCTTTTGGTATTAAAATCCTATAACCTTTGGTGCCTGTGGCATATCCGACCATGACTGAGGATATCGAGAGAGTATCTCTGGATACTCTCAAGGTGATGGTTTTAGGGTAACTAGGGTCCAGGACGCCTTCCACTCTTCACTTTCCTCAAATCTGGCATTATTGGTTTAAAAAACCTTCCTTTTTTTTGGTATTAAAATCCTATAACCTTTGGTGCCTGTGGCATATCCGACCATTACTCCTTCTTGAGCCTTCATGTCTAACTTTTTTCTAAGTTGCTTTGCCTTGCCAACATAGGCTTTTTACCCAAAGATCTTGAGGTGAGCTACAGCTGACTTCCTACCACTGTATAATTCGTGTGAAGTTTTTGTCTTAAATTTATGACATATCCTGTTTTTCGTGTAAGTGAAACACAAAATGGCTTCTGCCCACATTCTGTCATCAACTTTACTTTGATTAAGCATAGTCCTCATGCAATCAAGTGCAGTTAAATAAAATCCTTCGGAAATCCCATTTTGTTCGGATGTATAGGTATTAGTCCTTTCCGATTTAATTTCCAATTTATTTAGATATGCCTTAAATTGGTTGTGGCAGAATTCCATACCATTATCCGTACTGATACACAATCTTTTTATCCAATTGTCTTTCTTCATTAACTTGAAATTCTTTAAAAACCTTAAAAACATCTAATTTTTGTTTCAAAAAGTAAACAAACACCTTTCGGCTAAAGTCATCAGTTATTGTCAAAAAGTATCTGTTTCCGCCCAAAGAAGCTGTAGATAAGGGACCACAAACATCCATATGAAGTAATTGTAAAGGTTTAGTGGACCCTATCCTACCAATCGGCTTATATGAAATTCTCTTAGACTTGGCCAATTTACAGTGTGTACAATTAATCTTTGTATACTTCAGTCTAGGGAGTCCATTAGCCACGGAAACTTTGCTAGCCTGATATAAATAATCAGCGTTGATGTGGCAATATCTTCTATGCCATAATTCAGTTTTATTTAAAACTCCTGTCGCTGAACTACTTGGCTTAACACCCACACCAACATCTCTTTTTGACTTTAACTTTCCACTATCAGTTTTGTTTTTAAATTTATTTACATTAGGTAAAAATTTTATTTTGTCTAATCTAGTTTCTTTATTGCGGGTTTTTTTATTCTTCTTAGAATCCTTACCCCCATCCTGATCCTCACATTTTGACTTACGGTTTTCAATATTATTGTTTAATCCCTGAGTTACGTATTGTGGTTTCAGACAATACAAACCGTCTTTTCTCTTAGCATATAAAAATTTAACCCCCTGAGGAGTGTTAAACCACAATACCCCATTAGCCCCATTGAAAGTATACTCCTGTTCCTCAAGAATAGATTCAGCTAACAGGTTTCGCCTCAACTTAGGTGAAAACATAACATCAGTTAACACAATATTACATTTTTTGTCCTTAAATTGAACATACATATTGACCATACCGATAGCCTCAACTGGGCTTTCGATATTACCTACTGCCAGCGACATTGATGTGTCTTTGCACTCTTTAAATTTTGAAAACAATTTAATGTTATTGCAAAAATGTCGCATAGCAGAAGTACCTACTACCCAGCTGAGTCTATCGTTAGGATCTTGCACTAAATTTGCTTCAACTTTAGCAGATGTGTGCACTTCTATAATATTATTCAAACTGTATTTTAACTTAGGACAGTTTGACCTAACTATGACCTATTTAACCTATCCTAACTTTGACTGGCCTAGTTTGACCTAACTTTGACCTATTTAAGTGTCCTAACTTTTTACAGCAGTAACAAGGTCCAATGACCTTTTTAACTGGTTTTCCAGCTTTTCTAACATTATCATATTTACACTTTGCATTATCAGATTTAAAATTTGTATTGTACACTGAGACAAGTAAACGGAAGAATTCTGACATTATTTTTGTCAATTCTAAGTTGCCAGATCCGACCTTCAGCTGATAATTCAGCTTGTATCTTTTCCAATTTGAAGTCTGCGTCACTTCAGCAGTATATCAACTGAATTATACTCTGGAAGTCGTCAAAGAGATATCTAATGGCCTGAAATGCCACATAGACATCTTCGACCGGATGGTTGACGTCTTTAAGTTTGGCTACTGCTTTCCTCAACCTGGAACAGAAGATATCAACAGGTTACTCTGGCTCCGGATGTGTATTGAAGAACTTATCTAAGAGATACACTAAATTAGTGCGAGTCGGCACTTTAAAGTGCATTTTCAATTTGTCTCAAGCGTCCGCCGAATCGTCAGTGATGTTGATCAGTTCTCTATAGTCTGCCGATACGTTATGGAATAGAATAGCCAATGTGTGGTTGCGTCTGCGCACACACACATGCTCGTCATAATCACACCGTGATGTCTTATCATCTACTGGTAATGCTGTTCGGTCTACATATCCGAAACGGATGATACCTCGTTCCTCCATGTGACGTAATTGTCTCTTGATAATGCAGTAATCTTAACTGCCTCCATGGCCAGTTAATTAGGTGTCAGTCAATTTGAACTACAACTTCAACGTTGTTTACCCTTTTTCTGAATGCAAATGGCGCCGTTGCGGATCCCGTCTACTGGACTCTTGCATTCACAATAGTTTCCACTTTCGTTCTGGAACATTCACAGTCATTTCCACGGTTTAAAAGCGTGTAACTGGTCCCATAACCTTATTAGCGGATGTGTCTGTCGGGATGCCACCCGAATACGGATAGGTTATCAAGGGCAAACACTACGAAGGTGTGGCAGTTAACTTCAAGAACAATAGTTCACGTGTAAGCACATACCCAAACGTCGTTTTACCGAATAATTATGCAGAGATGAAAATGCTGCAATGTCCATTAGAAGTAAGCTGGCAATTTTTCGAAAACTAAAACAAATCACTTTTATTGCGAGATGAATCCATTATATCTTCAAAGTTACATAAGCTTTTGTAACAAGATTGTAAAGACATGATATTTAATATTTACTCTGCAAGCTCTCAAGCTCTGGGAAAAAGTTTTTCAGTTCATATACTTGACACATTGTTAAAAGCAGGATATAAAACAGGTAAGAAATTTACCTTACCAAACATACTGACTTGCACTTTGTAAGCCACTATACACAAGTTACATGCATTTAATGTTTCGGCCATGCATTTAACATGCATGTTGCATGTTCCATGCATTTAACATGCATTTAACATGCATGTTGCATGTTCTGGCCATGCATTTAACTGCCGTAAACCCCTGGGTTGGCTGCATGGTCTGGGCCTTTCACACAAGTTACATGTTATGGCGAATATAAGACTTTAACATTCGTGGATTTCAGTATTTAAAATATGGTAAAAACATGATCTCATAAACAGAGAATCATTTAAAGCAATTGGATCATCTTTACCATTGATCAAACCACCTTGTTAACGATCTACCGATCTTACATTCGAACTAGCCGTCAAACAATTCAAGCTACACGACAAGTCAAGAAAGTCTGATGCATGTCCTGTTCTAGAAATGTGTCTAGTATATATACCCAAGGATAAGTGCATTCCGGAACTCAATCGTTGTCTATAACACCTTCTGGATATGCAAAGTAGATGCGTATGGTGTACTCGGTGAGAAGGTGATTTGCATGATAAGCCTGTTGGGAAAACTGCACGATTCGTTCACGAGAACGGAAAAGAGTTATTCAAAAATAAATTAAGATGAATGCATGGGAAATGAGAATTGTGATGTAAGCAAACCCGTTTTTCCAACACAACTCACATACAACACTAGACTTGTATTAGGTAGTTTCACATCTGTAATCTAAGCGATATGTTTTTTGTACACTTCTAAGTCACCTTTGTCGAACATTCTGTGTCAAATACAACCGAAATTTTATTGGTTTTTCACTATTGAGCATCTTCACTATATATTTGCAAGTCACTTTCTACATTGTTGACAAGTTCTACAATCATGTCAAAGTGGCACACAATTTTAACAATACTTCATGACTATTGTCAGATGAGAAGGATCTTTACCAAACCATAGCTGAATAGGTTTACTTTCATTCCATAGTAATTGGTCTACTTGTTGAAGCATTGAGCCCATTACGTTAAGGAACCGGCTGCATTGCTTAAATTCATTCGCCACATCTCACTTATTGATTGGAACATTCTGCTTCCGTATTGACAGAGCTTGTGCAAAAGCGAATCTCCATTCTCGAAGCTGAAAGGCAAGTGACTTTGAAAAGACAGTAAAATTCCAGGATGGTCCGAGCCACTCTAGATGTTTCGCCAATTGAATCCTATACTATAGCCTGTATGGTAAATGATGCTCTTTTGCCCCTTAATACATGAGGTGCCCCTTAATACATCTGTGAATGTGAGGTCCGTCTCTGCCCATAGGTTCGAACATTTGGGGCGACATATGATTGAGCCCTGGGAGTTGTATGACATTCCTGTCAAGTGCCTGGCTGATTTTCGCCTCGGCTACTGGTCTGTTTTCTTAAGGACTTTAAGGGTCTTCAATTCTGGGGTAGTACAATAGACCTTTGGTCGCTGTGCTGGACTCTTCTGGAGCCACCCACCTTCATGTCATTCATTCATTCATAAAACATGAGTGACAAGTTTGATCTTTTTTTTTTTTGCTGTATTCCTCCCCTAAGCAACTGTGGCTCACATAACCTTCCGTTCCACCCTTCAGAGGAATGTTCTTGGCTGTGGTCGCCCTCATAAACAACAGAAAAAAAAACATAAAATTGGAAACTGTGCTGTACGTTTTCTCGTCATGTACTGGCCTTGAATAAATCCTAAGAGAGGGAGGCTTGAATTTGAAGTGTTAAATTTCGTCATTTGACATTTTCGATGGTCGTAATTGCCATTTTAGAGCATTTTCGCAGACTCTCCCTATTTTGTTCATGGAATCTAAAGTACTTTCCTTTTGTGCGAATTGTTGCGCTAGTTCTCTTACTGTGTGGGAAAACATCTGGCATTTTGTTAGGAATGTTTCCTAAATGCCCAGCTGCATGAGAACTTCTCTTAACCCTCGCCATACTGAGATGGGGTCAATTTGACCCCATCCGGATATTTTGCATTTAAAAATTGTATACTAAAATTATTTTCTAAGAATTCTCCTATAGAGGTATATTTTATAATTTAGTAAACTTCGGGCATTTCTATTTTTTTTTTATTTGTAGAAATTGCGAATGGGGTCACATTGACCCCATCTTAGGCAATAAGAGAAAAATTAAATTTTTGTATCAATTATCAGAAGTATGTGACAGAAAGAAAATTATTGGCTTTCTGCCAAATGTAGTTCACTAGATGGCTAATAGATGGTGCTGTGGGTAGGGCATTTCTGTTGGAAACTTGGTTCTGTTTTCGTCGCGATTCTCGTTATCGCGAGAACGTGTTTACATTTTTAGAATGGTTCTACCGTTCTCGTGAACGACTCGTGACGGGAACAGAACATGCCATTCATGCAAATCGCCATCTCGCCGCGCGCGCATCCTGATTTGCATATAGTGAGGGCGCTGCCGTCAACGGTTGTGTTCCGGAGCGTACCCATCACAGTGTATATATGATAGGACACATTCTCAGTTATTCAGACCTTGACTGACCATGTAGTAGACGTGGGAGACTTTTCAGAGTTTAAGATCTTGCAGTTATGCAGACTTAAGACTCGACGTATAGTCAGATCGATCAGACGGTGATCGACGGTGAAAGACCTTGTATGGAAGGCAGACCTTGATCGGTAGAGAGTAGTCTAACTTCTAAAGCCATGACGTGTGACCTGATGATGGTGGCTTCATTAACGTGCACGACATGAGTGGTACAGTAGCTGTTTTTTCTACTTACCGATGTTATAATAACTGAGAGTGTGTGCCTAGTCATAGACTGTTCAAAACCTTTTTCATGAGCTTGCTAGCTCATTGTATATAGTTTTGCTTTGCAACGAATGTTACAGTGTTTTATTTTGTAACTTCATCTGATGCAATGGATCTCACAACAAATAAATTGTGTTTGTGTTTAACGAGCTTGCTTTCTTGAGAAAACACATCACTACTGCGTATCATCTGCTACAAAATTTTTTCTACCAGCACTTCGGATAGGGATATGACCAACACTGCTAAATCTGCAAATGACTTTCAAATTTTCTAGTCAAGTCACTCAGCTAACACAGCAAATAGCAGCCGACATTTGGTTATGGGCCGTAGTATGTCAAGGCCATAACTTTTATCCGTGATAAAGCAGCAGTGAAGAGTTGTGAATTCCATCGACGGGGGCCGCGACCGGCGCCATTTGCATCAAGCAGAAAGGTAAACAACGCACTCTAGTCACAGTTAAAGACTATGGAGGTGAGCAACGGCATAGAAGCGTTAAACAGGGACAATTACGTCACCTGGCGTAATGAAATTTCATTTATCCTGAAAGGAGAAGGATGTTACGGCCACATCAACCGTACTGCATTACCAGTCGACGAATCTACGTCACGCCGCGAGCGAGAGGAGTACATGCGCAGCAGCGACCGCGCACTTTCCATCCTGTTTCGAAATATCTCGGCGGAGTACAGAGAACTGCTCGACATCGGCGACAGCCCGGCGGATGCGTGGGAGAAGTTGGAGGCGCATTTTGAGGCCCCAACGCGCGCCAATTTAGTTCATCTGTTGGACGAGTTTTTCAGTCTACGCCCGGAAATCGAGGAGCCCATCGACATATTCTGTACGAGGATAAGGAAAGCTGTCACCAAGCTCAAGAACGTGAATCACCCCGTGGGGGATGTGTACGTGGCATTCCAAGCCATCCGGTATCTCCCAGCCCAGTACCAGAGTATCATCCAAATCATTTATCGCTGGAGCGATACTGATTTTAAATTGGATAAAATTCAGAAAGAACTTTCTCTGGAGGAGGGCAGGATTAGACAGTTGAGGAAGGATCATGACAATAATAATGTAAGTTCCAATTCATCTGTATATTTTTCAAATGTTAACGCTAAATGCAAAAATGTTACCAAAGTTAAAAAGTCTATTAAGGTCATAGGACCATGTTTTATGTGCAATAAAAATGGTCATGTAAAGGCACAATGCCCAAAATTGAAAAAGATGACTAGCTCTAGTATTATTGAAGTATTTTCAAATATAAATGTAGAAGCTAATATTGTTGATAATCCTGACAATAGGCTCAGCTGGGTGATTGACACCGCTGCTACGCGACACTTTTGTAATGATGTTAAAATGTTTTCAAAATTTGATAAATGTAAGGATACATCTATGTCGCTAGCAGTGGGTGATATGGAAAGCCCAGTTGAGGCTATTGGAACGGTGAACATGTATGTTAAATTTAAAGATCATACAAATAATATTGTGCTACAAAATGTTATGTATTCACCAAAATTACGGCGTAACTTGTTGGCCGCATCTGTATTAGAAGAGCAGGGCTATTCTTTTAGTGCAGCCAAAGGTATTCTATGGTTTAAGACTCCTGAGGGAGAAAATTTCTTTTACGCTAAACGTAAAGAAGGATTGTATTTCTTAAAACCACAGTACTCAACTAAAAGTTTAAATAGTAGTGTTGAGGGCCGTAAAGGAGATCAGGATAGGGACAAAAATTCTAAACAGGTTAGAAAAACCCCTGCAACAAATAGTCAAAGTCAAAACAAAATTAAGCCTAACTTGAATAAAAGGAAAAACAAATCTGATTTAAAATCAAAGTCAAATAAAATTAGTGGTTCAACAGTTGAAATTCTGAACAAAACTGAATTATGGCATAGAAGATATGGCCATATTAACTCAGACTACTTGCACCAAACAAGTAAAGTTTCCGCGGCAAACGGACTCCCAAAATTAAAATATGCAAAAGTAAATTGCATTCATTGCAAACTTGCAAAATCTAAAAGAGTTTCGTACAAACCAATAGGCAGGATTAGATCTACAGAACCTTTGCAATTACTGCACATGGACGTTTGTGGTCCAATGCCTGTAGCTTCATTGGGGGGAAACAAATACTTCTTGACTATTACAGACGATTTTAGCCGCAAGGTGTTTGTTTTTATTTTAAAACAAAAATCAGATGTGTTCAAAGTTTTTCAGGATTTTCAAGCTTGTCAGGAGAGACAATTAGGCAAAAAGATTTTGTGCATCCGTACTGATAACGGCATGGAATTTTGTCACGGTCAATTTAAAGCTTTTTTGAAAAAGTTAGGGATTAAGCATGAACGATCTAACACTTATACACCCGAACAAAACGGGGTATCTGAAAGATTCAACCTGACAGCGTTAGATTGTGTCAAGGCAATGCTTAATCAAAGCAAAGTTGGTGACAAAATGTGGGCAGAGGCAATCCTATGTTTTACTTATACAAAGAACAGGATTTGCCATAAATTTAAAGTTAAAACTCCACACGAATTGTACTATGGGAAGAAGCCTGCTGTATCCCATCTCAGAGTTTTTGGATGTAAGGCTTATGCTGGTATAGCAAAACAGCTTAGGAAGAAGCTAGACCTAAGAGCTCAACTGGGAGTTATGGTAGGATATGCGGAAAATACCAGAGGCTATAGAATTCTTCTTGTGAAAGAAGGAAAAATATTAGAAATAAGCAATGTCCGTTTTGAGGAGATGGAAGCAGCGGAAGGCGTCCTGGACCCCATTCGACCTAGAAACTTCACCCAAAAGAAATCGGGTTTTACTCGAACATCAGATTCAGGATCGGGATGTTTGGATAGTGAGTCAGAGGAAGAAGCAGGTGAGAGCCATGACACTAGTCATACTAGTGAGGAAGAGGACTCTCCTGCTGATTCCGATCTGACCCCCTGTTCAAACATAGATTGGGAAAGGAAAGCTATACCCAGGCCTGATGGAACTCGAACTGATGTTTACTACTCAGTGAGGGGTGATAAACATAGGCTGAGAAGTCATAATGATGTTAAAAAATTCTGTGCTAAGGCTAAAATACATTATGACCAAAATTTGTTTAACTTCAGAGAAAAGAGGGATATCAAATCCAGGCCAGAGGCAAGCAACATAGAAATAATAGGTGTGGAATTTGCTGAAATCAATAACAAAATTTTTATACATCATAGGCAGTACATTAATAAGATTTGCCAAATGTTTGAGGAATTTTTAGCATTAAATTTTTGTAATCAAATTTCCAAAAACAAAAATGATTAAATTTGTAACTTCTAAATTTTTTTTTCTTTCTTTTACAAAATATGGTTAGGATATCGTATAAATTACTCCTCCCTCTGTGATGCAGATAATTGTATCTAGAGTATATATATGTGTATTGTTTACAATGAACTTTCTAAAAATTTTTCACATTACACTGAATGTATATATATATCCATGTTTTCAATTCCCGCATAAGACAGTTATGCTTATGTGTATTATTTTGTGTGTTTACTCCTTGTTATCATACACTTGGCTATGATTCATTGATGACAAACCACTTATTTAAATTTGAATACAACACAGAAAGGAAAAAAAAAATCTTTCATTATCTGTGTCATTGCTATTAGTATTAATTATGTATACTGGTCTTGGACAGAGATAATGAACAGCCATAATTGAATTTAATATTTATAGTAAATTTTTTTTTAATCTTAAATGTTAAATTTAATAGTTATACATGAAATTTTCTACAAATTGAATTTAATATTTATAGTAAATTTTTTTTTAATCTTAAATGTTAAATTTAATAATTATACATAAAATTTTCTACATAATTGAATTTGATATTTAAAGTGAAATTTTTTTTTAATCTTAAATGTTAAATTTAATAATTATACATAAAATTTTCTACATAATTGAATTTGATATTTATAGTGAAATTTTTTAATCTTAAATGTTAAATTTAATAATTATACATAAAATTTTCTACATAATTGAATTTGATATTTAAAGTGAAATTTTTTTTTAATCTTAAATGTTAAATTTAATAATTATACATAAAATTTTCTACATAATTGAATTTGATATTTAAAGTGAAATTTTTTTTAATCTTAAATGTTAAATTTAATAATTATACATAAAATTTTCTACACAAATTGAATTTGATATTTATAGTAAAATTTTTTAATCTTAAATGTTAAATTTAAATTATTATACTTAAATTTCTTGAAACTTAAATTTTGACTTAAATTAAATTTTTTTGGAACTTAGTGTTTCAATGATATCTAAAATTTTCTTTCAATGATAAATTTTTTTTTGCTTAACATGAAAAGTAATATATATACTTTATGTTTTTGCTGGATACTAAAGAACTTGACATTTTTGCTGTTATGTTTTTTTAGAGTAATTTCATTGATTGATAGCACGTGCGCCGAGATTTGGGGTTTTGCATGAGGGGGCCGATTGTTGGAAACTTGGTTCTGTTTTCGTCGCGATTCTCGTTATCGCGAGAACGTGTTTACATTTTTAGAATGGTTCTACCGTTCTCGTGAACGACTCGTGACGGGAACAGAACATGCCATTCATGCAAATCGCCATCTCGCCGCGCGCGCATCCTGATTTGCATATAGTGAGGGCGCTGCCGTCAACGGTTGTGTTCCGGAGCGTACCCATCACAGTGTATATATGATAGGACACATTCTCAGTTATTCAGACCTTGACTGACCATGTAGTAGACGTGGGAGACTTTTCAGAGTTTAAGATCTTGTAGTTATGCAGACTTAAGACTCGACGTATAGTCAGATCGATCAGACGGTGATCGACGGTGAAAGACCTTGTATGGAAGGCAGACCTTGATCGGTAGAGAGTAGTCTAACTTCTAAAGCCATGACGTGTGACCTGATGATGGTGGCTTCATTAACGTGCACGACATGAGTGGTACAGTAGCTGTTTTTTCTACTTACCGATGTTATAATAACTGAGAGTGTGTGCCTAGTCATAGACTGTTCAAAACCTTTTTCATGAGCTTGCTAGCTCATTGTATATAGTTTTGCTTTGCAACGAATGTTACAGTGTTTTATTTTGTAACTTCATCTGATGCAATGGATCTCACAACAAATAAATTGTGTTTGTGTTTAACGAGCTTGCTTTCTTGAGAAAACACATCACTACTGCGTATCATCTGCTACAAAATTTTTTCTACCAGCACTTCGGATAGGGATATGACCAACACTGCTAAATCTGCAAATGACTTTCAAATTTTCTAGTCAAGTCACTCAGCTAACACAGCAAATAGCAGCCGACAATTTCCACAGAAGCAAGCGGATGTGCGCCAAATCCTGCATTTGGTCATTGCCTGCTATTCTGTTTGGTTGTGTGTAAATTTTACTGTTCAACGAAATGAATCGTCGAGGTTTGACTATCGAAGAGGTGCATTCTATATTATTTGCTGAAAGTTCAGACGAATCAGTGGATATAGGTGAGTCTGATGTTTCGTATAGTGATGCAGAGCCTGAAATTGTAGAAGAACATTTATCTAATTCTGAATGTAACGATGGAAGCACTGAAAGTGAGGATGAAGATCGTAATCTATATGTCGCTGGAAGGTTATGGAAATACAGTCAATGTGTTTCAAAGACTCGTACTCATAATGTTATTAGGCATGATTACGGTCCAACTGCATTAGCTAAGAATGAGAAGACAAATATTGATGCATTTTCCCTTTTCATCAATCATGAAATAATCAATATAATTGTCACATTCACTAACCAAAGGGGTCTAAATAAAGTAGAAGAATGGAACGAAACACATTCCGAACGTGCACATCGTATATGGAAAGTTACCGACGCAGTCGAAATTTGTGCTTTCCTTGGATTGTTGATCATGATGGGACGATATTGAAATTCAAGTGAACAAATTCATGATTTATAGAGATCAGATATAGGCACCACACGTCCTATATATACATCTACTATGAGCCGCGATCGATATCTTACTCTTTTTTCTGTCATTCGATTTGATGATATGAATTCTAGAGCTGAACGAAAAGAACGAGAAAAACTTGCTCCGCTTCGAGCTGTGACAGACATATTTGCAGAAAACTGTAAAAATATGTACGAAGCGTCACCTTTCGGTACAATTGATGAGGAATTGGTAAAATATCGAAGCAGATGCCCCTTCAAAGTATACATGCCTAACAAACTGGGAAAATACGGCATCAAAGTTTGGATGCTTTGGGATGCTACAACATTCTACTGCTGTAACCTGCAAGTTTATTTAGGCCAAACAGGTGATCAACCTGAGGTCAATCAAGGACCCCGTGTTGTGAAAGACCTTGTAAGTTACTGGAATAATTCTGGTCGCAATGTAACTACAAATAACTTCTTCACAGATATAACTTTGGCCGAAGACCTTTCAGCATGCAGTGTGACTCTGGTGTGTACCATGCGCAAAAATCGCAAAGATCTTCCTAAGTGTCTGGTCAATGTAAAACAGAGAGCAACTTATTCATCTCATTTTCTTTTCACCAAGAACCTGACATTGGTCTCATATATACCGAAAAAAAAAGTGTTGTTCTCCTCTCCAGCATGCACCATGACCACAGCATTGCTGATGAAAGTAAAGAATTCAAGCCAGACATAATCCTGGATTACAGCAGTACAAAGAATGGCGTTGACATTCTAGATACGCTTGTCCGTGAATATACTTGCCGTAGAAGTACCAGGAGGTGGCCACTGAGTTTATTTCTCAACTTCATAGATACTGCCGCCTATAATGCTTTTGTCATTTGGAGAATGAATACACAAAAAGATATCGACTTGAAGTCTATGAAAAATGCTCGCAAATGGTTTCTGGAAGAAATTGGAAGACAGTTGGTGGAACCTCAGTTGAAACGCCGCGCTTCTCATAATGAAAATGAACCACTTGGCTACAAGGAGTCCACAATTCTGGCTATAAAATTTAGTGGAAGGAAAGTAAGAAAAGCAAAGTATCAAATCGACTCTGAGGCAGAAAGACTTTCAGTGAAACGGGGTAGGTGTGCTATGTGCTCTAGATCAACAAATGACACCAGTTATTCGCAGAAGTGTAATAGCTGCAGGAAGTTTATTTGCAAAAGACATACTTCCAAGTGTTATTTTGTGTATTGATTGCCACAAAATTGAGCAGCAGGATTGAAAGGTTGTTATAATACATTACTATCATTATTCTTATAAACATATTTTTTAAATTTGTATTTACTTCAGTTTTAGTGCTATTTAATTATTCATAATATTGTGGAAATTACATTTTTCTCTTTGTACTAAATGTTTATAGCCAGTATTATATCCCTTCATCAGTTATCTGGCCTAAACATAATAAATACATATGGGGTCAAAATGACCCCATCTTAGGTATATATGTAATATTTTGATCTTAGTATGTGTGTGTGGCGAGGGTTAATAATCCTTTCTCATGAGAAAGTGTTTCTTGTACAATGAAAGTAAAAAAAGTGTTGTTGCTTGAAAGTTACATATCCATTTCGAAAAAAGGGCTGGTAATTCGTTAAGTTGCCTAATCATTAAAAATGCTAAAAATATGTCTTATGAATATTTATTTACTGCAACACCCTGTTTCTTCTATTTGCGTCCTTTTGACTTTGGGTTTGATTTGTTCCCTTGTGCTGATAAAGGGGATCCAGTATATTCTGCATTTTTATCTTATGCTTAAATAGGTTGTTCAAGTTTTCCCTTTCTTTAACATCGATGGATCAGCATTCAATTGCCATGAACTGCAGAAAAGGCCCTTCTTTTTTGTGCCATAATTTTGCAAATTTGTGTAGACACTCTGCCATGCCATGAAATTTATAAAAGGTTGAATTTGAATTGCATGTGCGCAAGGCCGAGTTTATAGTTTCAAAATGCTGAATTCTATCAAACCATATTCAGGTTTTTCAGATTGTTTTTAGCTGTGATTAATTTTTTATAAATGTATCTTTTCTTTCTCCTTTCATTTATTGGCTTTATTGAATATACTAAAATATTTGTTTTTCTTTTATATATATAGGGCACACCAAATGTCCTGGTTGTCTCAATGCAGTTTTTATATTCTTCAGATGTATGTAAAATCATTTTGAATATAGAAGAAAGGCTTTACCAGATATTTCAGAAGGAAGTCTAAGTACACATTGAAAATGCTTTCATCAAAATGTATGCATTTTTTAAAAATATTTTTAGAAATAAATATTCATTATATTTATTATTCATTATATTCGGTCAGTTACAGTATGTTTATTTAATTGTATAAAGTAAGTACAATATTTTATTGATGTTGGATTGGTGATACAGGCTCACGACCAGTGCCGCTGACAAATTTTTGAGTCCCTTCCCTATGCAGTAAAAGTATCCTTCTACTACATATTTGCATCTCCATTATTGACCCGGGACATCAAGCATCTTTTTGCTTTTACTTGTCGGCTGCCCTACATGTGACGGGTTTGCTTTCAGTTTATTCATCAGTTGACGCATGCAAAGCCTTTCTTTTCCATTTTCTACCCTCTCAACAATTTTTTATTGAACTATTGCATAACTATGGTGGTAAACGATAATTTTCAGAAAGGTTGCCGTGAATGTTTTCGGCTACAAAGGATTTTTGCCCAAACCTCAGAAGAGATTATTAAATGATGTTTACTACAATTTGCCAGCACGGGTATAACTAGCAATGCACAAATGTGTCTCATTAGAAGTACGATTGATAGAAAGTTTTGACTTATGGCATGACTTTTTTTTATTCATTTATGTCTATACTTTTATACCTGTGATTACGATCTGAAATTTTGTATTTTAAACAATTTTTTTCCTATTCCCTATAGAAATATTTTTTCACTCTGTTCAGATTAATGTATATTATTATTTCATGATCATTCTTTTACTTTGATTTATGAACGTATAAAATATTTATTAATATGTATATAAATGTTTTCTTTTTCTAATATTTATGAAAGTTAATTATGGCTGAAATACATAATTTTACAGCCATTATGAATATGTTAAATGTTATAGCATTCTAATATCAGTATCAGATTTTATCGGTTTTTCGGTAATCCTGTCATATCGGTTACTTGGTATTGAATCTTTTTTGATTTCATGACAACCCTACTATAAACACACTTCCACTCAGCTATAAATATGTTAGGAATTGTGAGATTTTTTTTCTTTGTTTATATCGCTGATGACAAACAAACAACCAGGGTTCGTAAAAGTCTTTGAAAATTAGTGGATTTTTTTCAAGATTCTTAAAAGTACTTGAAATCATCCTTGGAAACTTGCGGGCTATTTCGCAAAAAAAGACGGATTCTTCTTTTCCGAATCGTACCAAATTCTAATCAGCACCAGAGTATCTAACAAGTAAAACAAGTAACTTATCTACCAAATTATGGGAAATTCGGTCCAAGTTTTTGAATTAAAGTGGATACATACATTACACAGATAGACACACATACAGACAGACACACATACAGACGTCACGCTAAAAATAGTTTTTTCGTGTTCTAAAGGTCTCGAAACGTGTAGATCCGTCGAAAAAGTTGCGATTTTCGGCATGATTCCAATACTTTCCCTATACATTACCATGTATATTGCAGGGAAAGTAAAAAGATAAAAAAGGTTTTTGGGAAGTAAAATATTTCCTTATGAATATTTGCTTAAAAGTGCAAAAATTGTTCTAAAATTGTTAGAGCTATTTTGTAAATTAATAAATTTATTCTATAGGCAAAATAGCTACGAATTTGACAAATTCTTTTGCTCATGCATATAAATTTCTGCCTAGATATACATTTAATAATCTGTATATATTATTTTATTTTGTATAATTGCAATTATAGTTATAATTATAACCGTAATACACTTTTAGGTAAAGTATCAAGTAAACAGTCTTAGAATTTGTAAAATGCACATTTGATATTGTGATTTTTTTTTCTACCGACACAATTTATTATCCTTATCCCTCTGTACACCTTTAGGCGTAGCCAAGAATTCGATGATCGAATGGATGGAGCTAGTAGAGACGGTTATCTTCTATAGAAAAGTAACGCCAATGGGGGAGAGATACAGAAAATGGAAATTACAAATAAAGTTCAAAATAATTTAGTTACGTATTATGAATTAATGCTGCATTATGTATGTATGTATGTAGAAAAAAATGAAAGCATTCCATTTTCTAAACCGCTAATTAGAGCTCTAAATTTAGATGAGAATAACATTTGATAGGTCATTGAAATAAAATAATTTTCGTAAGGTGATGCTGTTTTAAGGGAATTAGTCCCCTCCTGCTCTTGCTCCTCTAAGATGCTTTGCTCTCAGTATCTTTCTCGTGTGTAATCATGAAAAAAAAGTCCAGTCCTTTTCCACACGCCTATGTGGCATTCATCAGCAATGAGAGAGAAACGGTATTCGTCGCTAAAGACAACATGCCTGCCTGCATTCGGACACTGTCCATGTTAACCGAGCTCAACACCAATCCAGACGGCTCTGTCTATGTTGATGGGTCAGTGGTAGGCGCGTTAATGGTCGTCGACAACTAATCCCACCTTCTGCCAGTCGTCTCCGAATAATATACATTGATACAGGATGCACGGTAGTGCTGATAGCGCCGCCATTGGTGTAGACGTGGCTCCTTTCCTGACTGCACGATCTTCTCGAGCAGTTGTCTGTCTCGGGAGGGGGGGGGGGGGTATCTGGACCTCTGCGACGGTTACATGGGGTTTCTCTGATCTACTGTTTCTATCACCGAAGAACTACCATATCGCTCCGGCAAAGATGGCGATTGATAGTCTGTTGGACCAAACGGTTTCCCTTGGGCCTATGATGCGACTTCTCTCTAAATCCGACAATTGTTCGCAGTGCTGTCGAGTACTTCTCAAAGGCATCTATGTACACAACTTTCAGTATCAAATCAGAAAATCCAGTTCCAATGACCCATAAGTGAGAACATCGGCCGTTTTAAATGCTGCATGATGTGTCGTTCTAATGCGCATTGCAAGATCCCTATAACGTCATTGGCGTTGACAGTTTGATTATTTGCATAACTCTTAAAACGAAATTTGCATGCTGAGTTTCGTGAATGTAGCTCAATTTTTTTTTATGGGTGCATATATTTTTTGCAAGAGTGTATATATATATATATATATATAAGGGCGGCCTCAAGATCAAGCAAGCAACGAGGCTTCCACAAGTGCATCTATTCCTATTCCAGCTAAGCAAATCCAGTTATATAGTTGTTGTTGTTGTTGTTACCCAGACCGTCCGACCTACCAGAAAGGTGTAAGGTAACTGTTTGGACGGCCGGGAAGTGCCACCCAATTTAGACCGGAACCCAGTGGGGGAGGCATCCACAGGGACCGTACCCTCCTTCCCCTACCACCAACCTCTCGGAAGGACTTACGGACCCACATGTTTAACGTGATCGTACTCCGCGTGAACACGGCGGCAGTTTTTTGGCAGTGGCTGGAATCGAACCCGGGCCTACCGAGTGCAACTCCAGCGCGCTAACCAATGGGCTACCGCGCCCCCAGTTATATAGTTGTAAAGAAGCTGTTACCAGGGCTGAGGTTATGTGGGCTTTAAAATCTGTACAATGCAACATGGCAACTGCTGCAAGTGATGACTTAAAAAATATTTTTAAAGTAATGTTTCCAGGCTCTGATATCGCAGAAAACTTTCGTTTAGGCCGAACGAAAATAACTTATTTCATCACTGAAGCATTAGGGCCTTATTTTAGAAAACAGTTTATTGATGATGCCCAGAATGCATACTATTCTTTGTTGTTTGATGATACAACCAATAATGCTGACAAAAAGGAGCTCCAATTTAAAATTAGATATTGGTCTCCAAAAACCAGTGAAATTGTTTGTAGACATTTACAAACTGTATTTCTTGGACATTCTACTGCAGAAGATATTTTATAGCAAATTCAACAAGTGCTAAATAAAGCCTGTTTATCGACTAATAATTTGCTAATGTTGGGATCCGATGGGCCTAATGTAAATAAAAAAGTATGGAGATTGTTAAATACTTTGTTGATAGAAGAAAGAGGTCATGGTTTATTGGACATCGGTTCATGCAATTTACATATTATTCACAATTCTGTTTTGAAAGGACTTGTTGAGTATGGGGATTCAGTATGCGAACTCATAACAGATCTTTATTTCTATTTTAAAAAATATCCCTCTAGGTGGGAAGACTTTGAAAATTGTCAGGCTAAAAAGAATGTTGTTCACCATCGCTTTTTAAAGCATGTGTCAAGCCTTTGGCTCACTGTAGGACCTGCAGCAGATCGTCTATTAGAACAGTGGGCTGCAATTGAGCATTTCTTTTTGATATTTGTACCTGCAAATGACAAAAAGTTGATGCAGACAACAAAGTACAAACATATTGTGAAAGCCATCAAGTATATTGATATAAAAATTGAACTCACTTTTATCTTAGATAGTTGTGAAATATATTCACGGTTCATGGAACTCTTCCAAAAATCGGATCCTTTGATTCATGTTTGGAGTAATGAACTGCTAGTTATTTTAAAAAAAGTTGCAGGAAGAATTTGCAAGCCTGATGCAATTAATGTTGAAGGTCTTATTGAAAGCAAACACTTTTTAAGAGTGACTGATATAGATATTGGGCAAAAAATAAGAATTCAACTGGAGTTATTGAATGAAAAAGACAGAATGCCTATGTACCACAAAATTCAGCAACATTATCTTGCATCGTACAATTACATAGTAAAAAAGAATGTAGTGCAAACTGACAATGTCATGTTTTATTTGCAGTGCCTGAATTATGAAAAAATATGTGAATCAAAAAGTGTTCAAGTATATTTCTCAGGTAGCGAAGCTCTTACAATTGAAGGGTATTAACGAGATGGAAGTTAAAGATGAATGGAGGCTACTTCAAAATGAAGTGAAAAGTTTTGAAAAAGAAAACAGGATTGACCATTTTTGGCGCAATATTTTTGCTAAGAAAACTGAGTCTGGGTATTATCAATATCCAACATTGACTAAAGTAATTAAGGCATCTCTCGCAATATCACATGGAAACAGTGATGTTGAAAGAGGATTTTCTTTGTCCCGTAGGATCCTTGCTGAGGATAAAGCATCAATGTTAGAGAGAGTCTTAAATGACAGATTAACGATTAGGGTTGAACTAAACTATATAGTGTTAGTGAAGTTCAAATTTCAAAGGAACTTTTAAATCTGGCAAACAATGCCCGACACTCATATGAACTATATTTAGAAGAAAGAAAATTAAAAGAACAAAAATTAAGAGAAGGAAGAAATAATTAAACTCCAGAAATTGAAAGAGGAAAAGGCTTTAAGTTTAAAAGGATCAGTAGAAATATTAGAAAAAAAAAGCTAAGCTTGTACTACAGGAAGAAATAGATGTTCGAGAATCTGACGATACCTTATTCAATGCTGCCAATGACAAATTGAAACTGGCAATTAAAAATAAGGATTTTGATGGAATTCGAGTTGCACAAGGAATGATGGAAGGGACATTGAAATTAAGAAAACAAGAGTGAGAACATGAAAAGAAGGAAGAAAAATTGAACAGAATAATGAATAAGCGAAAGTCTAGCCTTATTGACTCGTTTTTTACTAAGAAGCCTAAATCCTAATATTGCACAAATTAACATATATATTATAATATATTGGATTTGAAACTAATTTCAGTATTTAGTGAATTTCAGTCACTATTTTCATTCTGTACAATATCATTATAAAAAATCCCTTTAATTTAAAATTATTGATTTTTTACAGTGAAGTTAATTCTGTTTCCATTGCTCCAATACAACCTATCTGCTCCAAAACAGGCTTCTTACTGAGTGAAATTTGCTCCCACCTCACTCCGAAATGTAAAATTTAGAAATATTTGTCATCAGTGATGAATGTCTTTTCACGCTGCTTCAAAAAACATTTTTCCAGCATGATACATTTCATGATCAGTATTTTAATTATTGTGTGCATTCTAATATATTAATCCATTGCAATTGTGTAAAAGTAGTATACAAACCATAACTATGTCACTCAAGATATGGGAATTTGTTTTTTCAAATTTATTTAAAAAAAATTTTTTAAAGGAATAATTTATTTATTTTTGGGTTTGTAAATTTAAATAAATTAAAACACCTCATTCGTACTCTACAGTAAACCTTCGGGTTTGTCGTGTGGTCTGGGTTTTTCACACCTCATTCGTAAAGATTGTAGGAAATTATGCAACATAGTCTACTTAGGGCTGCCTCATAATAATCCATCCATATATTGCAAAATGTATTTTTCTTTTATGTTGGTGAAAAATTAATGTGTACGAGGTAGAAAATAGAAAGTATTTGTTAAAATGTTCCTCCTAAACCTTGTAGACCTGCTCCCAAATAGCATTTATGTACTCTCGAAGATATTTCAAATGCTATAGGTAGTTATCATCTCTGCTTTTGTCTGATTCATATACTACATTTATTAAATATTATATTTTACATTCAGTGTCAGGAGTACCACAGTATTATTAGGTAGTTGGTGTCATTTCATATTGTGATAACATGCAAGTTCCATTCATTGCTCAATTTCTCTACTTAACAATATTAGAATTATGATATTTTTTTACATTGGAACATTTATCAAATTTTGTTGCTAAATTGCAACTAAAATGGCGACATTAGGAGACTATTTTAGCAACTGTTTTCACCTTATTAGGAGACTATTTTGGCAACTATTTTCAGCTTATGTGGCTACTAAAGCAACTATTTTCAATGTGTGCTTCCTGTGGCAGCCCTGTATATTGATAATTGGAATTTCTTCTCGAGAGAGAGTTCTTTCCCGATATTAACATTAACATCATCTTCAACGAATTCCTCTGGATAGGTTTGTGTTTGCTTTTCATAAATGTTTTTGTGGAAATTTACGACAAACTTAATTAAATTTGACCTTGTTAGCTTCTTTTCTTCATTTTCATTTTCTTTTTTAAAGTCGTTATAATTATGGAAATACCTTAAAATATTTTCTAGTTCACTATGCCTTTCCTCTATGTGAATTTTCAATGCACTGTATAATTCATCAGATCGTGGAGTGTCCTGATCTTTAAGTGATTGCTAAGGAGCTTCAGAGAACTGCGCCTGTGCACAAAGATGTTAGTTTAGAATACGATCTCGTCTAGTAATTTGATAGATAGTTTAGAATATTAAATTCTAGATAGTTTAGAATATTAAATTCTAAGTTATAGTTTATGTTGGAAATTAACTACGCCTGTGCAAGGAGTATTTTATTTTACAATTTTTATACATATTTTTAAAAATACGTATTTCAAATAACAGTAGATGCCCAATAAGTTAAATTAAACCCTTTAATAAAAAACTATTTATTATAGATAATACTGAAAATACCTGTATTTTACCTTAGCAAATACCGATTTCACGAAATTACAAAATAGCACGAAATACCGGTATTCGGTATACCGTTATTCCGGTATTACAATCACTAATGGTAATGTATAGGAGAAGTATTGTAATCGTGTTGAAAATCACAACTGGAGCTTTCGACTGATCTACATGTTTTAAGACCTTGCAAATGCGAGAACATTATTTTAGCATGCCGTCTCTCTCTCTCTCGGTGTGTCTGTGTCTGTGTAATGTATGTATCCACTCTAACTCTAATTGACCAAATTTCATAAAATTTTATAGGTAAGTCACTTGTAGATTAACCTGGTGCTGATTAGATATTGGTACGATTCAGGATAAAAAAGAAACCTGTCTTTTTTTTTCGAAATGGCCCGCAAAAAATGTCTATATCCACTCTAGCTAAAATACTAATAGTCCAAATTTTACAAAATTTAGCAAATAAGTCACTTGTGTATTTCCCTGATGCTGATTAGATTTTGGTACAATTCGGGATAAAAAAAACCTGGCCTTTTTTGCGAAATGACCCCTCAAAATCATCAAAATCTAAAATAAAGGACTACATATGCTCAAATCTATCAATTAAAAGGTTGTTTTACATGTAATTTTTGACGAGGAAAAGAATAAGACTAACCCCATTACTGTAGGATTAGCTGTTCTCGAAATATTTTAGTTTATCGCATTTTTCTATGCCGCCTTTGAAAATACGTCCCGTTAGTTACCTAATGAAAACGAAAATTGAATTAAAAGTGCAAATTCTGAGTGTTATTTTGTGCAATGAAACTTAATTTAATTATTAAAGAAATATATATATATATATATATAAAGAATTTGAGTCTGTGGGGAAAGCCATGTGCTGCCCACATTATATTTTTAACACTTTACAACATAGTTGAAAAGTGTTTATGACTTAGTTCATTCTGTCTATCTCTGTCTGTCTGTCTGTCTGTCATATATTTTCACGATAACTGCCGTAAAAATGACTTTTTCAAAATGAAATTTTATTATGCTTTTCAGACGGTCTGTGGGACCTATGGGAATATAAATAAATCATATCACCCAATTAGTTTTTTATAGAACCCGGGTTGAAAAAATGAAATACATTGAACCCTATGGGACCTAATTTTTCAAACATTTGTTAAGCACATTTAAAATTCACAAATTGCTTCGAAATTTTTAGGAAATATTTACATTATCTCATAAAATATATAAAAAAAATTTCAGTAAAATAAGTTAGGTAGTTTTTTAATTAAAAATTATTTAATATAGGGAGAAAAACGAATTCAATTAAATTCTGACTTTTGCGATATCCTCCAGAAAGAAAACAAGAAAGATCAATCATGCATAAGCATTGATTATGAAACACTTTCCAACTGAAATGCAATTTTATTTAAAAATTTCTAAAATGTGATACATTCAGTAGTGATATCTTTTACATTATCACAGTACTACAGTAATTTATTATACTTAAATATTTAAAACTGTTTCGAAATACAAATCATCTGATTCTCTATGCAAAATCAATGAATATTTCATTCATATAACTTGTATTCCAGACTCCAGAGCTAAATAATTTTGTGTGAAAAAAATTCAGCAATTTTTATGTAACTCACCTTACAATCGCTTAAGATATTTGCATTCTGCATAAGTTAAAATTAGGCTTCGTTGAAGAAATAATAAAAGTTTTGGGATCATTTGAAATCATAACTATTGTAATTGCGTAGGCATGGAATTTAGATACACAGATACACAGATAATATATGTGTGTGTGTGTGTATTCAAAGTATTGGAATTGTGCCGAAGATCGGAACTCGAATGTTCGAAGATCTACACGTTTTGGGACTTCTAAAATACGAAAAAACTATTTTAGGAAGACGTCGTAAGATCTGTGTATGTGTCTGTGTGTCTCTGAGGATATTACATCCACTCTAATTGAAAAACTAATGGACCGAATTTCATAAAATTTAGTAGGTATGTTTTTTGTAGCAAACCCTGATGTTCATTAGATTATAGTATGATTCGTAATAAAAGAATCTGCCTTCTTTGTGAAATGGCTGGCAGAAATTGCCTTTATCCACTCCAGCTAAAAACTAATGGAACAAATTTAACAAAATTTGGTGTATAATATTTCAATAACCTACAAGTGATTTATATACCAAAACAAAATTTGGTATATAAATCAGTTGTAGGTTATTCTAGTACGATTCAGGAAAAAGAAACTGGCTATTTTTGCGAAATGGCCTGCAAAAATCATTAAATATAAAAATAAAAGACTACGTATGCTCAATTATATCAATTAAATTCCTATTTTATACGTGATTTTTGACAAAAAGAATAAGACTAACCCCATTACTCTAGGACTAGCCTTTCTTGAGATATTCTAGTTTTTTCGCGTTTTCGCTACGCCACCTTTGACAATAAGTCCAGCTATCAAATGGGAACCAAAGTGAAGTTTAACGTGCAAATTCAATGTCATTTAAAATACTTATGGCTGTTATTTTGTGCAGATAAACTCAAATTATTATTGAAGAAATAAAGAGAACGTGAATATGAGTCTGCAGGGAAAGACATGTGCTGCCCACATCAGAATTTTTAATAATATTACAACAATGATTTATAGAAGTGAACAGGGATTATTTGCAGGCCATTTCGAAAGAAATGTAGGATCTATATTTAAAGATCCACCAAATTTTTGTAGAATAAAATGTTCAACAAATTTAAGTTGTGTACTAAATTTTAATTCTCTAGGACAGTGGTTCCCAAACTGGGGTCCGCGACTAGGTTTTAGGGGGTCTGCGAACAACACGCAATATTTAACTAATAAATAGTTAGCTTTAAAAAAAATAAAAGTAATTATTTTTCTCTACCCTTTTTTTTATTTTATTTTTTTAAATAAAATAATAATGAACTTTTTTTCTAAATAACTTTGACATAAATACATTCATGAAATTAATTTCAAACTGATAGGTTATATATTCAAACATAATTATATTGCTTTCTCCCACCTGACATATTTAAAATCTAAGTTGTGTGTGTGTGTGTGTGTGTGTGTGTGTGTGTGTGAGAAATAGACTTGAAAGTGATTTAAGACTGAAATTATCAGACATTAAACCAAATATTACTGAGCAAATTGCAAGAAAGCAGCATCACTGTTCATACTAAATTATGCTTGTTGTACATATCCAATAGAAATAGGCTCTTGCAATATGGTTTTAAGGGGTCCGTGAAATTTTTTTTTTCTCTGAGGGGGTCCGCGGACCGGAAGGTTTGGGAACCACTGCTCTAGGACGTAGGAAAGTGCATTAAAAATGCCATCCAATAAGTACATTATGAAGAGTTATATAAAATTAAAAAAAAAATTGAAAAATTGTTATCTACCAAGTTTATTTTAAAATGTGAAGCCTCTCTCATATGCAAAATAATTAAACTCTTGGAAAGATATTTATTATATAATATATCTCTCTTTTCTTTCTGGAGGATATCCAAAAGTCAGAATTTAATTGAAGTAATTTTTCTCCCTATATTAAATAATTTTTAATTATAAAACTACCTAACATATTTTACTGAAATTTTTTTATATATTTTAAGGGATAATGTGAATATTTCCTAAAAATTTCGAAGCAATTTGTGAATTTTAAATTTGCTTAAAAAATGTTTGAAAAATTAGGTCCCATAGGGTTCAATGTATTTCATTTTTTCAACATGGGTTCAATAAAAAACTACTTGGGTGATATTATTTATTTATATTCCCATTGGTCCCACAGACTATCTGAACAACATAATAAAATTTCATTTTGATAAAGTCATTTTTATGGCAGTTATCGTGCTAACGGACAGACAGACAGAATGAACAAAGTCATAAACACTTTTCAACTATGTTGTAAAGTGTTAAAAAAGATATATTATATAATAAATATATTTCCAAGAGTTTAATTATTTTGTATATGAGGGAGGCTTCACATTTTAAAATAAATTTGGTAGATAACAATTTTTCAAATTTTTTTTTTAATTTTGTATAACTTTTCATGATATACTTATTTGATGGCGTTTTTAATGCACATTCCTATGTCCTAGAGAATTAAAATTTGATACACAAATTAAATTTGTAGAATATTTATTCTACAACAATTTGGTGGATCTTTAAATATAGATCCTACATTTTTTTCGAAATGGCCTGCCGTTCACTTCTATAAATCACCTTTCACTTCTATAAATCATTGTTGTAATATTGTTAAAAATTCTGATGTGGACAGCACATGTCTTTCCCTGCAGACTCATATTCACGTTCTCGTTATTTCTTCAATAATAATTTGAGTTTATCTGCACAAAATAACATCAATAAGTATTTTAAATGACATTGAATTTGCATGTTAAACTTAAATTTGGTTCTCATTTGATAGATGGACTTATTGTCAAAAGTGGCTTAGTGAAAACGCAAAAAAAACTAAAGTATCTCAAGAACGGCTAGTCCTAGGGTAATGGGGTTAGTCTTATTCGTTTTGTTGTCAAAAATCACGTATAAAATGGAATTTAATTGATATAATTGAGCACACATAGTCTTTTATTTTTATATTTAACGATTTTTGCTGGCCATTTCGCAAAAACAGCCCGTTCCTTTTTCCCGAATCGTACTAGAATAACCTACAAGTGGTTTATGTAACAAATTTTGTTAAATTTGGTATATAAATCACTTGTAGGTTATTGAAATATTATACACCAAATTGTGTTAAATTTGGTCCATTAATTTTTAACTAGAGTGGATAAAGGCAATTTCAGCCGGCCATTTCGCAAAGAAGGCAGATTCTTTTATTACGAATCGTACTATAATCAAATGAACATCAGGGTTTCCCACTAAAAACTTACCTACCAAATTTTATTAAATTCGATCCATTAGTTTTTCAGTTAGAGTGGATGCAATGCACAGACACACAGAAACACACACAGATACACCCTTACACACACAGACGTCTTCCTAAAAATAGTTTTTTGTGTTCTGGAAGTCCCAAAACGTGTAGATCCTTCGAAAATTCGAGTTCCAATCTTCGGCACGATTCCAATACTTTGAATACATACATACGCACACACATATATTATCTGTGTATCTAAATTCCGTGCCTATGCAATTACAATAGTTGTGATTTTAAATGATCCCTAAACTTTTATTATTTCTTCAACGAAGCCTAATTTTAGCTTATGCAGAATGCAAATATCTCAAGCGATTATAAGGTGAGTTACATAAGAATTGCTCCGGCCGTCCAAATAGTTGCTCCTAGTCCTTTGGACGAGTCGGACGGTCTGGGTCTTCAACATAAGAATTGCTGAATTTTTTTCACACAAAATTATTTAGCTCTGGAGTCTGGAATGCAAGTTATATGAATGAAATATTCATTGATTTTGCATAGAGAATCAGATGATTTGTATTTCGTTACAGTTTTAAATATTTAAGTATAATAAATTACTGTATTACTGTGATAATGTAAAAGATATCACCACTGAATGTATCACATTTTAGAGATTTTTAAATGAAATTGCATTTCAGTTGGAAAGTGTTTCATAATCAATGCTTATGCATGATTGATCTTTCTTGTTTTTATTGTAAAGCTTTAGAAATTTCAAAGAGTAATATTTTCAAAAAGATTGGAGTAATAAAACATAAAATCTTCATCAATCACATCTTCAAACATACAATGTTCGAAGATTTTTATAGACAAACATCGTAAATCAAATCTGAAATCATGAAAAGAATCAAACTGTAATCAAACATGAAAAGAGTAAGACTAACCTTATTACTCTAGAACTAGCCATTTTCGAGATATTTGAGTTCTTTTGCATTTTTGTTATGCCGGTTTTGAAAATATATTTAGTTATCAAATGAAAGCGAAAATTGATATAAAAGTGCAAATTTAGTGGAATTTTAAATAATTATGCCTGTAATTTTGTGCAATTAAACTCAATTATTTAAGAAATAAAGAGAAGATGAATTTGAGTATGTAGGGAAAGTCATATGTTGCCCACATCAGATTTTTTATTATATATTTGTCTGATATATAAAATGTATTCTCCCCTTAGATTCATTTATTTTAAATTTACAAATTTGGAGATTTAAAATTTCAAAGTTTTGTCTTTTAAGTCATACTTTTACAATACATAAAACATACATACTTTTAAAATGCAAATATTGATATTTTTCATATATGAGGTTTTTTATTTCCAATAAAATGGAGAATTTATCTCTGTATACTGGAGAATTTATCTCTATAAATCATCAGAGTGTAGCAAAGTATGCTCAGTGGTGTCAATGAAAAAAAAAGTCAAGTTATTAAGTTTCAATAAAAACTAAGTTTCGAAAAAACTTAGTTTTTATTGAAAGACGAAGGTATCTTTGCCAGTATTACATCACAGCAATAAAGAAAAAATGTTGTATGAAGAATACAGCTTAAACTATATACATTTTTGGAGTTCACAGCACACACAGGAAGTCCGCACTAGATTATCAAGACACATCACCGTTTTGAGAATCTTAAGTGTTGATTTGACTAGATAAATGTAGACAGCACTAAATGCTACCTTCTACTAAATACCATAGAGAATTTAGTTGCCTGCTTTCACCATCAACATGATACAAGTACATTAAGTTACACGAATATTTCTGCTCAGCTATTCCGGTCACACAATACATTATCAAATACAAAGCATCGTATTTGAACACTAATGCGTATTCCCGCCGTGTTTAACTATCATCGTTTATTAAGACTACAACGTTGACGATCACGTCTACCGATTGCTTCCTGTATCGTCTCGTCATTGTCGCCGTCTGATAATCCAATGCGTGCTTCTTATCTTTATACCATGAGATCTGTACCTCCCGTAATGAATTCCTATATCTGATTCATATAGTATGCAAATGAGCCAGGGCATATGTCGAACTTCCAATCTGCATGAAGAAACTTACTGGAAAAACTCTGTGAGCCTTTCCTGTAAATGGAGGTAAGTTAAAAAATATAAGTGGTATTGTTGAACTACTTCTGGGAAAATTAGTGACTCGCGATCAAATGATTACGTTTTTCCAGCAGATATTTTCGTACCAAGTGCCGCTGCAACCATGGATGTAACAGTTGTGAAGATCGCTCATCAATTCCAATAGGCCAATATAACAATATTTTGATCATCAGAGGGGGTGGTAGCCCATGGATAACCGGGCACAGGTGTCTGAACAACTGTTTGATTTGTTTGGAATTGTTTCCATAATCGAAAAATTACCGAATGATCAATGCCAAAGAAAATAGCGACATCTTTGATTGACTGTTCTGCTTCAATGCTTCAGACAGACGCCAGTGCTCACTATCTGTCATTCGTCTTCTTTCAACCATAGAAATACAAATATCATCAAAAATAGTACTACAAAAGTTATAAACACTTCGTATCAGCATTTAAATGCACCTCTTCAAACCCTTCAGAATGCTGGCGTCTTCAACGACTGCCTAATTAGCATATATCTGGACAGTCAATCGTGATTCGGCATATCATACGATATTTGCATACTGCCATCTATTTCCGCAACGATATTACGGCACTCAAATTCAAATACACTTTCGAAAAATGAAAATTTGCATTGTGTGCTTAACTTTTGGAAATGAATGTAATACAGGCAGAATGATGTGGGTTTCAGTTCTTTCTGTACTTTAAAGACAAATTTATTGTGAGTGATTTTACTAATTATAATAGTTTTAAATTGTAAATGAGTACTCTGTTTTTCAGTTTACTAATGGCTTCTCAAGGTATGGCACTATCATCTTGTGATGAGGAAGGGGCTGATATTTGCCATGTATGCAAAGCCAAGTTTGATCAGCCTAGAGTATTGTCCTGTTTGCATGTGTTCTGCGAAGAGTGTCTAATTAAACATATGCCTGAAAATGGATTTTTACACAATGCTCTTGAATGCCCTGATTGTGAGCAAGAGACTAAAGTAAGCATCTCCCAAGCTTGATTCATGTTTCAGAAAAGTTAATAATATATATGATTTTACTTATTTATGTCTTTCATATGCAGCTTAATGAAAAAGGAGTCTCTGGGTTACCCTTAGATTATATTGCTTGCAATAGGATCGATTTGAGAGCAATGGAAAAAACCCAGATTGTTTGCACTAGTTGTAAAGCCAAAGAAACTGCTGTTGCCCGTTGTTCTGAGTGTGCTACGTTTCTTTGTCCAAACTGTGTGACAGCTCATCAGTTTATGCGATGTTTTGAAAGTCATACAGTAAGTATTAAAAATTTTGATGTTTGAAACTAACACTATTAATTTTAAGAATTCATTTCATACCAGTTTCTTAGCGTCCATTGAGGCTCAAAAGCTGAGCCTCCCCTGTTAAGAATCTAATTTAAAAATACTTTTATTTATTATATTTTTTAAATAACTTTGCTAATATGTATGTCTTTTTTTAGAAAATTGTTACTCTTACTTAAAATGAGACTTTTCAAAGTAGAAGCTGAAAGCATCTAGCTTTTACGGTATTCTGAAAGAAACATAGCATTAGAAATGCCCAACTATTAAATTCCTCCCTCCCTTATAAGCTAGAACTCAAGGCTAGCTTCTAGAAAGGTGGAGCTATTGCTTCCCCCTATTTCAACCCTTTCTAAACAACGTAATGACAGACAGTGATTGATATGGGACGTATGTCGTTTATAGTATGTTGATATAGTATGTCGTTTCAGGAGTGAAAATTTCTTGGGCAAGGCTAATGGATTCGCCATTTCGGCACCATTTCGGGTCAAACATGGTTCTATTAATTAATCTTCGCAGAAAAAAGTTGTATGTAATACTGAAAAATATGAGGCACCTTCCACGACATTCACATAAATTTAAACAATATTAATTACACACTAATAATATTACACACTAATCTTGACTACCATTAAACTTAAGTAGTTTGTGAAGTAGACTTAGTGACAGCAACAATACTGCGAAGCACCTGTTTGCATATTTGAGAGTTTTAGAAAGGATAAATCTGACTTCCCTTTAAAAATTACGTTATACGAGAATCTCAATTAAACAAAAGTCATTCATAATTTCCTAATGGGTTTTTAGCATATTGTGGTCAAGATATTTTCAAGTTTTTAAAAGTATAGTATTTATAAATAATTAATATACAAAATTGTTTAAGGACATTGTTGACTACAGTGATTTTCAACTAAGCTTATGTTCCAGGTACATTTCTCACCCATTTTCAGTGAATTGTTTTATTTCATTTGAATTGCTTTATTTTGTTAATTCTAACTGTTTATATTTACAGAAATGATATATTTTTTTCTATCACTTGCTAACAATATTCTTATATATTTCTACTTCATATATAGGTGCTTGTAAAACTTTTTCTGGGAGGGAGGGGTGGGGGCAAACTCAAGCACATGATGTACAATATCAACTGGCATGATGCTCGCCTTTGTTATATTGAATGTGTAAGAGGGAGTATGACCATCACCTCCGATAGGGGAAGCCAAAGCACTAATTTTTATCTCGGCTTGTAAGCCAATTATGAGTAGGTGTACCAGATTATGATCGGAGCTTTTGCTATTTGCTTCCCTTTTGTTTCTCTGTTCAATGTAAAGGAATAATAATTTGTCAGTAAAGCAATAATATTCATTAAATTTGTACCGTATATTCCAGCATATTACGCGCACTTATAACACAAAAAATAAGGTCGGAAATTACGAGTGCGCGTTATGTGCCGGATATAAAAATGATAGCTGCAAAAATAAAGAAATGAAGAAAATTAAAAAAAAAAGATTTTTACATATATCAAAAAACTTTTATTCCAAAGAAATTACATACCTTATGAACTTTCATTATTGGATAACATGAAAAGTTCGTCATATTTGTCTTCCTTTATATCTCCAGGCACATCATCGAATTCTGTTTCATCTTCACCGTCACTGTTACTCTGATCCATATATAAATAATCATCTTCCGCTCCATGTCGATTATTAGATATACTACATTTTTTAAATGACTTTTGAATTATGTCAGGTTTGATTTCATTCCATGCTTTTATTCTCCACGCACACACTATTTCTAGACTGGCATGATTCATTTGGCCTCCTTTTGTAAATGTTTTTTCACCTTCTGACATCCACATATTCCAAAGACTTTTTAAATTTGCTTTGAATGGTTTATTGATACACACATCTAAAGGCTGAACTAACGACGTTAATCCACCTGGAATAACTGCCATGTCTGTGTTGCTCTCTGTCAGCAATTTCTTTGTATTATATGTTAGTTGAAATTTGAACATGCCCCAAACTAAAAGACTTTCTGGATTCTTTAAGGCACCTGGACGCTTTTGCCAAACATTTTTTATCCACAATTTTACTCCATTTTCGTTACCTTACACCTTTCTGGTAGGTCGGACGGTCTGGGTCTCAACAACAACTCCATTTTCGTTCATCCATTCTTTCTTGTGCACATGAATGAGAATACCTTTTGGGAATTTCGACTTCGGCATCGTTTTAATTTTTAAAATAACCATAGGTTTTAATTTGGTACCGTCCGCTAAGCAAGAGAGCACTATGGTGAAGTGAGATTTTTCGTGACCTGTTGTTTTTATGCAAATTGTTTTTGTTCCTTTCACATCCAAAGTTTTATTTCCTGTCATATCAAACATTAGTGGAGTTTCATCTATATTACCAATATGTGACAGTAAATAATTTTTTTGCCTTCATAGGTCTATGACATACTTCTGAAAACTTGCTTGTTGTCCAAATATTTAGGAAGCATTTGTGAAACTTTTGTTTTTTCTTGCAGAACTAAATTATTTCGCACCATAAATCGGCTACACCAACTCAAAGTTGCTTTAAAATTTTCACTTTCACTTCTATTCTTTTTTGCCCACTTTAAGGCAAACAAACGTACACTGTTTCTTGTTATGATTAATCCATTCTGGCGATTTTCTAGGACCCAGTCCGCAACGCTTTCTTCTAGGATGGGCCATTTCATTACTGCTTTATGTAAAGCATATTTATTCCTTGGCATATTAATGATTGCCATTTCATTTTTTCTCCACTCACGTATGGAGCTTTCATCAACACCAAACATCCTCGCTGTAGCACGATTTCCATTCTCTTTTGCAAATTTAATCACTTTGATTTTAAAACCAGCACTGTGTTTGCTTCGTTTTGCATGACCCATATTTAGGCCTAAAAAAACCCCCACTACTAACTGTATTGATGATTCCAAAGAGAGCGAAAAAAGTCACAGGGGCGAATGCTTTTGTTCCAAGATAAATCGTTCTCCTCATACGTCAAACGAAAGGGATGTAGAAACAAATCTGTATAAATGAGTGGAATAATCCTGTACCCTTGCACCTATTTGTTTCCCCTTTTTGCTTGCACTTTAGAGTTATAGTTCTAGAAGTATACTATTGTTCAAACGCCTGGCGAAATCCTTCGAATAAATGATTTCAAAAGATAAGAGTATTGTATATGTACTTTTCAGGGTTTTCCGGTAAAAAATGGATGCATGTTATATGGCGAATATTCCTAAAAATTGTGAAATGCAGTTTAAAAGTGTTGGAATGGTGGGATGAAGTTAATTCCCATTGGCGAACCGTACATATAAAAAATTTCACTTTGGTATAATACCCGTGCTTGAAATCAGAGGTCTTGCAGTGGAATAAACTGCTGAAGATGAATGAAAAGCCCAGCAGAGAAATAAGTCAAATTTAGAACAAAATCACTTTAATTTACAGTGAATCCATTATATTATACAGGTTACATAATACTTCAGCAATCAGGTTGTAAAGACGAACAATATTTACAAGTATGAGTTCTCAAGCTCATAAGCAAAAGGTTTTCAGTATAAGTTCATGGCTAGACACACTTTTAGTACTGGATAACGTTGACACAGCATAGGTAAGTAAAAGAAACATCTTAGCCAAAATATTGTGCACTTTCCAAAAGCCACCATTTCCAGGTCACACGTTATGGCGAATTTACTTTCGTGCTTCACTGAGTCTACAACGCGGAAAATAACATGGCCTCTATCAACAGAGAACCAACTCGAACAAAATTACCGCACTTTCGAACTTAAACCTTCGAAAAGACTCGAACATACATTTTTTAGCATGGTCAGCAACAAACTATGTCTGTACTTAATATCATATTCTGAACAGAGTATATCACCGCAGATCAAACAGTAGATCAGCTTTAGATAACCTTAGATCAATATAAGATATATCCCAGTACTAAACATGTGTCTCATATATATACTCTGCAATGGGTACGCTCCGGAACACATCTGTTGCTGGCAGCGCCCTCTGTATATGCAAAACAGGATGTGTGCGCGGTGAGAAGGTGATTTGCATGATAAGCCCATTCTGTTTACCTTGCGATTCGTTCACGAGAACGGAAAAACCATTCTAAAAACGAAACCACGTTCAGGTGAAACGAGAATCGCGATGAAAACAGAATTAAGTTTCCAACAATCGGCCCCCTCATGCAAAACACAGTCTCGACGCACATGCAATTATACAATCAATTTACTCTAAGGACAAGAACAAAAAAAAAACAATATCAATTTCCTCAGTATCCTGTTAAAACATAAAGTATATAAACCAATTTCAATACAGCATTTAAAGTTGAAAAAAAATACTTATATCATTTTAAACAGTGAATAGCTTTTGTCATTTTCTCATTCTGACAAATACTTAACAGGCGTATTTATCCACTATTCCAATATAGATCATAAGCATTAATTATAGTATATAACATAAAAATAATATCAGCATAGTAATAGAACTCTAAGAAAATTAAGTCTGGTCATACCATTAAAATTTTGTATTTTCTAAGTATAAGTTCTTATTACTGAGATTTATCGCTTTATATCATTGAAGAAATTTGGAAAATTTTACATAGAAACATTAAGTCTTAATATTTAAAAATTTAAGCATAAATGTCAAGATTAAAGCTCCAGAAAATTTTTACTATAACTATTAAATTCAACATTTAAGTTTAAAAATTCAAGTATAAACATCAAATTCAAGTTACAAAAATTTAAGTTTTATTATCTCAGCCCAAGACTAGTATACACAATTAATACTAATGACAATAGCACAGATAACAAAAGAAATACGGAAGGTAAACATGCATATGAAATAAACACAGATAGAAAATTTTTTATGATTTTAAGTGGTTTTATATCAATGATGTATAACCCAGTGTATAACTACAAAGATTAAACACACATTTTATTCACATAAGCTGAGTTGCATTATGCGTGTAATCAAAAGTGGATATATATATATATATATATATGTGTGTGTGTGTGTGTGTGTGTGAGAAAAATTTAAAAAGTTCATTGCCACACCAATATATATACTCAAGATACATTCATTTGTATCAATGAGGGAGGAGTAAATAATAAGATATCCTAACCATAATTTTGAAAATGTGTAAAATTTCAGAAGAAAAATTCATTTAGAAAGTTAAATTTATATTTTGAAAATTTTATTACAAAATTTTAAGACCCTATCCTTGGTCATTGGTTTTGTGAAATAATCTGCTACATTTTCTTTGAATCTTTTAAAATTAACTTTTTAAATACTATTCTCAACAAGGTTTCTCAAAAAGTGATACTTTATATGAATATGTTTAGTTCTGTTATTCTCAATTGGGGAATTTGAAAAATTTATTGCAGCTTTGTTATCACAAAAAATTATGCTATTATTTTTGTTAAATTTTAACCCTTGCTTTCTACATTCCTCAATGATATTTTGCAACCAAATCATTTCTTTAGCAGCCTCTGTCAACGAAACATATTTTGCTTCCATCGTTGATAGACTAACACACTTGTGTTTAAATGTACACCAAGAAATTGGTACTTTATCTATCAGAAACAACATACCCCCGAGTAACACTCTGTCATCTCTATTGGCTGCAAAATCTGAGTATGAGTAGCAGTTTAAACTCAAATCACAAATATTTGACGAATTTAACATATACTCCTTTGTTTTTTCAACATATCCCAACAGTCTCGGTAATGCACGCCAATGCTTTATACCTGGATTCTCTTGAAATTGAGACAGAACATTAACAGCGCAACATATATCTGGTCTAGTTCTACTTGACAAATAGGCTAGACATCCAATCAAGCTTCTATAATGAGAAACCCTGCATTTGAATTAACTCTTCATTATTCATTGGGCAATCGTTTTTATTTAAAATGATTCCCTTTGCAATAGGAAGTGAAGAAATGAGGTATTTGAATTCCCTGAACATTTGACAAACTTTATCAATGTAATGACTTTGATGTATATGAAATATGTTATTAATTTCTGTAAATTCCACACCTAAAAGTCTTTTAACTTTTCCTAGTACTTTGATATCAAACTCCTTATTTAATAATGGAACAGCATGATCAATATCATTTTGATGTTCCGAAAATAAAACTATGTCATCCACATAAACCAGCATTAATACTTTATTCTGGTATACATATGCACAATTGCACCATTTAAATTTAAAGAAGTTTAATTTTCTCAAAGTGGTGTCTAGCTCAGTATAAAGTGTGTTTCAAAATGATATGAACACCCAGTTATTCAAGAATAAACAATACAAAAGATTTACAAACGACATACAAAGCACCTTACTTTAATCTGTAACTTACTTGTCGAACATATTCATTAACAAAATAAAAATAACTATTGAAAAACAGGAAAAAAGTCAGTTTCTACTGAAACACAATGTTGCAAAATGATATGAACACATGGCTTAGTAGTTAGTATATGCACCAGATTTTTGAATTAACGTGAAAACACGTGATGACATGGAATCTACTAGTCTCTGTAACACCAGCTGGTCTATTTTTTCCCATTCGGATATTATGGCAGCCCTTAAATCGGCAATATTGTTATATTGCCTTCCATTTTCATAAACACCTTTAACAAGCAAGCTCCATGCATTTTCCATGGGGTTTAAATCAGGTGAAACAGCTGGCCACGTCATCACATGCACCCCATTATCTAAAAACGATTCCCAGGTGCTGTTTGCTGTGTGAATTGATGCATTATCCTGTTGGAAGATCCAACAAGGTCCACCAATCGATTCAGCAAAAGGCAGCAAATTGTCTTCTAGTAGATCCTGGTACACTGTAGCGTTCATTCTGCCAGTTGGAATTTTACCGTGGTATCCGAAACCAGCCCAAACCATCAGTGATCCTCCACCATGCTGTCTTTTTGAAAATATTTCATTGTCTTTACGGAGGTCGTGCAAATAGTAACACCAACAATCTGGGCCATCTAGATTAAATTTTTTTTCGTCAGAGAAGATAACCCTTTCATACTCTGATTTCCAGCACATGTGATATTTTGCCCACTGCAATCTCTTTTGCTTATGTTCCTACTTCATACGAGGTTACAATTTTCGCTTCACATACACAAACCTTTCAGTGCTTCTGGCAAACCTCGAAAGTGTAGCTTTCGACATGGATAGCTGTGGGTCCTTTGCCAATTGTCCCAGTGATGTTTTCCCTGTACTTAATCTTTTTGCAACACTTCTTTTCTGCCACAGAGATAATTTTTGTGGGCGACCTGTAGATTTCTTTTGGCCATAATCTCTTTTTGATCTAAGATAATTTTAAATGACACCAGGAGACCTACCTAGTTTCTTAGCAATAGATCTTGCTGAATTGCCACTATCGTTTAAAGCTTCAATTTTCCCCTTTTCCAACTCGCTCAAGGTCTTTTTCCGACCTATCTCACAGACGTAGTCGTAATCCGAAATTCAATTAACTACACGCAGTGGAAATTTTTCTTATATAGCTAGTATAATTTGCATATTCCAGTTTCATACGAGGAAGTGACATTTGTTAGTTCCGAATGAAATTAAAACCACCCAGGCATAATTTCACAACTTGTTCAAACCATTTTGCAATGTCGTGTTTCAATAGAAACTGACTTTTTTCCTCTTTTTCAGTAGTTATTTTTATTTTGTTAATGAATATGATCGACAAGTAAGTTACAGATTAAAGTAAGGTGCTTTGTATGTGGTTTGTAAATTTTTTGTATTGTTTATTCTTGAATAACTGGGTGTTCATACCATTTTGCAACACCCTGTACCACTCCCTGCCGCTTTGATGAAGACCATATCCCTTTCGCGACGAACGGCACGCCCAGGTGCCAGCTGCGAACTTGCATTCAAGGACGAACGGCACGCCCACGGGCCGGAGGAAATTTTACCCTAAAGGACGACTGGCACGTATTGGTGTTTCTACGTGGAACATTTTAATTTGAATGTTTTTGTCTACTAGATGGCGTTAAATGCCCGTGGAAGCAACTTAAATGTATTTTGTAGATGTTTGACCTTGGCACAAGGAGAATCCAATGAATTATTTCTCCATTTGGAGCGGTGAAACACATGGTTTTGTAAAGTAAACAGAGCACTTCTCGTAGCATCAACAATTTTATAATTGAGTTCCGGGTCTCGTTCTGATTTTGTCTTTTATTGATTTCGTTGTTGAATTAGAGGAATATAAGAGAGTTTTTTTTTTTTGAGTGGGTGGGGGAGGGGGGGGGGGGGTAAAGGAATGTGCGGCAATGAAATGATTAGGTTATTTATGTTCTCATGGAAAGGAAGGCTGGGATTTCGTTAATATATCCCATCGAAAAGGTCCAGATATGGAATAAAAATATATAAATCGTCAGAATCGGAATGAGGCCATAAATGGAATTTCCTTGTGTATACTGAAAAGGACACTGGATTATCAAGCTCTGATGGTGGGTATGGAGAACGTGTTGTGAAAACATTTCTAAGTGAACTTTTAGGAAAAGGATATACTTTGTATTTGGATAAATTTTTTACCTCTCCTGTACTTGCAAAGTATTTGTTGTCTAAGAATACGCATGTATGTGATACAGTTTTAAAAAATCGGAAGGACATGCCAAAGAATTATCCATCTGTACCTAAAACATATATACACTAAAATTTTTAATATTTTGATAAAAGAAAATTTGTATAAAAAATATACATCAAATAGAAAATAAGTATTTCCTTTCTTCCTGAAAAAAGTAGAATGCTGTGTTGAACGGGTGATTTTTAGTGAATTTTTTTCGAGAGTTAGGCTTAGCACAAAAAAATAGCCGTCTTTTGGGCACATTTCGGAAACAAAGCGCTTCGTCCTTTGGGCCACGGTAGTTTCGGAATGCCGCCGTCCCGAAAGGGATATATTGTCCTCTTTAGCAAACAGACATATTGTTGTTGGTTTGGATCGACATATCTGGGTGGTTGTTTCATAAAAATTTTTGCATTCAATTTTGCATAAAGGTATGCAGACTTGATGTCCAATTGAAAATGTTTCCAGTTAAGCAAGCAAACGAAAATTGAGAAGAAAGCTCTTATCAAACTAAAATTTATAACAGGGCTAAACACTTCATCATACGAGTCCCCCTTTTCTTGGGTATATCCTTGAGCTACTAAACGAGCCTTGAATCTTTTCACTTCCCCCTTTTCATCTCTCTTAATGGTGTAGACCTATCTACATCCGATGATTTTTTGTGAGGTGGGCTCAGGCACTAAGTCCCAGATGCCCCTCTCTTGCATTGTAGCTATTTCATTATCCATGGCATTATTCCATGTTTCGGAATGAGGAGATTCAATTGCCGACTTATAGCACTTTGGTATCAAGATCTCTATATTGCTTGCCTCCGGTTTTCCTTTGATATCCTTTACCCTATCTTTCTTTTCTCTAAAGTTGAAAAGTCGCTGGTCATAATGAACATTTGCTTTTGCACAATATTTTTTAACATCATTATGAGATCTTAGCCTTTTATTATCACCTTTCACTGAGTAGTAAACATCCGTCTTACTACCATCAGGCCTAGATACGGCTTTCCGCTCCCAGATAATGTCTGAGCAGGGTGTCAGACTGGAATCAGCAGGAGAGTCCTCTTCCTCACTAGATTTACTAGTGTCATGTCTCTCACCTGCTTCTTCCTCTAACACTCCTCCCAAACCTTCTGATCCTGAGTCTATTGATCGAGTAAGTCTCGATGTCCTCAAGGTGATAGCTGTAGGGTAACCAGGGTCCAGGACTGCCTCATACTCCTCAAATCTAACATTTCTGGTTTCTATAATTTTTCTGTCTTTGCTATAAATATCCTATAGCCTTTGGTACTTTCGGCATGCCCTACCATGACTCCTACTTGAGCTCTTAGGTCTAACTTTTTCCTAAGTTGTTTTACCGTGCCAACATAGGCTTTGTACCGAAAAACTTTGAGATGAGATACAGCAGGCTTTCTTCCATAATATAATTTGTGTGGAGTTTTTGTTTTAAATTTGTGACAAATCCTGTTTTTTGTACAGTGCAGGATCTATAATCCGGAATGCTTGGGACTTCAGGCATTCTGGATAAGGGTTTTTCCGTAAATCGGAACACTTTTTCTAAAACAGTAAAACAGTTTTCTAAACAGCATACAGTTAACAAAACGGGTAACTGGAAATGCCAAAAGTTAATTTTTATGTTAAAAATTTCAGAAATATGTGAAAATGAAACCCATAAATTGACAATTATAAACTTATTAGTACACGAGAAAAAAAATTTAAAATCTGCAAATTTCTTTAGATTCCGTTGCTTTTTCCAAAAGCCCAGTCACTTTGCAGTGAAAAACGTTATGACGTCACTTTACCACTACAAAGTCATCGAGGCATCAAACGAACACCACCCATTCTAAAAAAGAAAATATGTTTATATCGTTTCACAAACAAACTATCTTGTCATTTGTCGAAAGTATGTTTATCTGATATAGAACAAATATATCCACCATGGAGGTAGAGTTCACTTTTACCTCCATGATACTTGTAGTTTTTGTTGGAAACCAGTGGAAGGTTTAAACAAGAATGTCCATATAATGCAGCATGCTGTTGAATCTGAAAATGTTTCTACAGAATGGTAGTTTAGCAGTGGATTTTAACTGGTGGAGTTGAATAGGTGTTCATAAAAAAAACAGGCTGCTTTTCAAACAAAATCACTTTAATGACATGAGTCCATTACTTCAACAAGGTTACATTAGATGTTTGTAACAATGTAGTAAAGTGTTACGCCGCTGCCCCCCACTCTATAGATAGGCATACTGCCACAGTCTATATGCCTACTGGGAGGACCCCTCAATCGACGAAGTAATTGTTTCGCGGATTGGCGGCTCTTTTGTCTTTAACTGACATGATGTGTAAAGCGCGAATAGTTAAGTAAAAGAACAGTTATATAAATAAAATACCTATTTATTCCCACTTCCTAATTGGTTACATGATTTGGTTTACACATTAGTATTCTTTGGACAGCTATCATACCTTTCCTTTCTCCAGGAAAGAGGATGGAGAGAGAAATTGGGTGTGTAATTTACACGATACATTGCCTAACAGATCTCAACGCCAAATTACTCCCCAAAAAACTAGCGCATTTTAAAACCGTCATAATAACATGAATGAGAATTATTACCTTCACTAAGGTGGGGGTCTCTGCTCTTGGCTGTACTTGGGGTGTCAGTCGTCGGCTAGGGATTCGTTTGTGTTGGACGGCTGGACATCTAATTTGACTCTAGAAGATATCTACCTTAACTAATGTCCTTATAATCTAGCGTGCTGATGTCTTAAATATTTTTCACTACTAGCAGAGTGGTAGTTTAGCAGAGGATTTTTTGCAAGTGAGTTTGAAGAAATGTTCATCAATAAAGAGTTAGTATGTCGAACAAAAAATCACTTTTATTGACGTGATATCCATTACTCTGACATTGTTACTCAAACATTGTAACGTCTTAGTAAAGTAAATAGTATTTTTACAAATGAGGCAGCAAGCTCATAGAAAAGGTTGTTAGATATAGTCTATGACTAGGCATGCACTCTCAGTAACTTTTATCATTGCCGTAACACAGGTAAGTAAATAAAATTACCTTACCACAGATGCCGTGTTCTTTCACGAAGCCACCATCATCAGGTCACACGTCATGACATTACACCGAGTCCAAAAATCCATGGAAATTAACTTGGCCTCTTTAAAACTGAAAGAGCCAACACTAGAAGAATTTACCGCACATTCCGAACAAAGTTATCGGAACTAGACTCACACTTTGCTACGTAACTTAACTGGTAACCAAACCTATCGCAACATTCTCAAACCGAGTATTTGCATAGCATATGGTCAGGTCATTCGATCTCGATCTATCAATCCATGAACTAAGATCTAACAAGGTCAGACAAGGTCCTGACAAGGTTCTCTACACCTCATCTATCACCATAGTCCATACACCAAGTACTGAGAATGCATCCTTCCATATATACACAGTGATGGGTACGCTCCGGAACACAACCATTGACGGCAGCGCCCTCACAATATGCAAAACAGGATGTGCACGCTGCGCGAAGGCGATTTGCATGATCGGCCTGTTCTGTTCCCGTCACGAGTCGTTCACAGGAACGGAAAAACCATTCTAAAAATGAAATCACGTTCCCATGAAACAAGAATCGTGATGAAAACAGAACTAAGTTTCCAACAATCGGCTCCCTCATGCAAAACCCCAAATCTTGGCGCACGTGCTATCAATCAATGAATTTACTCTAAAAAACAAGACAGCAAAAATGTCAAGTTCTTCAGTATACACCCACACAACACAAGTACGTCCACAATAAGTCCAGAGGAAGTCCTATGCAGGATTTCAGGACTTCCTAAGGAAGTCCTATATTTTCCTAAAGACGTCTTAAGGAGGTCCATAGGAGATACAAATGTCTCTTTTTTTTACGTCCTGTGGAGATCCCTTTTAGGATGATTTAATGACTTTTCAGGATGTGTTTAGGTTTTTAGTGGATTCTTTAGGAACCTGTAGGATGTCTTGTGACATACCACAGGAGGCTTTTGGAACGTACGGGATGTCTTACGGCATGTAACTGGAGCCTATGGAGATCCTATTCAGTATGCGTTTAGGCTTTTAGTGGAATATTCAGGAACTTGTGGGACGTATTGCAGCATATCACAGGAGACTTTCGGGATGCTTTGTGGAATACCATTGAAGGCTCAGGACTTATGGGATGTCTTATGCATATCATTGGAGGCTTTTGGAGCTATTTTTAGGACGATTGACAGTGGTTCTAGGCTTTCTATAGGTTTCTTCAGGGATATTATGGGACATGTTCTAGCACATTACAGGAGGATTTAGGATTTTTCAGGATGCTTTTCCTCTAGCTGCTTGTTTTATTTTCCCCATGTTTAAGTTCCAAAATCACTAATTACTTTATTTTTTTTTTAATCTTTTTCCATGTTTTTATTAAACATAGATTCTGAGAATAGAAATGTGTTTTTAAAAAATTGTTAAAATAGAAGTATTTCTAATATTTTTATAAAATGAATGCCCATTACTTTTATAAACATACTAGAGAATACTTTAATTTTGCAGATTTTTTAAGAAAAGCATAAACCTTTCTCTTTTCTAAATCTACAATTGGTAGATAACAGGCAAGCTAGAGACTATTTCCCATAGGTTAACATGGGAAATATAAAAAAAAGAAACAGTTAGAAAAAGAATATCATCTTAATAGATCATTTAAGATTGCAACATTCGAATTATCATAAAAGTAGTCAATATAGTTTATATTTATGACATCCAAATTTCATTTGTTTGATGACAAAAACTAGTATTTATTTAAAAGTAATCAACTTATTTGTAGTGTTAATAGTCAATGTGTTCTTTTTAGTAGGGAAGACATTTGTCGCCTTCTGTCTACTAATATTTTTTCAGTTAAACCTTGGAATACAGATATACTGCTATTTCCTCATATTTTAGTCCATTTTGATCCAAATATGTGTCACGTGAATGAATCTCTCATGGGATTACATTTTCTGACTTTTTTCAGTTTTAAATTTAAAAAAAAATGCAATATATCAATATCTTAAGTGTCATAAATGATGCCATTCAATTTTAAATAAGAACATGTGCATAGAAAGTAAAACTTTCATATACTTTCTATAAATTATTTTGATTTATTCATATTTAAAATATAGCTGCATGTTGAAAAGTAATGTTTTTTAATATCTGACGAATAACTCATGAAAACAATGGTATTCATTTATTTATAAAGTGTGCACTGACTCTATAACATTGAGTGTATTTACTTCTCTAAATCATTGATTTATATATCTTTTTTCATAAGATTTACTGGCAAAAATTCATTTGCCACGAATAATAAATAACTATTTACTGAGAAAATTATGAAATCTTCCCACTTTATAACACAAAAATTCTGACCCATCTATCAGCTATTATCAATTTCCTTTAGTGGTAAAATATTTTTACAGTTGAATATAAAATTTTGTCATTTACAAATAAAAAAAACTCAATCACATTCAGCGTATTTCAATAAATGTAAAAGTAATTTAGATCATAAAATAATGTTATTTATTGGTCAAATTAATATCACCTCCACTACCGTGATATTTCATTAGTGATATAATCTGGTAATCTGAAAACAAATATGCAAAATTCAAGTGATATACTATAGAGATTTCTAATAATTTGATTTATTCACAGTCCATCTGTATAAGTTATGGACCACAATTTATGAAATACTGCCCTAGAGAGACATGCAAAATGTCCCACATTTTAAGGAATTTATTTAAATTATTTTATACTTACTTTATAAGATGGACCAATTTTTGGTATGATACATTAAGACATACATACATACATAAAAACATTTTTTTTATTATAGAATAAATAAAAACCTAATATACACAATTTAATTTATATTATTATAGTTCTACAAAATTTCCAATCTTCAGCGATACATGCAATCACTGCAATCACTGCTACCATCACTGCAATCAATCACTTACTGTTAATTCATTTTAATTGCATACTATGAAATCTAAAAATTTACATATGCAGTAAATTGCAGACTAAAATCATAACTCCTCACAGTTCATTTGATAAATTGAGGCAAATAGGATTCAGTATCAGGAATTAGCGAAGACAGAGTCACTTTTTATACAATTAATGAAGGGCTGCCTAGCAATAAAGCAGCATATTTAGTATTACTACTACAATGGGATTTCTTTTTATTTTGCAATATTCTTTGCACATAATTTTTTTTTTATATGCTATTATTCAATACCTACATAAGTGGGGCCAACTGTATTACCACCAGAACGTTAATGTTATAAAGCTAAGGTTTCTTAGCTAGACAAAAATATATATGACATAATATACAAAACAATTAATTTCCTTAATTACACTCATAGATAAACATTTTTACACTGCTCCCAATACATCCTCATAGTCAAGTCAGAATAGCCCAAATGGCTGTCAATCAATTCAAAGACTATAATAAATGATAAAAAGATTAGGTGATAAGCAATATTATAAGAATGACTTATCCGACTGCATATTGTAATACAAAAAATCAATATAGAATATAGTAAGGTTGACCTATCTCTTTTTAAATCAATTTATTTTTTAATTCATTAAACGTATTTTCTGCAACTGTAGCTAGCAATACTGACCTCTTATGATTCTATTTCAACACAATCATCACTTGCAGCATAATCGTCAAAAATAAGACCTAGCAAAACTCCTTTTTCTTGTAACCTATTTTACATTGAAGTATCTTCATAAGCAGAATCAGAAATGGATTGTTGGTTCTCTTTACTGTTTTCAGATGAGCATCACGTCTGTTATAATTTAAACATCCACAGGCAATCTTTACATGTTTGGGCTTAATGTCTCTCAGGATGAATCTTTGTCACCAAACTTATTGTTGCTCCTGAGATTTTGCTTTTACTTAAAAGTAATCTGAAAAAAAAAAAAAAAAAAAAACCACATTTTTTACCTTTCCCAAACTAAAAACTTCACAATATCCAACATACATGCATTTTGTTCGCTATAAGCAATATGTTTTGTTTAACATTATAAAAGTATAGAAGATTCAAGGTGACAGAAAAAAAAAATTCGCAATAACCAATAGTTTGCTACAACATCCGAGCTAGCAAGCTCCACTCTAGGTTGAAATGAGTATTTTGGATCTACAAATTTTATTTTGACAATCAAGATTTTAGGCCCAATCATCATTTTCTCTGTCTAACTTTTCTGTTTTTTCCCCCATGTATCAGTAAGCATATGTACTTGCATATGTATTTGCATATGTTCAGTATGCATATATGTACAGCAGAAATTCTGACATATCTTCTTTCTAACAACGTAACCAATGCACGTCATGGATTACATGTGTCTGCGCAGTGAGTGCTGCTAATAAAAAGTAATTTATTTTATTGGCCACATAATAAGTAACTTCAAAATTGCATTCAAGTAGAACATTTTGGTACATGAGTAAAAATAATTAGGTACTATTGATACCCGGCTCCTAATTTCTAACTCTAGCACCACTATATTACTTTTAACCCTTTGCGGATGGCGGCTTTTCAGAACTGATATGGCCCAAAGGATGGAGCATTTCACTTCCGAACTGTTCCAAAGGACAGCATATTTTTTGCACTTAGCCTAACTAAAAAAAAAAAAGTCATCCGTTACAGCATTCTACTTTTTTCAGGAATAAAAGAAATACTTATTTTCCATTAGATGCATATGTTACACGCAAATTATCTTTTATTTAAATATTAAAATTTCATATGATTAAAAATGATTAATTAACTTGATTAAAATTGTTACTTGTTACGCAGGAAAAATATTAAAATGATTGTACTTAATACTTTACACAGCTAATAGAGATTATGTACAATTTTTAGGAAGAAAATAGCTTTGTTACTCATTAATACGCCTTTTACGCATAATGTATTTCAAACATGGATTCACACACAAACAAACATTGCAAAATTTGCATTTATAAAAACTGTCCGTGTACTCATCAGAAATACCAAATATCCACGAATCTTCACTATCTGCATTACTTTTATGACTATTCTGTTCGATTACCATGCTAGTATATTCTTCTATACATAAAAATGTCTTGACATAGCCATCCGAAATAACCTAATAAATTCACTACCGAACATTTCACTAAAACCCAAACTTGAAAGAAAATACTCTCTTACATTCTAATAATTCGCCGATGCAATCATTAAACTAAAATCGAAACGAGAACATATACTCAATTACAGCATAGCAAGAGTTTAGCAGAAATGATTTGTTTGTTTATATTACAAAAACCATATTTTACCGCTTTAGATGAAGTGCTGATTCATAGGGACCCCCTATACCAGGGGTCGGCAACCTATTGAAACGGAAGAGCCAAAAGTTACAATTTACAAAATTTCCCAATTTTTAAAGAGCCACTAAACATTTTCGTTTCAATATTATAGTATTCGCTTATATATATCTGATTTTTGATTTAAAATAAACGGCTTTAAATACGGAATAATATTTAGTCATATAAAAACACAAATATAGATAGTTACATCAATGGGAGCATTAGCTTTGCATGTCTTTTGAAAGTTTGATTAAATCTGGCTTATAACTTGTTGTTTTAAGTTTCAAGTACGACTCTAGATTTTTATTTGTAAGTTGACTTCTAACGTTACTTTTTATTACATTCGTGCAAGAGAACGCTTGCTCGCACGAATATGTCGACCCGAAGATCGTCAGCACTCCATATGCCAACTTCTTAACCTCACTGTAGCATTCTGGAAGACTATTCCATGCGCCGAATATGAGGGCCTCAACTCGCGGAATTTCTTTTAGAGCTGACCACTTGTGCTGCGTGATGTGCATGCATTTCTGGACCTCCAACTCTTCCAACTTGCTCTTGAGTTCTGTGAACTTGCCACTCCACAAGTCATTGGTTTTCAAATCTAGCAATTGCATTTGGAGCGATCCAACATCCATTCCAAATGGCTCAATGTTGATCTCATTTGTATTTGTGTTGAGAGGATTTACTATGAACGAGAGAGTACTTTTTTTTGTTTTGAATTGCTCGAATCTCTCAGCGAATCCATCCTTCATGTTTTTTAAAGCTATGCTGAAGTAATTCGTGTCAATAGTTGCATTGGTCTCATTGCGATATTGCTTCAGATTTTGAAAATGAAGTAATTTACCGCTCTCCATGTCTTCAACAAAAAGAAGTAATTTGTTTTCGAAACAAACTACTTCTTCAAGCAAGGCGTAGGCTGGGTTGCCCTTTCCTTGCAGTTTTAGATTTAGTTCATTTAGTTTCATTGTGGTATCTATCTACCATGAAGTTGAATTTTTGCAACCATTTGTCTTCCAATTCGGGATGGTCAATGCTTTTTTCATTGAGGAATGTTTTTATTTCACTCAAGCACAAAGCAAAACGTTGCAATACGTTACCTCTGGAAAGCCATCGCACTGACTATCTATTTCTTCAAGGAAATCTTTAAACTGGCGATGGTAGAGTGCTTTTGCCAAGATGCTGTTAATAATCTTAATTACCAAGTTCATGACCTCAACTATTTCGGCCGGAAATGTTTGGGCACAAAGCGCTTCTTGATGAATTATGCAGTGAAACGTTAGAATTTCGTGGTTTAGTTTTTTCTGAAGAATTGATGTTACCCCTCTATGTATTCCTGTCATACTTCTGGCTCCATCAGTTGCTATAGAAACTATTTTATTTATATCGATTCCATTGTCTTCCAGGCATTTTTGCACAGCATTTGCTATATCTTCTCCACGTGTTTGCCCTGAGAGCGGTAGCAATCCTAGCAGTTCTTCTTTTGGACCTTGGGACAACTTATACCTGACGAAAAGGGTAACTTGTGCCGTGTCTTTTATGTCGCAAGACTCATCTATAGCAAGTGATAAAGCAGAAGACTGTTGAATGTCTTCCACTTGCATATGTGTTACATTTGAAGACATTTTAGTAATTCTATCTTGTACTGTTTCAGCAGATAATGGCAAATCTTTGATTTTTTTCATGATTTCTGCTTTGTTTTTAAAATCATGAAACAGTTCTTCAGATGCACGTATAAAACAATCTTTGACGTACTCACCATCTGTGAATGGTTTTCCTCTTTTTGCAATTTCTAATGATACTGCAAAGCTTGCTAGATTTACATTATTGGAAGATTGCGCCCAGCTACTTAGCATGGAACTTGACTGTTGTTTTTTTTTGGAGCTCTTCAACAGCTTTTTTTCGTGCGTCACTCGTTGGATATTTACCAGCAAACTGGGTATGTTTTGTAGTAAAGTGTCTCTACAAATTTGACTTCTTATTGTGTGCGAGTTTTTCGTGGCAAATGAGAAAAGTCGGAAGGCCATCTGTGTTGCATATAAATGCAAACGACTCCGTCCAATCCTGATTGAATTCTCGGTTTTCTTCTTCAGGTCTTCTCTTTATTTACCAGATACCATGCTGGCGGCGGAGCTGAAATCATGATTTTTTAAAATTTTACTTAGCTATCTAAAACGGCAAACAATTTATTTACCATTATTACTTCGTTAACAAGATCCTCAGATATGTAATCCAATTCTGTTACTGATTTTATTATATTATACGCATACATACCTTTGAGAAGATAATTCGCTTCTAAATCGTATTCCTCTTGAAACAACAAGCGAATAGACAAGCAAAAACTGCAAGCGATTAAATTAACACACATGCAACGTAACGTCGACCGCGCTATCCGAGGATGACTGACTGACGACACGTCTAGAGTCTAGACGGTGGCTGTTTGGGTGAGACGGAAATGGAATGCAATTGGCTGAAAGATAAACATGGTCACGGAGTCTCATCTCTAAGAACAAAACAATAGTTCAAATTTATCTCATTAACGGTCATGTTAACCGTAGTGATTTGTAATTAACGATTATGAAAATAGAAGCTATTGAGAAATTAGGTACTTAAAAATATATTTTCTTATTTTTTAAGGGTTTTGATAATAAATTATTAATTTTTTCGTATGGAACTGGAGAGCCGCAACTTTAGATCAAAAGAGCCGCATGCGGCTCGTGAGCCGCAGGTTGCCGACCCCTGCCCTATACCAAGGTTAAATATTTGCAAAATATGTTGTAAATGTTAGAATGGATATTTAGCACCATCTAGAATTCAAATAAATTCAAACGAATATTTTCCACATGAAAGCGCACATTGCATGACTGTCGTCCTTGAATACAGTTTCACAGTTGACGCATGGATGCACCTACCAGCCGCAAAGGATTAAACAGCTAAATTAAAATTGTTGCTGATGATTTTTAATTTGTCAGTTTACCAAAATGCCAGTTATAGTTTTGTGACTAATACGTCTGTTAGTTAAAACAGTTTTCCTTAGGCCTATGATGCGATTTCTCTCAAAACCTAACAACTGTTTCTAGAGCCATAGAGTATGTCTCAATAGCATCTTTGTACACAATTTACAGTATCAAAGCAGGAAATAAAGTTTCATTTGCCTGTGAGTGAGAACACGGGTCGTTAAAAATGCTGCACTTTGCGTCCTTTTAATGAGCCCTATAATATCATTGGCACTGACAGTTTGATCATTTGCAAAACTTAAACTTGGCATGCATGTTGTTTTATTAACGACTGTAGGTGAATCTTTTTTACAACAGTGTATTTTCTTAACAGAAAAAAGCAGTATAGTGGACCTTTCAACAGAAAGGTTCCCTATAGAAAAAGAAAAAAATTGTATACATTAGCTTACCTGTATTTCATTAGAACTTGGGAATCTAGTAATTGAGGTCAGGATTAGAAGGTGACAGAGTTCCGACCTGTTCAGTTAAGAAATTAGAAAACTATTAATATTTAACATATAATATGTTGTAAATAATCCTACCAAATATAAAAATCAGTTGTTTTTTTAAATAAAGTGTTTATAGGCACATGTCCACAAGATTTTCCATCACATATGGAAGGATATTTCATTCACGTATGTTTAAAATGTATAAATGCAGCTAGATGCGGAACAAAACTCGAAACTAAAAGGGTTCTTCAGGTTTCAGTTTTGTTCCATGTAGAGTGAATTTATATCACCCAAGCTATTTATGTTGTATAAAAAACCTTACTAGTAAACAAAATGAAATTACAAATAACTGGGAGCTAAAATTTCTGAAACATATTGGAAATGTTACATTATTATAAGTGTGCAGAATAAGTATAAAATACAATTTTAACTGTACAATTAAATTTAACTTTGTAATAAGAAATTATAAATTTAAGTAAATCCCGGAGAAACATAAACTACTTATGACTTTCCTGTATAACTGCTACTTGTTTTCAAAAAATGTAATTTTGAAAATAAATGATGAAATTGCGATACCAAGCACAAAAAATGCAAAGTATAACTTTGAGAATGGAGACATAAGAATCAAATTAAAAATTAAAATAAAAAGCTTTTTATGAAAACTATAACATACAGAGTAATATAAAATAATATCTAACTGTAAATAAAATCGTATCTGTTTACAGAACCACCAAAACAAAATGATAAATGACAAAAAATATATCACAAACTTTTGAAGTGCATAAGACTATTGGGTAACTTATAAAATAAAAATGTTTAAATATGTAATTAATTGCAAATAGGTTCCAAATATGACAAAATAAGCATGTGATTGTTGCATATGTTAAACTGAAAAGATAATTTTTATTTTGTCTGCAAAATTAGTTACAATTTTGGAAATTTTCACATACAGACTATGCATGTACATCTACGTTTCATACCTCTGACTTGTATAACAACATATTAAGATAGAGTTAACATATTAAAACTTGTTACATTGGCATTTCCAACCGCTCCATTCAATATTATAGCAGAAAACTTGAAATATTTATGTCATATTTGATGATTACACACAAAAATTCAAATATAACCGTTCATTATTTTCTGATGATCAGCTAAATTTAACCAATAACCAAGTAAATAATAAATATCAATACCGCATTTTACTACACAAGTAAACCTTTTAAAATCTTTAATTACTTTAACTAATAAAAGAAAAATTATAAACAAAACTGCTGATTGCATTATAAAAAACAGATTTATATTTTCTTATAAAACCAAACAGGAAATATACAGATATGACACTTTTGTGTTTATCTTTATATTTATAGTATTATTAAAATATAAGCTGATTAAGGTAATATTAAATTTTGAAATATAGTATGTGTCATCCTAACATGTATCTTCGAGATTCATTTTATATGAAAGAAGTGATTGAGGTAACAATGACCGCAAATATATTATATAATATTGTCATAATTTGTGAGTTTATATCCCTAAACTTTAAACATAAGCAAAGTTTCATAGATGTACTTTTCCCCGTTTGTTTTTTAAACAAGCTCTTTTTACAATACAATCAGCATTTCTGCTTCAAATATTTTTTTTATTGGGTGAATTAATTAGAGGTTATGAATGGTATGTTTATTAGTACAATGTAGTGGAAAATTTTGAATACTGTTTGCCAAAACAAGGATAATAAAATTTAGATAAGTACACTTCTTGAGAGATAACAATTCTTGACAGGTATCACTTATTAGAATTGGATAAAGTATTCGTGAGTTTGTTAATAGTCATCATCCAAGACGATTAATGCTCGGCAACACTAACAGATTCAGGGGGGGGGGGGGGGCTAGAGGGCTAAGGTTAAAAAAAACTTATATTGTACCTTTGTACAATATAAGGTTAAAAAAAACTTACCCCCCCCCCCCCCCCCCCCCAATGGTAAAAACAAAATTATAAAACAGAAAGATTTGAAACATTTCGTCCATGCATGATTAGAAAACTTGAAACATGGTAATAAATCACATGCTTATAGAGATGTTTACATAATTAAAATTAATGCAAATTAAGAAATTTATAACATTCTAAACTTCATTTTTGTGTTCCGAGTATTAAAAAGATTCAAACCTATTCAATTACACTTCAGAAAAATTGAAATATTTTGCTATACAAGTGAAATTTCGTAAAAACTGAATAATCGCGATCTACCGATTTCTGTCGGAAATCTTTAAGTTTTGCCTAGGCGGACATCAATATATTGATGTCGGACTAGGTTTTGATTAACTATAAAAATTTTATATCAGCAGTTCACATATTAAAAGACAAACAAAATTTCTTACCGTCCACGTGAAAGTAGTTCGTTTCTCGGTTTATCGAAAAATCAAGATGAACGCCGGAAGTCGTTCTGCACAGAGCGGTTGACTGACGAAAGACGCATGGTGCGCCCTCTAGGTTAACGGAAGTTCCAGAAGACGTCATAAAACACTTCAAATGGAGTACGATTGGAACACATTGCAAGATGGTCTTGAGTAAGACGTCTGTGGACGTCGTGCTTAGGATATGACAGTTGTAGGATTTACGGGAGCTTTATTGGCTGTCCACTGGAAGTCTGTGGTTGTGTGGGCAGCTAAACCATAAAGTATATATACCATATTTATGTTAAGCAAATTATTAAATTCAACATTTAAGATTAACAATTTATTATAAACATTCAATTTAAGTTATGGTAAATTTTATGTATTTCACTATGTCTGTCCAAGATTGAGACTTTACTATCTAGTTACTGAAGATTGAGTGACTTGTATTAAGTAATGGATTCATATCACAGTAAAGTGATTTGTCTTAAAAATTTGAATTGCTTTCTTCCAATGGACATTTAGTCATCTCTGCATATTATATGCAGCCAGTTTTTTCCATTGCCAACTACTATTAGTAGTCACTTTAAATTCTTCTGCTGCAAAGTTTTTCATTTGACTTCAGTCATTAGCCATGACTTGCGCACGTAGCTGAGGTATGCGACAGACAGCTACTTCATGAACTGCACTGTTAGTGGTGGCTTGCACAATTAGTGAAAGGCAATAGTCAAAAGTATTTCATGAACTGCACCGTTAGCCGTGACTGTCGTATGTAGCGAGGCTGCGTGACCAACACCTACTTTACGAACCGTTCCATTAACCGTGACTTGCACGCTCGATCGGCAACTACTGCAAAATATCTATTAAAAGTTAAGAGTTTTTACAAGCAGTGGCAGGGCTGGTCGCCGGAAGCTGTTAGTAAATAACATGAGGCAAATACGTTCTTCCATATTTCATCAAAGCCGGCAAAGACCAAAACTACTTAAAAGGGCTAATCTACATAACTTTTCTCACCCCTTCAATCATCCTGCGTTTTCATAGAGTCAACATAAACACGTACATATTCCTGCAAATGATGTTGAAAAATAAAAGAAAAAACTTGTCTAGAAAGCTAAATTTTTAAATATTAGTTTTAGAGCAAAAGTGCTTACAGAGATCAAATCTTCAGAACTTGAAGTTGATAAGCTTTCAATATTGTTTTTCTTTATTATTTTATCTATTAGAAGATGGAATGTCTTTGTTTATTTTGTTTCTTTAAATGGATGAATAAAGTAGATGTTAAATTGTTTTTCTTTGTTACTAGATTACGGTTTTATTTTATTATTATTTGAGGGATAACAACATATGGTCGAAAACTTCGCAGGAAGCTCTGCATTCTCCGCAGGTGAAGGCCGAAGGGCCCTTCTTATACGCAATGCACAATGCACCGATCCAGATGGTTTTTGAGTAAATCAATTTTCACCACCACGAAGACCATTCAAAACCAATTCCGAACCTAAATTATAGTCGGAATTTGCGGTCTGCCATGTGCTTTGATCCTTTGGAAAGTCTCCATTATTTTGGGCAATTGGGCTTGCTTTGAGGTAGAATCTTTGAATTTTGCGACTCAAATAAAATTGGGCTCGCCAAGTGAAAAACTGGACTCGCCAGTGGCAAGCTGGTGAGTGGGTTTCCCCACCCCTGTATATATATATATATATATATATATATATATATATTAGTAATGGTGATAGTTTTTTGATTTTAATCTCACTATTGAGCCATCCAGTAAGATATCACTAGTTTATATAGCAAGAAAGATAATTTTAATATAAATTAATTATTACCATTTAATTTTGTAAGTATTTTCAATTGCTTATAAATATTATTCCTAATCAACTATTCAGAATGTTTAGATTATCTGATAAAAAATATTATAATATGCATATTAATAACCTTAAAAGTACTAGTAAATTATATAAATATCCAGTATATCTAGTGTATGGTAGTGTGAAAAGTTTAAATTAGCTAAACGTACTTAAATTTATCCTCCATCTTAAATTCATCTTCCATGTTAGCATTATCAATATTTTTTGCTTAATCATTATCTTTCTCTTATTTTTACATATCATTGTAATTCACTTCTTGTTATACTTTTAACATATTTACTTTGTACTGGTTGTATTTCAAAAGGTATTTCCTACTTCCTTTTTTTTATTGGCCACACTGATTTTTATCTTACTAGTAGCAATAGTTGATTTGCATTTTTCGCAACAGCGCTTTGTGTTTATAAGCACATGGATTTTTTCTCTGGTAATTAATTGATTTCGTTATTAATTTTCAATCTCTTTATGCTTGTCAGCTGAGTACATGTAATCCATAATTAACTATCTCCATATTCAGAAACAAGCATTTTTCTTGGTTAATGTGGATGGATACTCAGCCTTGACGAAGAATCTATTTTGAATTGACCTCCATTGTAAACTTAGTGCTGTAGTGCTATTCCACTTTATCGGCATGATACCCTTATTTTATTTTTCTATGTTAGAATTCTCATCATTGTTATATGTTGTTTCCTCATTGATTGCCAGCTATTAGGCATTGTTTCATTTTTTATATACTCCTCTTTTTGAATCTCACATTTGATTATTGCATTTTTATACTTTGATTTGTGTTTTGATGGATTAGAAAATCATGGTGTATTTTGCCCAGATTTTTCTTTTCTGTTGTAATTATTAATTATAGGTATATATCAATTTAATTGTTTGCTACTTTCTCATATGTTTAATTTTTGGTCTTCTTTAGGTGTTACATCATATTTATTATTTCTTTAAATTATCATAAACAATTTTTTAGGTTCTTTCTTTTGATGAAATGAAAGGAAATGGTGATAGTTTTACTACAATTCATAAACCTGTCACATGTATATCTCATCCTGATGAAGTTATGAAATATTACTGCCATACATGTCATGTAAGTTTTGTACACTTTTATTCTCTAAAATACAAATTTATTTATACAAATTTAGTATATATATAATATACACGAATGAATGACATGAAGGTGGGTGGCTCCAGGAGAGCCCAGCACAGCAACCAGGGGTCTATTGTACTATCCCCTGAAATGAGAATGTTCCTAAGAAAAGAGACCAGTAGCCGAAGCAAAAATCAGCAGGCACTTAACAGGAATGTCATGCAATTCCCAGAGCTCGATCACATGTCGACTCAAGTGTTCGAACCTATGGGCGGAGAACACTCATATTCACAGAGTATGTGTTGCGCGGTTACTTTGCTATAATTGCAGCCTCTGTAAAGCGAATTCTTAATGACACCCTTAATATTTAGGTGTCTTTTAATAATACACACACACACACACACATATATATATATACATATACAGGGTTTGTACGAATAGCATGCTTTGCTTTGCCTCTTGTTGGATCTCTTGATAAATGTCCTGATTCAACCTCACTATGAGAACAACTAGGAGATGCTGTTGTAGGTGTAGCATTGACACGATCCCTTTCGCTTTCAGTACGATTACTAATGAATGAATCCTTTACAGAAGTATTGTTATTAGGTATTCTTACAGAGTTGTCACTGCAGCTGGTAGTAGATAATTGCATATCTACACGACTAACCTCAGATGATGTTTTTTTATTTGGACCAGCATTGAAAAGGACTGTAATACTTTGTTCACCAGTCTTTCTTTTTTTACCATACTTGGAGGACATTGTTATTATAATTTTGTAGATCTTAATTACTTTAAAAAACTAAATTAGCATATGAATAACAGACATATGATGCCGAAATTCGTGTATCCTCGAAAAAATTATTTCTGGAGGTTCGATAAACCTAATCAAAACCTAAAGGTAAACAACACCCAAACTGCCGAAAACACAAACTGATGCCACCACACACCAGAGAAATAAAAGGCACAAATTATTTACAAGACGTCATGCATACGTTTCCGATGATAAGCAAAGCGCAAATTAATGTAAATCTTGGTGTGAGAATAAATTAAAAAATTTTAATTATGTGTAGTACGTATTATTCCTGTCAAATACATTCCTATATAAACTAACATTTAGATTTATTTGCACTTTGTATGTCGTCTGAGACATATGCTCGATGTCATGTAAATAATTTGTGCCTTTTATTTCTCTGGCATGCGGTGGCATCAGCTTTTTCTGGATGTTATTGTTTATCCTTTCGGTTTGTCGAACCTCCAGATGTGTGTGTGTCGAAATCTAAATTTTTGCCTGTAAAGAAATCTATGGAAAAGTTTCCCGCAGTAATAAATAAAAGCCTGCAATTTCATTTTTGAAGTTACACATACGCAAGTGGTGAGCGGGACCCGCCCATTAACAAATAGTGTTAGGAGGCAATTTGGAGTGGTGAAAATGCCACCCAGCTCCTGCCCATTAACAAATAGTGTTAGGAGGCAATTTGGATTGGTGAAAATGCCACCCAGCTCCGCCCACTGTAGAATAATCACTGGGTAGTCTTTTAATTAATTTTCCAAACTAGACTATGAGCAATATATAAGTAAAAAAACAGTGCTTTCAAAAGATATTTTGAATTATAATTACATTAATTGATCGACACAATAATGTAAGATCAGGAATTTAATTTGGAAAGTCCCAAAATAATCATGAAATTGACTTTTAGAAACTCTGTAAATGCCCTGTTATAAGTAATCTGCAAACTAGAAGTTGAGAGACTTCTTTTGTTTCCATATGCCCCCAATAGTGTTGCCTTACCGAACCTTGTTTTTCTCGCTGCTTTTCTCAGAATGCAGTTTTTTTTTTGTTTTGTTTTTTTTACTTTCTTATGCATAGTATTGAAAAAGTATTGTTTTCACAAAAATATTCAATTTCGAGATTTTGATGCCAATATATGTTTTAAGGCCTCATGAATATGCTTTGACTATTTTTGGAGTGATGGACGGGCATCTGTATGTTGTTGATCGATTTCTTGTGTACACGATAGCGGCCATATATATTAATGGATTTTCACTAAACTTTATATCCAGCTTTGTTATCAAAAATCTAGAACTAGATAGAATTTTTTTTAATTCGAGTGAAAAGTTTGAAGTTTATTTGAAATCTTATATTTCTATAATATGGCAGTATAGGACAAAATTTGACATAATCATACATAAAAGGGTTTATTTATGACTCAACAATCACAAGACTTCATAGTTTCAATCATTGTTGTGAAAAATAGCCGCAATGCAATTTTTTTTGTTCATGACATCATTAGCTGCCTTGGAGGTTAAGTAACCCTCCTTCCAAGAGGGTACATTGTCAAGTGTGGTATCAATCGAAGGATTTTTTCAAGCCCTTTAAAATGAAGGGTAACGCACTATGATTGTAATCATTTGGATCTATGATACCTATTTGTAAAATTTTTCTTGTAAAATTTGAGAAAAAAAGCTGCTAAAAATAGATTCTGGTATGAGAAAGTCAAGTTAAGCCACACTTCAGTTAATTACTGTTTATATTTCTTTTTCCTCAAAAATTTCTAAATGTAACAATTTGACATTTTTATGGTATATTCAGACTATATATATTTATATTTTAACATAAGATGTTGAGGGTAAGTTGTTTTTTAACAAAAATAAATGTTGTAATATTTTGTTTGAAATCTGCGAGCAAATTAAAATTAAGCTGTTAAAAATGTGCAAATATATTATATTACATATTTCAGCTGTGAAAATTTTATTCTGATGATACTCATAATTTCAGAGGAAAAAGAATGCAAAGTTAGCAAATTTTAACATCGTGGGCAAGATAGGTCAGTTTGAGTCCCGTTAATGACAGTGCAAATGTATTTAACATTCTTAACAAGATTTGGTTCCTCTGATATTGCGTTCTGTTGCTTCCAAAATGTATTTTACCTGCTTCAAAATTACATTCTGTTACTTAAAAAATATATTTTACCTGCTCCATAAATGTGTTTTATCTGCTCAAATGTGCTCCATAAATGAATTCCCAACTTTCCATCACTGTAAATATATAAACTTCCGATCCTGGGAATAGGTGATCATTATTTTGAATGGTATTGTTTTTGTTTATTACTAGTGCTATGGATTCATATATGTTGTATGATGAATGTTTATACTAGAGGATTATGTTTTCTAAAATTTTGCTATGTTGTAAACTAGAATGTTACCTTTGTTCCTTTGTTTAAATATACAAACTTCGGATTCTGGAAATAGGCAATCATTATTTTGTCTGGTAAATTGATTTTGGTTAAGTTGCGAAGTTTACTGATTCATGTTATGTGTTTGATGAAGGTTTATATTAGGAGTGAATTTTCTAGAGCTTGACAATATTTATGAATCGAAATTTTACCATTGATTCTTTGTTTAAATTTACAAAATTAAATTATTTTAATTAAAGTTTTAATAAGAGACATTTATTGGAAACATGAAAAAAAAAATCAGAAAGTTAGAAAAACATCCAGGTTTTGGTGGTTTTTGGATTTTGGATGTTCAAATTTTTGAGGTTGTATTGTGCCAATGAAAATGCAACAAAAGTCAGGGAATAACAATGTACCACCATACAATGTTTTTTACAAAAAATTCATTTGTTATTACCATCCCTGTTTATTATAATTATTTCCATTTTATATTAAAAATATCTTAACATTTAACATGGAATTTTTCATTTATTGTATATCTTATATTAGCATCCAAGTGTTTATAAGGTAATATGTGTTATAAATGGTGCAATTGAAATCAACTTATGAGAGAGAGAGAGAAATATTTCATAAATTATATTTTAACATAAAATTAAATTCCTAATGTGTTATGCATTTACTGATTCTAAATATATTGATTCTAAGAAAAGCAATTATTTTAAAATGAAATTTTAGTTACTGTTTGTTAGGCTACAAAGTTAGAACTAAATCTCTGTCATAAATTTGAACATTAAAATAACATTAGGAATCGAGTGGTGAAGAATAGACCTGATGCAATGCCACCAAAATTGACACTAAATCAGACAGTGGTTTTTGACTAATAAATACAAATTGGAATAGTGTGTGACTTAGAGAGTCAGACCGAAGACATGTTGGTGCAGCATTTGTGGTGTCCATGCATTCCATGCAGTATGGAGTGCTACTTAGGTATCCCACACATCTGGTATTAGAGGCGAAGAAGGCTGTGATCGTAGAAATAAACTAATTAAAACAACTTACACAAACACTTGAAATAAGGACTAGTAATTAACAATAAAACAATAATATTTATTTGAGATAATCCATATATTAAGGAATCATCTACTAATAACAATTTACATGTTTACATTATCTCCTGTATCCCAAAAATCATGATATGCTGTTCAAACAATATGCCCACAATATATGTATTAACTACTCGTTATTACATATAATTTTAATGCAATAATCATTCCTAATACTATTTTAATGCCGTGTAATTTGCCTTCTCCCACAGGATAACCTATGTAGAGGGATCAGATAATGCTATAGACCTTCATGTTAGAATGTATATATAAAGAGGCCTACCTTCATCGGACTGTCATGATCCAGGGCCGTACGGGACTTTCTCTCTGTGAAATGGTCAACCACACTCGTCTCTCTTTGCTACCGCTCCAGATCAGCACTTTATTTTAAGTCCTCGATTTTAACGTTTTAAAAACTTAAAACTCACTCTCTTTGTTTGCCCCTCTACAAGGTGCCCCTGTCTACTATTGGCTAACCAAATATTAAGAACACGTCTTATGGCAATATTATTGGCTTGATTTCCTTATTGCAATTCTAGGAACCTAATATTTGTTTCACTTGTGAAAAATTCTCACGTTAACTTCCCATAGTCAACATGATATTCTTTAACCTTTTGGGTCAACCCCTTTTGCTTGGCCAGCATCGGATGCCCCCTTGAAATTTTGAAATTCAAGATCCTCTGTTCTTCTCCTGCTCCACGTCCGGTGCACGTGCTCCCCAGGGAAGTTCATACATATTACATCACTGTTTCAGGAACCATCTTCTTAGGTCCAGTTTCCTCCTCCGAAACTGCTTGTTACATTGTTGCTGAAAATTCAATGTAACATGGAGATAGATAAGCATGTATTTCTATGTGATCATAAGTTGAGTAGTTATGTAATTTGATTTTGGCTTAATAAGTCTGATCACTGCTCTTGTCTCTCAAAATAATAAAACTCTGGTCTCACGTTGTTAAAGATAATAGAATGATACTGTGAGTAATAAGGTAATGTTTGTAAATAGTAATGTGAGTCATCAGTATAATTAAAACATGGAATGGATTTTGAATATTACTAAAGAGTCTTTAATGACCAGACTATTTGTTTTTTACTTTGCAGTAACAGTAAGTAGTTATCTCTCACTGAAGAAGAAATTGGGGGGGTTATTGCATTTACTACACAGTGTACTTGAAAAATAAAATTAATTATATCTAATTTTAGAAAGTATATAAGCAAATTTTGACATCACACTGTTTAAGTTGTGTTTTAGCTACTGTATATATATATATATATATATATATATAATATATTTTTAGATTCCTATTTGTAATGAATGTATGATACTGGATCATAAACAACCAGAGCACTGTTATGAAAAAGCTGTTGATGCTGAACAAAAAGAACGAGATGATCTGAAAAACTTAATTGCTGAAAGTAAAAGCAAGGTGCAGTTTTGTGAAGAAGCTACTTCTATTTTAGATACACATTTATCTGATCTACAGATGCAGCATGATAATGCCAAGTCTCATATTGAGGTAAGAATTTAATATATATTTCATAAACTTAAATCTTTTATAAGACATCTTTTATAAGAAAATATATTTACAATGTTAAAAATACCATAAACAACTGTATTACTTATGAACATTGTTAAATTGCTATTCCTCTTCAGGCTTAAATCCAGAAAATATGCTTTGATAGTGATTATCTATCAATCAGAGATCTTACCTTCTCTTTAGAACAGAGATTTGTAACTTGTTTTTTGCGAGCACTGTAGTCCGTACAAGTCAAAATTAGGAGTTCTTCAGAGGACAGTGAACTGACAATTAAGGATTTAAGACATGACAATCTACTGACTTTTGAAATGTGTCTATATGAGCACTTGAAATGCTTCCCTATAAAAAATGTATCAAACTGTAATTTTTTCTTGTTATTGCTCTTCACTATAAAAAATCAATGAACTTTTGCCGATTTTATCTGTTGAGCACACTGAGTCCTTCAGATGTTTCACATGAAATACATATTTGCTTATGCAAGACATTTTTTTTTTCTTTGTTCCTTATTGTGTAACCTATGATTGATAGTTGTCTCACAGGTTCTGAATAATTCTCATGCCTACCTAATTATGTATTGGTCATTCAATCCTAGTTTAAAACACATATTTTACATCAGGAGTGGCAATTATCTATTCTATTAAAAGCCATCAAACCATGCATGTCCCACTATTTACAGCTAGTTCTTGGCCTAGAGCAGTGGCTCTTAACATTTTTTGCAGCATGCCATACCTCAATATGTCAAAAAATTTAATGACCCTCATTAATATAAAAACAAATATGATGTTGTGCAAGGGTTGTAAAATTTACAAATTAACTAAACAAGGAAATTTTATTAATAATACAACTTTAAGGAGTTCTGGGACAGAAAATTTTATTTCTCTTTTTTATGACTAGTTTTCTGCTAAATGTGCACACAAATGTTTTTCTTTTATTGGGTGTAAATGTGCTATGTAAAATAAATTAAAATATTAAAAAAAATTAAAATGTAAAAATATTAAGGTTTTTAGAATTGATATAATTAGAAATAAAAACACTAACAAAATAGGCATTTTTTATTGGAGAAAACATGTTCTTCAATTTGGCTTCAGGATATTTGATATGCTGATAAGAAAAAATTAAAATAATGTTTTAATGAAAACACTCTCTTTTTATATAAGTGTCGTATATATGAAACACCATAAATTTACAATTATATGTTCAAATTCTGATGACAAATTAAAGTTAATATTATAGATAAATTATGTCTCAAATTTCGTAGTTCTATACTTAACGAACACTTAACCTGTAGTGGAGTAGAAGGTATGAGATTTATTCTTCCACCAAAAGAAATAATGCACTATAAAAGTTAATAAAAAATCTTTCAAACCAGACTTCTTTAATATTTCAACTGCAAAATGATTAAATAAAATAGATTTATGGTAAAATTAAATTTTTTTTTTAATATATACTCATGTTTGTAAAAATTGCAACACCATGATAGAATCGTGCGATTTAGCTGAAAACTTACAGCAAATTCAATGATCAGAATTTTAGAGTTACCATGCATGCGTGGGCTGAGCAGCGTCCCCTGAACTGCTGTTTTAGCTGTATAAATAGAGCTGTAGCAGATGTTGAAAATAGTCTATGGTTGACTGCCAGCGGTAAATGTTTCATGTGAAGTTACTATGCCTCTACGATAACAGAGAGCTCCATATGAGCAAGTTATGGAGTTTGAACAGGGACGAATGATCGGCCTTTGTGTTTAGGGGGTTTTTCTTATTGTGCAATAACAGCTTTTATGGAGCACAATGCCACGACAGTGATGCCAGTGTGGAAGCAGTGGACTGAAGAGAACCAGACAAGTCACAAATCCGGCAGTGGACAATGAAATGTTACATCAGTACGGAATATTATACCTCGACCACATGGCGATGATGGACCATACAGCTTCATCTCGACAGTTGGCACTGCTACAGGTGTGTCATTGCCTGCTCCAATAATTCATTGGTGTCTGCTGCACCATGGATTGCGTGCAAGAATTCCTTTGTACAGGATTCCCCTGATGCAAAACCATCGACTCATGTTGCTACAATGGGCTAATCAACATACACTATTGTGCCGATTGCCAACAAGTCATCTTTTCCAATGAATTCCACTTTAATTTAGGGTATAGTGATGGCCGCATTTATGTTAGATGCTATAGGGGTGAATGCCACATTCCGGAGTGTGTTATCCAATGTCATACTGGACAAATGCCAAGAGTGATGGTCTGGTGCACCATTGTGTATCTTGTGTTAGACAATATTAAGTAAACAAAAAATGCATCACCATACAGATATGGTTAAAGGTTAAATTATAGTTTGTTTCTGGTTAACTGTTTAAAATGCAAATAATTTGTTTTGTTTCAGATCCATTTTCATTAGAGATCCTGCAGATGGTACCGTGGCTGATTGGAATATGCTAATTTTCCTTATGACAGGAAATTTGTATTGTTGGTTCAGGGAAACATAGCCCTATATGGAAATTTGACAAATATGGCATAGTGGTACAATGAAAAAAGTAGGAGTCAATTGGTAAACAAAAATCCACGTTTATTTAGTAACGTTGGAATCTAGCAAATATCATTTAGCGGCTGCTACATAATCCTGCAAAAAACATATGTACAGGCTTTTGAGTTGAAAACAATCTAGGAAGTCCACGTTGGAAGTCAGTAATCACGAACTCTTTAACATGTGGTTTGAGATTCCACCTCAATGAGGTCACACTTTAGGAAATGCAGGTTTAACACTTTTCATGACCAGAGTTTTCTCCAGGATTAAAAAAGGGCAGGGTGTTGTTACCAGAAAAGGGCACTTCTTAGAAAAAAAGAGCACACATTTTTTATGTGAATAACATTTATGCTTGGGATTTTTATGACGAAAATCAGAGCGTTGCAAAAAAAATGTAAACACTTTGGACACTTATACCTTCCAAGTCTAATAGACAAAAATGTAAATATATTTTCTTGTTTTATAGGAAATAGGGTCCAGATTGTGAATATTTAAAATTAATTTCAATTTTTTAATAATTTGAACTTGTTTTTTGAGAAACTTATAAAAGTATCTGCCCGAGCAAGATTTTTTTTTTTTTTTTTTCATTTTGCTTATTTTCACTCAAAATATCTTGACACCATAAAAGACAGATATAAATAGTAAATGACAAAAATATATATTAGGAAATTTAGTTGCTAAATCTATATTTATATTTTAAAAATGTGCTTATAGTTTCGAGTAATCATTTTGTCGAGTTGGAAGAGTGAAAGTTTCCCCTTTTTCAAGCTTGTAATGCTATCTCAAAAACTAAATGTGCTACCTGTAAACAATTATGCAAGAATATAGCTCGTTAAAATCCCTACAAGTGTATATAATTGGATTTTGGATGAGCATTTTGTTTTCGAAGTATAGTGGTTATAATTTCGATAGTTTATTATTTTAACCTGGATTTTCCAATGTGTGGGGAAAGCTTTAATTTACTTAAAATGTTACTATTGTTTTAACTGACTCTGTTACTTACTCCTTGGTGAAATATCTGTGCATAAGTATGAGATAATCTTATTTTGTTTAAAAAATTAGGGCATTAAATGAACTTGGGAGATTCTAAAAATGTGTAATGATTGGTTAGGTTTAAACAAAAGAAATGAAAATATACATATTCAAGTACATATTTATGTGCCACCAGGCAAGTTTATAGATTATAGGTCAGGTTCATTTCAGGTCAGATAAGTTTAATTTATGTACCGAAAAACAAGTTATTGAATTTATATATGTTTAGAGTTTATTAAATTTAAAAAGGAGAATATTAAATTTTGATTTTTAGTATTTTCTCATTACTCAATGAGGTTTGATGATCTTAAGGGATAAGATATATTTAAATGTTGAAAATATTTGTTAATTGTTTGTTGTTATATATTGATAAAAAAAAAACCTTGATTTTAAATAACTAAATAAAATTCTAGAAAGCTCCATAAAATCACCATATAATGTTTTGAACTATGGATTTGCAAATGTTTAGCTGCTAAGTTAATCATTATTCCATGGAGCAGAGTTATGAATAGTGCATGTAACGTATGTTCATGTGTCTGCATAGTGTCCGTATCTTTAGCCATAAACCTGCGTAGCTGGCAAGTACGGGAACAAGTACTACTGCATACGTTCCTAAAGCGGGCTTATCGTTATTAAATGAGCTTTATTATTATTATTAATGCATGCGTCTGCAGAGTGGATCAAAGACGAGTCTGCTAATATAAGGGGATTTATTTTGTGTTTCAAATATGTTATGCGGATGTCGTACAACAAGCTAATCTGATAATCCATATGTCCACATAGCGCTTGTGTTCATAACACAATGCCACACGCAGGGTGCGTACGCAGCTTGGAAAACCTTGAAAGTCCTTGAATTTCATTATTTTTTTCCGAGGCTTTGAATAGCCTGGAAAATTAGGATTATTTCCAAAAAGGTCTGGAAAATCCTTGAATTTCTCATTTCCAATTCAAAAACTGCAACATTCCGGTTGTACTAGAATTTCTACGTCACAATCTCAAATCAGTTCGCTTTTCCCCGGCGCTGTCAATCACAGTTGAATTGGTTCCTCCCATTACTTGTTTTCCGTGAATGGTGGGCGTTCGTTTCGTCATTGCCACGTGGTTTGCATTTTGAACGGCGCCGGCGATTAGTGTCTGTTCCTTGCACCGGCGTGTCGCGTTTCCGATATCCTGTTTTGTTATATGTTTGCTCTACGTCTCCCCCCCATTCTCAGAGATGCCAACTTTTTTGGATTTTCCATAGTTTGTACGGAGTTTTACTTCATCTTATAGTTTTACGGACATTACTCCCAAACCTACGGAAAATCCTGTGAAATCCATGCATCCTACCATTGAATTCATATTCCCTGCTTTGCTGAGAGTCCAAAATTATCAGTTTGCATCCATTTTCTTCTAATGATTTCATATCAGAATAATAGACTTAATTTATTTTTATAGTGCGAGTAAAAATAAAGAAATATTTTACTAAACAAATTATATTTCATTTAAATTATAAGATTGCACAATTCAGTCTATTTTTTTTTTTTTCGGACTTTGCTGAAAGTACACAATTGCCTTTTTCTGTCACAAACTTTTCACATACTTTTCGCATCTATCTCAGTCCCCTTATTATTGCACATTAACTTGACTAAACTAGCTTATTTTCATATTTTGGTTGATTATAAAAGTTAACTTTTTAATTATTTTCATATAAATAGTATGATCGTGAAATTGAGTTTTTTGTTTTCTTTGTGGCCGTTGCCGAGATTACGCAATCATACTTTTCCATCGATCTCCATCTCCCTATTGTTGCATATTAACTTGACTAAACTAACTTATTTTCATATTTTGGTTGATTATAAAGGCTAATTTTTTAATTAATTTCACATAAATAGTACGATCGTGAAATTCAGTTGTTTTTTTGCGGGCGTTTCCGAGAGTACACAACACGGACTCGTACTCCGCGGCAGTTGTGGCAGCGTGCAAATCCAGCGCGCAAGCCACCGGGCTACTGCGCCCGAAATGTGCCAACAGCACGTGGTGTTTCCAGGTGGTCACCCACCCAAGTACTAACCGTGCCCGATGCTGCTTGACTTCTGTGATCTAACGAGAACCGGTGTTTTCACAATTTATGTGAAAATTAAAAATTATAAAGGTTAATTTTTAATTTTCACATAAATTGTACAGCCAACGGCCGTACAGTGCTGAAAACACCGGTTCTCGTTAGATCACCAAAGTCAAGCAGCATTGGGCGCAGTTAGTACTTGAGTGGGCGACCACCTGGGAACACCGCGTGCGGTTGGCACTTTTCGGGCGGGGTAGCCCGTTGGTTTGCGCGCCGGATTTGCACGCTGCCACAATTGCCGCCGTGTTCATGCAGAGTACGATCACGTTAAACATGTGGGTTCGTAAGTCCTTCCAAGAGGTTGGTGGTAGGGGGTACGGACCCTGTGGATACCTCCCCCACTGGGTTCTGGTCAAAATTGGATGGCACTTCCCGGCCGTCCAAACAGTTACCGTACGCCTTTCTGGTAGATTGGACGGTCTGGGTCTCAACAACAACAACATAAATTGTACGATCATGAAATTCAGTTTTTTTTTCGCCGCCGTTGCCGAGAGTACGTAATTATTCTTTTCCACCCATCTCCATATTGTTGTACATTAACTTTACTAAACTAGCTTATTTTCATATTTTGGTTGATTATAAAGGTTAATTTTTAATTTTCACATAAATTGTACGATCATGAAATTCAGTTTTTTTTTGCGAGCGTTGCCGGGAGTACGTAATTATCCTTTTCCATCCATCTCCATCTCTCTATTGTTGCACATTAACTTGACTAAACAAGATTATTTTCATATTTTGGTTGATGATAAAGGTTAATTTTTTAATTATTTTCACATAGATAGTACGATCGTGAAATTAATTCATTTTTTCGCGGGCGTTTCCGAGAGTACACAATTATCCTTTTCCATCGATCTCCATCTCCATATTGTTGCACATTAATTGCACATTACATGATTTAGAAAAATAATTGAATAAAAAATTAGATGTAGCTAACAATACAATAAAGTAAAATACAGTACAGGATCTATTATCCGGAATGCTTGGGACTTCAGGCATTCTGGATAAGGGGTTTTTCCGTAATTCGGAACACTTTTTCTAAAACTTACTGGAATGGTCTCAAATGTCGTTATAGAAAATTATAATTCATTTTAAAAACATAAATGTATTAAAAAAAGCTTTTTTACAATCTATATGGGTTAACTAAAATGCAAATTACATGTAATTATAGTATCAAATTTAGTGATTAAGAAAAATTTTGAAAGACAAAAATGTCTGAAAAAAAGTTGATTATTCAGGGTAGTTATTAGAAGTGTCTTTTTTTTTTTTTTTTTTTTTTTTTTTTTTTAACATTTCAACTAAAGTGGGCCCTTACCATATTCATCTAATATTTTGGCAGAAGCATTTTTGTTCATATGTTTCAAAATATTTTAAAGTACTTTTAATAAAATTAAGATGAGAAGGATGTTCATTTTTAATTGAAATGAGATATTCAACTATGGATGCAAATATATCAAATTCTAATTTATGCTCTTCAAATGTATTTCTAATAAGCCTTATAATTCTAAATGCCTGAATAAATAAAAAAAATTTAATTTCGTTATCCTAAACATATATCTCATTTTCACCAACAATATGTTTAAAAGATAATATCCCAGCATAAAAAGCACAAAAAATATAAAAATATTAGTGGATGGAAGCAGATTAAAAAAATGGAAAATATTTAAAAATGAAACGAAATATATCGGCGATCATGTTTAAATAAAAAAATTTCACGATATTGCTAAACTGTCTTCTATAAATTACTAATTAATAAATGTAACATGGAACTTTTTGCTAGGGTCAATTTTCGGTCCAAAATAGTCATTTTCATCCAAATAATAGGATTTAATTGAAAATGATTTTGATCTTGGAATTTCATCAACATTTTTTAAAATATTGAAGATGTGTATATTTCCATGGAGATGAAAAAAAAAAATGGATTTTCCCAAGAAAATGACAAGTTTATTGCTTAGGTTAAGTATTTAAAGAGATCAATCAGAAGGCCCTGAATGACATTTTATAGCTGCTCTACTTTTCTCTGCATTTCGGCAAAAGTTAACTCTCATTAATTTCGGAAATTTCTTACTTAAACGTACTTTCTATCTATCCTCTCGTAAATGCACTGATGACTCTCTTTTTTTTCATCTTTTCCAATAAATGTTTATTAAATTGTGCAAAATAGTGTGAATTCTGCGCAGCACATCGCGTTTGAAGAGCGTAGGATTTCTTTAGCGATATCGGGATATTTCTAGCGAAAAAGTTGGAATACTTTTACCGAAAATCAAAGTTCCGAAACAAAGAGCAGAAAAGAAAATGTAACGAATTCGGAAAAATCGAAACCTTTGTGCCTAGTGTGCTCTGCCTTATACACACAGAAAAAAATGAAAGGCCATTAAAAAAGCACCTTGACGTGGCTTGTCAATAACTAACTCCTGTATTATACTATACAAGAGTTAGTTACGGACAAATCACGGCTCCTATATACTATACAGGAGACTTATCCGAAACTAGTGAAGAATGGAATGACGGTCTTGCCCATGCCGGATCGTCACCTCCGAGAGCTACTATCGGGGGTGACGGCCGGATGCAGCCACTTAGGAAATTTTGGGGAAAAACGGTGCTACTTCGGATGTTTTTCAGAAAAGAGGAATTGTGGAACATCTCGGAAAAAACATGATCCACGGTGTCGGCGGCTATTGCTGTGTTAGCTGAGCGACTTGACTAGAAAAATTTGAAAGTCATTTGCAGATTTAGCAGTGTTTGGCCATATCCATATCTGAAGTGCTGGTAAAGAAAATTTTGTAGCAGATGATATGCAGTAGTGATGTGTTTTCTCAAGAAAGAAAGCTCGTTAAACACAAACACAATTTATTTGTTGTGAGATCCATTGCATCAGATGAAGTTACAAAATAAAACACTGTAACATTCGTTGCAAAGCAAAACTATATACAATGAGCTAGCAAGCTCATGAAAAAGGTTTTGAATAGTCTATGACTAGGCACACACTCTCAGTTATTATAACATCGGTAAGTAGAAAAAACAGCTACTGTACCACTCATGTCGTGCACGTTAATGAAGCCACCATCATCAGGTCACACGTCATGGCTTTAGAAGTTAGACTACTCTCTACCGATCAAGGTCTGCCTTCCATACAAGGTCTTTCACCGTCGATCACCGTCTGATCGATCTGACTATACGTCGAGTCTTAAGTCTGCATAACTACAAGATCTTAAACTCTGAAAAGTCTCCCACGTCTACTACATGGTCAGTCAAGGTCTGTAAAGTCTCTGAATAACTGAGAATGTGTCCTATCATATATACACCGTGATGGGTACGCTCCGGAACACAACCGTTGACGGCAGCGCCCTCACTATATGCAAATCAGAATGCGCGCGCGGCGAGATGGCGATTTGCATGAATGGCATGTTCTGTTCCCGTCACGAGTCGTTCACGAGAACGGTAGAACCATTCTAAAAATGTAAACACGTTCTCGCGATAACGAGAATCGCGACGAAAACAGAACCAAGTTTCCAACAATCGGCCCCCTCATGCAAAACCCCAAATCTCGGCGCACGTGCTATCAATCAATGAAATTATTCTAAAAAACATAACAGCAAAAATGTCAAGTTCTTTAGTATCCAGCAAAAACATAAAGTATATATATTACTTTTCATGTTAAGCAAAAAAAAATTTATCATTGAAAGAAAAATTTAGATATCATTGAAACACTAAGTTCCAAAAAATTTAATTTAAGTCAAAATTTAAGTTTCAAGAAATTTAAGTATAATAATTTAAATTTAACATTTAAGATTAAAAATTTTACTATAAATATCAAATTCAATTTGTGTAGAAAATTTTATGTATAATTATTAAATTTAACATTTAAGATTAAAAAATTTCACTATAAATATCAAATTCAATTATGTAGAAAATTTTATGTATAATTATTAAATTTAACATTTAAGATTAAAAAATTTTACTATAAATATCAAATTCAATTATGTAGAAAATTTTATGTATAATTATTAAATTTAACATTTAAGATAAAAAAAAATTTACTATAAATATTAAATTCAATTTGTAGAAAATTTCATGTATAACTATTAAATTTAACATTTAAGATTAAAAAATTTCACTATAAATATCAAATTCAATTATGTAGAAAATTTTATGTATAATTATTAAATTTAACATTTAAGATTAAAAATTTCACTATAAATATCAAATTCAATTATGTAGAAAACTTTATGTATAATTATTAAATTTAACATTTAAGATTAAAAAAATTTCACTATAAATATCAAATTCAATTTGTGTAGAAAATTTCATGTATAACTATTAAATTTAACATTTAAGATTAAAAATTTACTATAAATATTAAATTCAATTATGGCTGTTCATTATCTCTGTCCAAGACCAGTATACATAATTAATACTAATAGCAATGACACAGATAATTAAAGGTTTTTTTTTTTTCCTTTCTGTGTTGTATTCAAATTTAAATAAGTGGTTTGTCATCAATGAATCATAGCCAAGTGTATGATAACAAGGAGTAAACACACAAAATAATACACATAAGCATAACTGTCTTATGCGGGAATTGAAAACATGGATATATATATACATTCAGTGTAATGTGAAAAATTTTAGAAAGTTCATTGTAAACAATACACATATATATACTCTAGATACAATTATCTGCATCACAGAGGGAGGAGTAATTTATACGATATCCTAACCATATTTTGTAAAAGAAAGAAAAAAAATTTAGAAGTTACAAATTTAATCATTTTTGTTTTTGGAAATTTGATTACAAAAATTTAATGCTAAAAATTCCTCAAACATTTGGCAAATCTTATTAATGTACTGCCTATGATGTATAAAAATTTTGTTATTGATTTCAGCAAATTCCACACCTAACAGTTTTTGGACCTTCCCTAGAGTTTTGATATCAAATTCTCCCTTTAGCAAAGAAACTACATGATCAATATCACCTATTATTTCTATGTTGCTTGCCTCTGGCCTGGATTTGATATCCCTCTTTTCTCTGAAGTTAAACAAATTTTGGTCATAATGTATGTTAGCCTTAGCACAGAATTTTTTAACATCATTATGACTTCTCAGCCTATGTTTATCACCCCTCACTGAGTAGTAAACATCAGTTCGAGTTCCATCAGGCCTGGGTACAGCTTTCCTTTCCCAATCTATGTTTGAACAGGGGGTCAGATCGGAATCAGCAGGAGAGTCCTCTTCCTCACTAGTATGACTAGTGTCATGGCTCTCACCTGCTTCTTCCTCTGACTCACTATCCAAACATCCCGATCCTGAATCTGATGTTCGAGTAAAACCCGATTTCTTTTGGGTGAAGTTTCTAGGTCGAATGGGGTCCAGGACGCCTTCCGCTGCTTCCATCTCCTCAAAACGGACATTGCTTATTTCTAATATTTTTCCTTCTTTCACAAGAAGAATTCTATAGCCCCTGGTATTTTCCGCATATCCTACCATAACTCCCAGTTGAGCTCTTAGGTCTAGCTTCTTCCTAAGCTGTTTTGCTATACCAGCATAAGCCTTACATCCAAAAACTCTGAGATGGGATACAGCAGGCTTCTTCCCATAGTACAATTCGTGTGGAGTTTTAACTTTAAATTTATGGCAAATCCTGTTCTTTGTATAAGTAAAACATAGGATTGCCTCTGCCCACATTTTGTCACCAACTTTGCTTTGATTAAGCATTGCCTTGACACAATCTAACGCTGTCAGGTTGAATCTTTCAGATACCCCGTTTTGTTCGGGTGTATAAGTGTTAGATCGTTCATGCTTAATCCCTAACTTTTTCAAAAAAGCTTTAAATTGACCGTGACAAAATTCCATGCCGTTATCAGTACGGATGCACAAAATCTTTTTGCCTAATTGTCTCTCCTGACAAGCTTGAAAATCCTGAAAAACTTTGAACACATCTGATTTTTGTTTTAAAATAAAAACAAACACCTTGCGGCTAAAATCGTCTGTAATAGTCAAGAAGTATTTGTTTCCCCCCAATGAAGCTACAGGCATTGGACCACAAACGTCCATGTGCAGTAATTGCAAAGGTTCTGTAGATCTAATCCTGCCTATTGGTTTGTACGAAACTCTCTTAGATTTTGCAAGTTTGCAATGAATGCAATTTACTTTTGCATATTTTAATTTTGGGAGTCCGTTTGCCGCGGAAACTTTACTTGTTTGGTGCAAGTAGTCTGAGTTAATATGGCCATATCTTCTATGCCATAATTCAGTTTTGTTCAGAATTTCAACTGTTGAACCACTAATTTTATTTGACTTTGATTTTAAATCAGATTTGTTTTTCCTTTTATTCAAGTTAGGCCTAATTTTGTTTTGACTTTGACTATTTGTTGCAGGGGTTTTTCTAACCTGTTTAGAATTTTTGTCCCTATCCTGATCTCCTTTACGGCCCTCAACACTACTATTTAAACTTTTAGTTGAGTACTGTGGTTTTAAGAAATACAATCCTTCTTTACGTTTAGCGTAAAAGAAATTTTCTCCCTCAGGAGTCTTAAACCATAGAACACCTTTGGCTGCACTAAAAGAATAGCCCTGCTCTTCTAATACAGATGCGGCCAACAAGTTACGCCGTAATTTTGGTGAATACATAACATTTTGTAGCACAATATTATTTGTATGATCTTTAAATTTAACATACATGTTCACCGTTCCAATAGCCTCAACTGGGCTTTCCATATCACCCACTGCTAGCGATATAGATGTATCCTTACATTTATCAAATTTTGAAAACATTTTAACATCATTACAAAAGTGTCGCGTAGCAGCGGTGTCAATCACCCAGCTGAGCCTATTGTCAGGATTATCAACAATATTAGCTTCTACATTTATATTTGAAAATACTTCAATAATACTAGAGCTAGTCATCTTTTTCAATTTTGGGCATTGTGCCTTTACATGACCATTTTTATTACACATAAAACATGGTCCTATGACCTTAATAGACTTTTTAACTTTGGTGACATTTTTGCATTTAGCGCTAACATTTGAAAAATATACAGATGAATTGGAACTTACATTATTATTGTCATGATCCTTCCTCAACTGTCTAATCCTGCCCTCTTCTAGAGACAGTTCTTTCTGAATCTTATCCAGTTTAAAATCCTTATCGCTCCAGCGATAAATGATTTGGATGATACTCTGGTACTGGGCTGGGAGATACCGGATGGCTTGGAATGCCACGTACACATCCTCCACGGGGTGATTCACGTTCTTGAGCTTGGTGACAGCTTTCCTTATCCTCGTACAGAATATGTCGATGGGCTCCTCGATTTCCGGGCGTAGACTGAAAAACTCGTCCAACAGATGAACTAAATTAGCGCGCGTTGGGGCCTCAAAATGCGCCTCCAACTTCTCCCACGCATCCGCCGGGCTGTCGCCGATGTCGAGCAGTTCTCTGTACTCCGCCGAGATATTTCGAAACAGGATGGAAAGTGCGCGGTCGCTGCTGCGCATGTACTCCTCTCGCTCGCGGCGTGACGTAGATTCGTCGACTGGTAATGCAGTACGGTTGATGTGGCCGTAACATCCTTCTCCTTTCAGGATAAATGAAATTTCATTACGCCAGGTGACGTAATTGTCCCTGTTTAACGCTTCTATGCCGTTGCTCACCTCCATAGTCTTTAACTGTGACTAGAGTGCGTTGTTTACCTTTCTGCTTGATGCAAATGGCGCCGGTCGCGGCCCCCGTCGATGGAATTCACAACTCTTCACTGCTGCTTTATCACGGATAAAAGTTATGGCCTTGACATACTACGGCCCATAACCAAATGTCGGCGGCTATTGCTGTGTTAGCTGAGCGACTTGACTAGAAAAATTTGAAAGTCATTTGCAGATTTAGCAGTGTTTGGCCATATCCATATCTGAAGTGCTGGTAAAGAAAATTTTGTAGCAGATGATATGCAGTAGTGATGTGTTTTCTCAAGAAAGAAAGCTCGTTAAACACAAACACAATTTATTTGTTGTGAGATCCATTGCATCAGATGAAGTTACAAAATAAAACACTGTAACATTCGTTGCAAAGCAAAACTATATACAATGAGCTAGCAAGCTCATGAAAAAGGTTTTGAATAGTCTATGACTAGGCACACACTCTCAGTTATTATAACATCGGTAAGTAGAAAAAACAGCTACTGTACCACTCATGTCGTGCACGTTAATGAAGCCACCATCATCAGGTCACACGTCATGGCTTTAGAAGTTAGACTACTCTCTACCGATCAAGGTCTGCCTTCCATACAAGGTCTTTCACCGTCGATCACCGTCTGATCGATCTGACTATACGTCGAGTCTTAAGTCTGCATAACTACAAGATCTTAAACTCTGAAAAGTCTCCCACGTCTACTACATGGTCAGTCAAGGTCTGTAAAGTCTCTGAATAACTGAGAATGTGTCCTATCATATATACACCGTGATGGGTACGCTCCGGAACACAACCGTTGACGGCAGCGCCCTCACTATATGCAAATCAGAATGCGCGCGCGGCGAGATGGCGATTTGCATGAATGGCATGTTCTGTTCCCGTCACGAGTCGTTCACGAGAACGGTAGAACCATTCTAAAAATGTAAACACGTTCTCGCGATAACGAGAATCGCGACGAAAACAGAACCAAGTTTCCAACAATCGGCCCCCTCATGCAAAACCCCAAATCTCGGCGCACGTGCTATCAATCAATGAAATTATTCTAAAAAACATAACAGCAAAAATGTCAAGTTCTTTAGTATCCAGCAAAAACATAAAGTATATATATTACTTTTCATGTTAAGCAAAAAAAAATTTATCATTGAAAGAAAAATTTAGATATCATTGAAACACTAAGTTCCAAAAAATTTAATTTAAGTCAAAATTTAAGTTTCAAGAAATTTAAGTATAATAATTTAAATTTAACATTTAAGATTAAAAATTTTACTATAAATATCAAATTCAATTTGTGTAGAAAATTTTATGTATAATTATTAAATTTAACATTTAAGATTAAAAAATTTCACTATAAATATCAAATTCAATTATGTAGAAAATTTTATGTATAATTATTAAATTTAACATTTAAGATTAAAAAATTTTACTATAAATATCAAATTCAATTATGTAGAAAATTTTATGTATAATTATTAAATTTAACATTTAAGATAAAAAAAAATTTACTATAAATATTAAATTCAATTTGTAGAAAATTTCATGTATAACTATTAAATTTAACATTTAAGATTAAAAAATTTCACTATAAATATCAAATTCAATTATGTAGAAAATTTTATGTATAATTATTAAATTTAACATTTAAGATTAAAAATTTCACTATAAATATCAAATTCAATTATGTAGAAAACTTTATGTATAATTATTAAATTTAACATTTAAGATTAAAAAAATTTCACTATAAATATCAAATTCAATTTGTGTAGAAAATTTCATGTATAACTATTAAATTTAACATTTAAGATTAAAAATTTACTATAAATATTAAATTCAATTATGGCTGTTCATTATCTCTGTCCAAGACCAGTATACATAATTAATACTAATAGCAATGACACAGATAATGAAAGATTTTTTTTTTTCCTTTCTGTGTTGTATTCAAATTTAAATAAGTGGTTTGTCATCAATGAATCATAGCCAAGTGTATGATAACAAGGAGTAAACACACAAAATAATACACATAAGCATAACTGTCTTATGCGGGAATTGAAAACATGGATATATATATACATTCAGTGTAATGTGAAAAATTTTAGAAAGTTCATTGTAAACAATACACATATATATACTCTAGATACAATTATCTGCATCACAGAGGGAGGAGTAATTTATACGATATCCTAACCATATTTTGTAAAAGAAAGAAAAAAAATTTAGAAGTTACAAATTTAATCATTTTTGTTTTTGGAAATTTGATTACAAAAATTTAATGCTAAAAATTCCTCAAACATTTGGCAAATCTTATTAATGTACTGCCTATGATGTATAAAAATTTTGTTATTGATTTCAGCAAATTCCACACCTAACAGTTTTTGGACCTTCCCTAGAGTTTTGATATCAAATTCTCCCTTTAGCAAAGAAACTACATGATCAATATCACCTATTATTTCTATGTTGCTTGCCTCTGGCCTGGATTTGATATCCCTCTTTTCTCTGAAGTTAAACAAATTTTGGTCATAATGTATGTTAGCCTTAGCACAGAATTTTTTAACATCATTATGACTTCTCAGCCTATGTTTATCACCCCTCACTGAGTAGTAAACATCAGTTCGAGTTCCATCAGGCCTGGGTACAGCTTTCCTTTCCCAATCTATGTTTGAACAGGGGGTCAGATCGGAATCAGCAGGAGAGTCCTCTTCCTCACTAGTATGACTAGTGTCATGGCTCTCACCTGCTTCTTCCTCTGACTCACTATCCAAACATCCCGATCCTGAATCTGATGTTCGAGTAAAACCCGATTTCTTTTGGGTGAAGTTTCTAGGTCGAATGGGGTCCAGGACGCCTTCCGCTGCTTCCATCTCCTCAAAACGGACATTGCTTATTTCTAATATTTTTCCTTCTTTCACAAGAAGAATTCTATAGCCCCTGGTATTTTCCGCATATCCTACCATAACTCCCAGTTGAGCTCTTAGGTCTAGCTTCTTCCTAAGCTGTTTTGCTATACCAGCATAAGCCTTACATCCAAAAACTCTGAGATGGGATACAGCAGGCTTCTTCCCATAGTACAATTCGTGTGGAGTTTTAACTTTAAATTTATGGCAAATCCTGTTCTTTGTATAAGTAAAACATAGGATTGCCTCTGCCCACATTTTGTCACCAACTTTGCTTTGATTAAGCATTGCCTTGACACAATCTAACGCTGTCAGGTTGAATCTTTCAGATACCCCGTTTTGTTCGGGTGTATAAGTGTTAGATCGTTCATGCTTAATCCCTAACTTTTTCAAAAAAGCTTTAAATTGACCGTGACAAAATTCCATGCCGTTATCAGTACGGATGCACAAAATCTTTTTGCCTAATTGTCTCTCCTGACAAGCTTGAAAATCCTGAAAAACTTTGAACACATCTGATTTTTGTTTTAAAATAAAAACAAACACCTTGCGGCTAAAATCGTCTGTAATAGTCAAGAAGTATTTGTTTCCCCCCAATGAAGCTACAGGCATTGGACCACAAACGTCCATGTGCAGTAATTGCAAAGGTTCTGTAGATCTAATCCTGCCTATTGGTTTGTACGAAACTCTCTTAGATTTTGCAAGTTTGCAATGAATGCAATTTACTTTTGCATATTTTAATTTTGGGAGTCCGTTTGCCGCGGAAACTTTACTTGTTTGGTGCAAGTAGTCTGAGTTAATATGGCCATATCTTCTATGCCATAATTCAGTTTTGTTCAGAATTTCAACTGTTGAACCACTAATTTTATTTGACTTTGATTTTAAATCAGATTTGTTTTTCCTTTTATTCAAGTTAGGCCTAATTTTGTTTTGACTTTGACTATTTGTTGCAGGGGTTTTTCTAACCTGTTTAGAATTTTTGTCCCTATCCTGATCTCCTTTACGGCCCTCAACACTACTATTTAAACTTTTAGTTGAGTACTGTGGTTTTAAGAAATACAATCCTTCTTTACGTTTAGCGTAAAAGAAATTTTCTCCCTCAGGAGTCTTAAACCATAGAACACCTTTGGCTGCACTAAAAGAATAGCCCTGCTCTTCTAATACAGATGCGGCCAACAAGTTACGCCGTAATTTTGGTGAATACATAACATTTTGTAGCACAATATTATTTGTATGATCTTTAAATTTAACATACATGTTCACCGTTCCAATAGCCTCAACTGGGCTTTCCATATCACCCACTGCTAGCGATATAGATGTATCCTTACATTTATCAAATTTTGAAAACATTTTAACATCATTACAAAAGTGTCGCGTAGCAGCGGTGTCAATCACCCAGCTGAGCCTATTGTCAGGATTATCAACAATATTAGCTTCTACATTTATATTTGAAAATACTTCAATAATACTAGAGCTAGTCATCTTTTTCAATTTTGGGCATTGTGCCTTTACATGACCATTTTTATTACACATAAAACATGGTCCTATGACCTTAATAGACTTTTTAACTTTGGTGACATTTTTGCATTTAGCGCTAACATTTGAAAAATATACAGATGAATTGGAACTTACATTATTATTGTCATGATCCTTCCTCAACTGTCTAATCCTGCCCTCTTCTAGAGACAGTTCTTTCTGAATCTTATCCAGTTTAAAATCCTTATCGCTCCAGCGATAAATGATTTGGATGATACTCTGGTACTGGGCTGGGAGATACCGGATGGCTTGGAATGCCACGTACACATCCTCCACGGGGTGATTCACGTTCTTGAGCTTGGTGACAGCTTTCCTTATCCTCGTACAGAATATGTCGATGGGCTCCTCGATTTCCGGGCGTAGACTGAAAAACTCGTCCAACAGATGAACTAAATTAGCGCGCGTTGGGGCCTCAAAATGCGCCTCCAACTTCTCCCACGCATCCGCCGGGCTGTCGCCGATGTCGAGCAGTTCTCTGTACTCCGCCGAGATATTTCGAAACAGGATGGAAAGTGCGCGGTCGCTGCTGCGCATGTACTCCTCTCGCTCGCGGCGTGACGTAGATTCGTCGACTGGTAATGCAGTACGGTTGATGTGGCCGTAACATCCTTCTCCTTTCAGGATAAATGAAATTTCATTACGCCAGGTGACGTAATTGTCCCTGTTTAACGCTTCTATGCCGTTGCTCACCTCCATAGTCTTTAACTGTGACTAGAGTGCGTTGTTTACCTTTCTGCTTGATGCAAATGGCGCCGGTCGCGGCCCCCGTCGATGGAATTCACAACTCTTCACTGCTGCTTTATCACGGATAAAAGTTATGGCCTTGACATACTACGGCCCATAACCAAATGTCGGCGGCTATTGCTGTGTTAGCTGAGCGACTTGACTAGAAAAATTTGAAAGTCATTTGCAGATTTAGCAGTGTTTGGCCATATCCATATCTGAAGTGCTGGTAAAGAAAATTTTGTAGCAGATGATATGCAGTAGTGATGTGTTTTCTCAAGAAAGAAAGCTCGTTAAACACAAACACAATTTATTTGTTGTGAGATCCATTGCATCAGATGAAGTTACAAAATAAAACACTGTAACATTCGTTGCAAAGCAAAACTATATACAATGAGCTAGCAAGCTCATGAAAAAGGTTTTGAATAGTCTATGACTAGGCACACACTCTCAGTTATTATAACATCGGTAAGTAGAAAAAACAGCTACTGTACCACTCATGTCGTGCACGTTAATGAAGCCACCATCATCAGGTCACACGTCATGGCTTTAGAAGTTAGACTACTCTCTACCGATCAAGGTCTGCCTTCCATACAAGGTCTTTCACCGTCGATCACCGTCTGATCGATCTGACTATACGTCGAGTCTTAAGTCTGCATAACTACAAGATCTTAAACTCTGAAAAGTCTCCCACGTCTACTACATGGTCAGTCAAGGTCTGTAAAGTCTCTGAATAACTGAGAATGTGTCCTATCATATATACACCGTGATGGGTACGCTCCGGAACACAACCGTTGACGGCAGCGCCCTCACTATATGCAAATCAGAATGCGCGCGCGGCGAGATGGCGATTTGCATGAATGGCATGTTCTGTTCCCGTCACGAGTCGTTCACGAGAACGGTAGAACCATTCTAAAAATGTAAACACGTTCTCGCGATAACGAGAATCGCGACGAAAACAGAACCAAGTTTCCAACAATCGGCCCCCTCATGCAAAACCCCAAATCTCGGCGCACGTGCTATCAATCAATGAAATTATTCTAAAAAACATAACAGCAAAAATGTCAAGTTCTTTAGTATCCAGCAAAAACATAAAGTATATATATTACTTTTCATGTTAAGCAAAAAAAAATTTATCATTGAAAGAAAAATTTAGATATCATTGAAACACTAAGTTCCAAAAAATTTAATTTAAGTCAAAATTTAAGTTTCAAGAAATTTAAGTATAATAATTTAAATTTAACATTTAAGATTAAAAATTTTACTATAAATATCAAATTCAATTTGTGTAGAAAATTTTATGTATAATTATTAAATTTAACATTTAAGATTAAAAAATTTCACTATAAATATCAAATTCAATTATGTAGAAAATTTTATGTATAATTATTAAATTTAACATTTAAGATTAAAAAATTTTACTATAAATATCAAATTCAATTATGTAGAAAATTTTATGTATAATTATTAAATTTAACATTTAAGATAAAAAAAAATTTACTATAAATATTAAATTCAATTTGTAGAAAATTTCATGTATAACTATTAAATTTAACATTTAAGATTAAAAAATTTCACTATAAATATCAAATTCAATTATGTAGAAAATTTTATGTATAATTATTAAATTTAACATTTAAGATTAAAAATTTCACTATAAATATCAAATTCAATTATGTAGAAAACTTTATGTATAATTATTAAATTTAACATTTAAGATTAAAAAAATTTCACTATAAATATCAAATTCAATTTGTGTAGAAAATTTCATGTATAACTATTAAATTTAACATTTAAGATTAAAAATTTACTATAAATATTAAATTCAATTATGGCTGTTCATTATCTCTGTCCAAGACCAGTATACATAATTAATACTAATAGCAATGACACAGATAATGAAAGATTTTTTTTTTTCCTTTCTGTGTTGTATTCAAATTTAAATAAGTGGTTTGTCATCAATGAATCATAGCCAAGTGTATGATAACAAGGAGTAAACACACAAAATAATACACATAAGCATAACTGTCTTATGCGGGAATTGAAAACATGGATATATATATACATTCAGTGTAATGTGAAAAATTTTAGAAAGTTCATTGTAAACAATACACATATATATACTCTAGATACAATTATCTGCATCACAGAGGGAGGAGTAATTTATACGATATCCTAACCATATTTTGTAAAAGAAAGAAAAAAAATTTAGAAGTTACAAATTTAATCATTTTTGTTTTTGGAAATTTGATTACAAAAATTTAATGCTAAAAATTCCTCAAACATTTGGCAAATCTTATTAATGTACTGCCTATGATGTATAAAAATTTTGTTATTGATTTCAGCAAATTCCACACCTAACAGTTTTTGGACCTTCCCTAGAGTTTTGATATCAAATTCTCCCTTTAGCAAAGAAACTACATGATCAATATCACCTATTATTTCTATGTTGCTTGCCTCTGGCCTGGATTTGATATCCCTCTTTTCTCTGAAGTTAAACAAATTTTGGTCATAATGTATGTTAGCCTTAGCACAGAATTTTTTAACATCATTATGACTTCTCAGCCTATGTTTATCACCCCTCACTGAGTAGTAAACATCAGTTCGAGTTCCATCAGGCCTGGGTACAGCTTTCCTTTCCCAATCTATGTTTGAACAGGGGGTCAGATCGGAATCAGCAGGAGAGTCCTCTTCCTCACTAGTATGACTAGTGTCATGGCTCTCACCTGCTTCTTCCTCTGACTCACTATCCAAACATCCCGATCCTGAATCTGATGTTCGAGTAAAACCCGATTTCTTTTGGGTGAAGTTTCTAGGTCGAATGGGGTCCAGGACGCCTTCCGCTGCTTCCATCTCCTCAAAACGGACATTGCTTATTTCTAATATTTTTCCTTCTTTCACAAGAAGAATTCTATAGCCCCTGGTATTTTCCGCATATCCTACCATAACTCCCAGTTGAGCTCTTAGGTCTAGCTTCTTCCTAAGCTGTTTTGCTATACCAGCATAAGCCTTACATCCAAAAACTCTGAGATGGGATACAGCAGGCTTCTTCCCATAGTACAATTCGTGTGGAGTTTTAACTTTAAATTTATGGCAAATCCTGTTCTTTGTATAAGTAAAACATAGGATTGCCTCTGCCCACATTTTGTCACCAACTTTGCTTTGATTAAGCATTGCCTTGACACAATCTAACGCTGTCAGGTTGAATCTTTCAGATACCCCGTTTTGTTCGGGTGTATAAGTGTTAGATCGTTCATGCTTAATCCCTAACTTTTTCAAAAAAGCTTTAAATTGACCGTGACAAAATTCCATGCCGTTATCAGTACGGATGCACAAAATCTTTTTGCCTAATTGTCTCTCCTGACAAGCTTGAAAATCCTGAAAAACTTTGAACACATCTGATTTTTGTTTTAAAATAAAAACAAACACCTTGCGGCTAAAATCGTCTGTAATAGTCAAGAAGTATTTGTTTCCCCCCAATGAAGCTACAGGCATTGGACCACAAACGTCCATGTGCAGTAATTGCAAAGGTTCTGTAGATCTAATCCTGCCTATTGGTTTGTACGAAACTCTCTTAGATTTTGCAAGTTTGCAATGAATGCAATTTACTTTTGCATATTTTAATTTTGGGAGTCCGTTTGCCGCGGAAACTTTACTTGTTTGGTGCAAGTAGTCTGAGTTAATATGGCCATATCTTCTATGCCATAATTCAGTTTTGTTCAGAATTTCAACTGTTGAACCACTAATTTTATTTGACTTTGATTTTAAATCAGATTTGTTTTTCCTTTTATTCAAGTTAGGCCTAATTTTGTTTTGACTTTGACTATTTGTTGCAGGGGTTTTTCTAACCTGTTTAGAATTTTTGTCCCTATCCTGATCTCCTTTACGGCCCTCAACACTACTATTTAAACTTTTAGTTGAGTACTGTGGTTTTAAGAAATACAATCCTTCTTTACGTTTAGCGTAAAAGAAATTTTCTCCCTCAGGAGTCTTAAACCATAGAACACCTTTGGCTGCACTAAAAGAATAGCCCTGCTCTTCTAATACAGATGCGGCCAACAAGTTACGCCGTAATTTTGGTGAATACATAACATTTTGTAGCACAATATTATTTGTATGATCTTTAAATTTAACATACATGTTCACCGTTCCAATAGCCTCAACTGGGCTTTCCATATCACCCACTGCTAGCGATATAGATGTATGTAATTTTTAATTTTCACATAAATTGTACAGCCAACGGCCGTACAGTGCTGAAAACACCGGTTCTCGTTAGATCACCAAAGTCAAGCAGCATTGGGCGCAGTTAGTACTTGAGTGGGCGACCACCTGGGAACACCGCGTGCGGTTGGCACTTTTCGGGCGGGGTAGCCCGTTGGTTTGCGCGCCGGATTTGCACGCTGCCACAATTGCCGCCGTGTTCATGCAGAGTACGATCACGTTAAACATGTGGGTTCGTAAGTCCTTCCAAGAGGTTGGTGGTAGGGGGTACGGACCCTGTGGATACCTCCCCCACTGGGTTCTGGTCAAAATTGGATGGCACTTCCCGGCCGTCCAAACAGTTACCGTACGCCTTTCTGGTAGATTGGACGGTCTGGGTCTCAACAACAACAACATAAATTGTACGATCATGAAATTCAGTTTTTTTTTCGCCGCCGTTGCCGAGAGTACGTAATTATTCTTTTCCACCCATCTCCATATTGTTGTACATTAACTTTACTAAACTAGCTTATTTTCATATTTTGGTTGATTATAAAGGTTAATTTTTAATTTTCACATAAATTGTACGATCATGAAATTCAGTTTTTTTTTGCGAGCGTTGCCGGGAGTACGTAATTATCCTTTTCCATCCATCTCCATCTCTCTATTGTTGCACATTAACTTGACTAAACAAGATTATTTTCATATTTTGGTTGATGATAAAGGTTAATTTTTTAATTATTTTCACATAGATAGTACGATCGTGAAATTAATTCATTTTTTCGCGGGCGTTTCCGAGAGTACACAATTATCCTTTTCCATCGATCTCCATCTCCATATTGTTGCACATTAATTGCACATTACATGATTTAGAAAAATAATTGAATAAAAAATTAGATGTAGCTAACAATACAATAAAGTAAAATACAGTACAGGATCTATTATCCGGAATGCTTGGGACTTCAGGCATTCTGGATAAGGGGTTTTTCCGTAATTCGGAACACTTTTTCTAAAACTTACTGGAATGGTCTCAAATGTCGTTATAGAAAATTATAATTCATTTTAAAAACATAAATGTATTAAAAAAAGCTTTTTTACAATCTATATGGGTTAACTAAAATGCAAATTACATGTAATTATAGTATCAAATTTAGTGATTAAGAAAAATTTTGAAAGACAAAAATGTCTGAAAAAAAGTTGATTATTCAGGGTAGTTATTAGAAGTGTCTTTTTTTTTTTTTTTTTTTTTTTTTTTTTTTAACATTTCAACTAAAGTGGGCCCTTACCATATTCATCTAATATTTTGGCAGAAGCATTTTTGTTCATATGTTTCAAAATATTTTAAAGTACTTTTAATAAAATTAAGATGAGAAGGATGTTCATTTTTAATTGAAATGAGATATTCAACTATGGATGCAAATATATCAAATTCTAATTTATGCTCTTCAAATGTATTTCTAATAAGCCTTATAATTCTAAATGCCTGAATAAATAAAAAAAATTTAATTTCGTTATCCTAAACATATATCTCATTTTCACCAACAATATGTTTAAAAGATAATATCCCAGCATAAAAAGCACAAAAAATATAAAAATATTAGTGGATGGAAGCAGATTAAAAAAATGGAAAATATTTAAAAATGAAACGAAATATATCGGCGATCATGTTTAAATAAAAAAATTTCACGATATTGCTAAACTGTCTTCTATAAATTACTAATTAATAAATGTAACATGGAACTTTTTGCTAGGGTCAATTTTCGGTCCAAAATAGTCATTTTCATCCAAATAATAGGATTTAATTGAAAATGATTTTGATCTTGGAATTTCATCAACATTTTTTAAAATATTGAAGATGTGTATATTTCCATGGAGATGAAAAAAAAAAATGGATTTTCCCAAGAAAATGACAAGTTTATTGCTTAGGTTAAGTATTTAAAGAGATCAATCAGAAGGCCCTGAATGACATTTTATAGCTGCTCTACTTTTCTCTGCATTTCGGCAAAAGTTAACTCTCATTAATTTCGGAAATTTCTTACTTAAACGTACTTTCTATCTATCCTCTCGTAAATGCACTGATGACTCTCTTTTTTTTCATCTTTTCCAATAAATGTTTATTAAATTGTGCAAAATAGTGTGAATTCTGCGCAGCACATCGCGTTTGAAGAGCGTAGGATTTCTTTAGCGATATCGGGATATTTCTAGCGAAAAAGTTGGAATACTTTTACCGAAAATCAAAGTTCCGAAACAAAGAGCAGAAAAGAAAATGTAACGAATTCGGAAAAATCGAAACCTTTGTGCCTAGTGTGCTCTGCCTTATACACACAGAAAAAAATGAAAGGCCATTAAAAAAGCACCTTGACGTGGCTTGTCAATAACTAACTCCTGTATTATACTATACAAGAGTTAGTTACGGACAAATCACGGCTCCTATATACTATACAGGAGACTTATCCGAAACTAGTGAAGAATGGAATGACGGTCTTGCCCATGCCGGATCGTCACCTCCGAGAGCTACTATCGGGGGTGACGGCCGGATGCAGCCACTTAGGAAATTTTGGGGAAAAACGGTGCTACTTCGGATGTTTTTCAGAAAAGAGGAATTGTGGAACATCTCGGAAAAAACATGATCCACGGAATATTTTCATTCGCTATCGCCAGAATTCCTCGTGTTCGTTTTCGAAATTTAAGAAGAATCAGCGGCGGCAACTGCGCGCAGCATTTTTTTCTGCGCGGGAATTTTGAATTTCGTGCGCGGTTTGCGCGTCCTATTTCAAACCCTCTAAAATAGTAGGTTTCAATGCATTTTTTTTTATTGATATAGCTAATTAAAGCAAAAAAGCATTTGGCGGGATTTTAAACAAAAAATCGATATTTGGCGCAATATTTAGCAAATAATCACTTGTTGGTGCAGAATTTGGCATTATTTTGCCGTATTCCGGTTTTTTGAGAGTCCGGATATTGGAACGCCGGATAAGAGGTCGCGTACTGTATAATAACATTTGTTATGGTTTATTACTGATTCATTTTTCTATCTAATTCAGAGGTGTGGTATGGGATAAGTGACATAAATATTTAATTTAATGTTTTTTATTTTCATAAATTTTTGAAAATGCTGATATCATATTTTGTTGCAGTTCAATAATAAAATTTGATAATTATAGCTTTGATTTGAATTTCAACTTTTACAATAATTTCTAACTATTGGTTAAAAATATATTACACTAGAATCTATTTTGCTTGTGTTTTGAAATTTTTTCAAATATTTTGTGTTAAAATAAAAGAATTCCGAAATTAAGGTTTTTAAATTGTACTATAAATACAATATTTTTTTTATATTTATTACCCCATTATATAATATATAAACATATTTTTAAACTGTAAGAAGTATTATAAGGATGGTTTTTTTGGATCGTTAATACATTCAGATTTTTTCAAGAATTTCGGTGATAACAGATAATTCATGCATTATGTCAAATACATGTAGTTACATCTTTTCTGTTTAGCAGTATATTTTTATATTTAAAACTTCTTGCAAATTCATTAATTTAAAAAAAAAAACTTAAAAATCCAATTTTTGTACTGACTCAGTTTTGTGCAACGGTAAAATAGGTCCTTGATTTTTTTGTAATGTCCTTGAAAAAGTCCTTGAAAGTCCTTGAATTTCACTTTCAAAAAGTGTACGCACCCTGCCACAATTTGCATGCATCCACACAGGGTATATATCTTTATTGCATGCATTATATGCAGATTGCATACACGAGAAAAAGAAGGCGCTTAATTTTGTAAATCCACTACGTGAATTAAATATGTCGAATCGTTATTGCATGGAGCAGAGTTATCGTTATATTGTATATAACGCATACTGCATGCGTCTGCATAGTAGTTGAGTCAGAGCCACTCATACAAATTTCTGGGTCACCCTTCATATTTCGTTTTCCTCATTTGGGCATGCTTCATGTCCTCTCCTCTCTCAAAAAATTATTAGGGGCCCCACCACTTGAGTGGTGTCCGACCCTCCTTATGGACGACTGTGGTCAGATACACAGCCAATTTCTATTCAGCATGACCTGCATTGGGAGTAAATCCGCTATGTGAATTAAATATGTCCACGCAGCCTGCATATCATTATTGCATGGAGCAGAGTTTTCATTATATTGTATGTAACATGTACTGCATCCGACTTAAAGCTTAAAATTCCCATTTTTAGTTAGTAGCCACTGTCCGGTAGGTTCATGAAGTTTAATGGCTAGTTGCTGACAGCTGCAAAATGTGTGATGGTTTTTACAAGTTGCTTAATGTTATGCGAAATTGTGTTTAAGCATGTTTTATAATAATTTAGAAATTTGTTCTTATTACTTAGTACGTATTTATATATTTATTGTACAGTAGACATAAGTCAAGCAACCAATCCTTTTCCCCATGTCTTGAGTTGGTGAATTCTTTATCAAGCTATCACTATATGTCTGTTGGCAAGAAAACTCCCCTTAGTGGATCTACTTTTATACAATCTGTTATTTGAATGTTGAGGTTAAGGAGGATTTTAAAAATTGGAGAACATTTAAGATATTGGCAAAATACAAATTTTATTATTATTTGATAGTAACACAAGACAAATTTGCAGAAATATTTAAATTTTTTAATGAGTAATATTGTTAACATACATTTATTATTGCGATCCTCTCATTTTTAACATTTAATAAATTTTCAAAACTTATTTTAAGTATTTTTTTTCTCTAAAACTAATTCTTTTCTATAAGTCTGTGTCACTATTACCATCTTTTCCATTTCTTAAAGATTTTTTAAATTTAAATTTTTCATTTATCCATTGTTTGAATATTTTAAACATTTATATCCACTTATTTTTTTTAATTTTGCCAATGATTTTCATTATAGGCCTCATGTGTTTTATAATATTTGTTTTCCAATACATCATAAAAAAAATTCATTTATCATGAAGCATTCAAATACATTAGGAGGCAATTTTAAATTCATTTAAGTTTTCTCATCTTGATCTTTTTATTTTTCTGATCATTTACTTTAATTTTTCAATCATCACAATTGTGATATTTCGGTCTTTTTCCTGTTATGTTTTCGGGCGTTATGAACCCTTATTTAAAAATTTCCCCAATATGTTTATTTCATAACTAGTAAATTCTTTATCTTTTGAAGAAATTTGATTTTTTTGTAATATTTCGACGTTTTGAATTTAAAAAATGGCATTTTGTATCCCTAGAAACATGCTGTTTTATTGCAATACTCGAATTTTCCGATCAACGGGGAAAAGGGGCGTGAACTGCCCCTGGCCGCGGGTAAGTTGAAAATGGAACCAATTTAACTTTGACATTATAATAATTGTTAAGTTAGCACTTTTGAAAACACAACTAAGCAAACTTTTAGGAATCCACAAATCATTGTTCTATACATCATCGATAAGAGATTAATAACTTAAAACACGGTATAATCTGTAAAAGGAAATCTGAAATTTCTCCTAACGAAAAACTGTTATGCATTGAGATTTTAAAAATTGTAGTGGAATTTCTTGCAATCTAGCTTTAAAATTAATACGAAGTATATCCGTGATAGTATCCTTCAAACTTGCTGTTTTAGCCAGTGCTGCACACGTTCATAATTTCTGTATGATCGTTTATGGACCATTCATATGCAAGTTAAAGTAGAACAATAATACATAACATTGCAATATCAGCAATTCAGCATGGAAAAGCATTATCTCATCCCCCAAGGTTGATACCCTTTATTCGTGACAGGTACCTAGATTTAGTTCGCTCACACCAGTCCTGAGCCACAGCGTATTCCCGAAACTTGTTCATATAGGTTAATTCTCTTAATTTTTCATTATGAAAAATATGCTATAATGGATATTTAAGCAATAAATAAATTCACAAGCAGGAAATAGCAGAGACATGTTTCACGCACCATTTTTATTTTAGTCAGTTATTTTAATTCCGTTCGTGCATCCGCTTTCGGGAACCCTTTTAAATTTGAGTCAGATGTAAAAATGATGAAATATCTATTAGTACAGCATGTAAAAATGGGGGAACTGTAACTCAGTGTAGAGAGCACTGCAAAGATGCTACGCTCCGGCATGTCACAAGACACATCGGTGGTTATGGGGAGTAGGATAGGAATGTGGATTGCACTCATTCTTGGCAGCAAATGCAATAAATTACGATCGCCTCGTAGGGGGAAAACTACGGGAGAGTCATAACAATATCGCACCAGTTGTTGACAGATTTTATTTACTCCACACAGTCAAAGAGCTAGATGGTTATGGTGATGAAGTGTTGCAAGAATTTTGTACTACGTTCAAGCTTGCAAACGAACGATGTTTGGCTGAATGGAAGCTGTTGCGAAAAACTATGTTTCATCATTTTAAACCTACAATTTCAATTTCAAGTTTGCTTGAAATACTAAAAACTCAATTCAATGAAATGAAAGTAATGACACAAGTCATTGAAATAATACTTACCATTGCACCAAGCAATGCAGAGGTGGAAAGGGTTTGGAGTAGCATAGGAAATATACTGGATGATAAGAGTATAAATATGGGAAAAACTGTTCTTGAAAATAGGTTAAGAGTGAGTGTCAGTAAATCTTCTGCCCTATCCGTGCTTTGTTAACTTTCGCGGCACACATATTTCGCCGAAATTCTGCTCAAACAGTTGCGAAATATTTTCTGAAAAGTAAAATGCAGTGCTTAGATTATATTAAAACTAAATTTAATACCCAATAAAACATGGAATATATTTTTTATTTTAATTCAAAATATTTTTGGTGCTGCCATCTGTTGTCGTAATTTAATTCATAACAACTATTTTTATTTTTAAATAAACATTTTTAAATGTCAATTCCTTCTAATACGCCATTAAATACAACAGATCATATATAATAATGCCACAATCACGGAAACGTAATTGAACTTGGACTTGAAGACAAAGGAACTTGAAGACAAAACTGCAGTCCTCAGTGATGTACATTCAGATCCCCTTATCAAATTTATAGAATGAGAAATTACCTTTCCGTGGTTGTGGCATTATTATATATGATCTCTTGTATTTAATACTGTATCAGAAGGAATAGAGATTTAAAAATGTTCATTAAAAAATAAAAATAATCGGTATGAATTAAATTACGACAACAGATGGCAGCACCAAAAATTATTTGAATTAAAATAAAAAATATATTCTATGTTTTATTGGGTATTAAATTTAGTTTTACTATAATCTAAGCAATCTTTCAGAAAATATTTCGCAACTGTTTGAGCAGAATTTCGGTGAAATATGTGTGCCTCGAAAGTTAACAAAGCGCGGATAGGGCAGAAGATTTACTGACACTCACCCTTAAGAATAAAGTATGCCAAAGTGCAGTTGGCAGATTTTGATGCCATGAAAGCTATAGAGTTATTGTGGAAGGAGTCCATCGCAAGAAGGCCTGTCAATGTGTAGAAGTCTACTTATGCTTTAGTAGCTTTGTATGAAGATCCAGACTGTCCGACTCATCCTGAGGACATGAGCAATAAATTGGATGGCTGGGAGTAGCTTTGTATGTGTTTAATTTACTCTTATATTGCTTTTACAAAATTGTACCAATAAATTGCAAAATTATAATTCCATAATTTAATGTATTTTTCTAATTACTAGTAGTAAATATTTAAAAAAAACCCAAAAAAAAACAGTAAAATATTTGACATGCTAAGTAAAAATTTTGTATATAAGTAGTACTGCTTATTGCAATTGTAGGAACATATGCCTTATACAAATGTGGGGCCACCTATCTTGGTTTATATCCTATTGTTGCCAATACCTTTTTTTAAGTTATATGCATAGATTTTTTAAAAATTTTTATATAAGACATCTTTTGTGTGTGTGTATGTGCGTGTATATATATATATATACACATGAGACCATCGCAGGCCAGATTTGGCCAGTGGCTAGCACTCTAAATTTGTTATTTTCATCTTTATGCCCGACGTGCCTTGATCTCCTTTAAAATTAAATAAATTTTCTTCAAATTTTAATTTATGTTTATAACAAAAGGTTTTAATATCATTTAGGGATCTAAGGCTAGGGGTTTTTCCCTGATAATAGTAGTAGACGTCTACTGTAGATCCTGTTTTTCTTGGAACTACTTTTCTGACCCAAGGAGCACCTGAACAGGAAAGCAGGCGGTGATCAACAGAAGACTCTGTTTCCTCACCGCTTTTATCAGTGTCTTCATCTTCCTCTGTTGCCTTGCCTGCCTCCCTACCCATATCCTTGTTAGTTGAATCTAAGTATTCCAATTCTCGAGGTTTAAATATAACCTTTTCAAATTTAACTTTGTTTATTTTCTACTTCTTTGGGTCCTAGACTGCCTTCCTCCGTGTTAGTATTTTCTTTAAATTTTACATTATTGGTTTCAATTACTTTATTATCATCTAATAACCAAATTCTATATCCTATTGTTTTAAGTGCATACCCAACCGTTATCTCTTCCTGAGCTCTTATGTCTAGCTTGCCCCTTAGCTGTTTTGGTTTCCCAACAAGAAGCGTGGCTTCCAAAGACCTTTAAGTGAGCTACTGAGGCCTTTCTACCATTGTACAACTCGAGGAGTTTTGTTTTTAAATTTGTGGTAAATTCTATTCTTTACATACGTAAAACTGAGAAGGGCTTCTGCGCCAAAATCATCCACTAAATTACTATTATTCAACATTGCTTTAGTGCACTCTAGGGTAGTTAAGTTGAAACATTCTGAAACACCATTTTGTTCAAGTGTTTAACTGTCTGTCCTTTCAGCTTTTATTCCTTGACTTTCTAACATTTTGTTAAATTTGTTATGGCAGAATTCCATTCCTTTATCAGTACGGACACTAACAATTTTATGATTTAGAAACCTGCTCTGTTCTGAAATTGTTTAAATTTGTCAAAGACTTCTGATTTTTGTTTCATTGGAAATACAATTACTTTCCTAGAGTAATCATCAGTTATACTAAACAAATAATTAGCCCCACCACTTAATGATTTTGGCTTTGGACCACATACATCCATATGGATCAATTGTAAGGATTTTTGTGACTTTATTCTGCTAATTGGTTTAAATGAAATACTTTTAGATTTTGCAAGTTTACAGCTTTTACAATCTATTTTTATCATTTATACGTGGTAAACCATTTACAGCAGACACTTTATAAGTATGATATAAATATTTAAATTTTATGTGACAAAATCTTTTATGCCAGAGTCTAGTATTTCTTTCTATCTCACTAGTGGATCTAACTTGCCTTTTACTTTTAAAAATATCAAATTTACAAGGCTTAGCATTATCTTTAAAAACTTTAGCACTACTAGAACTTACATTTTTATTATTAAAAATCTTACTGGCATTAACATGTTTACAATTACTTTTATCTTTAAAATCTTTGTTATTTGAAACATTTGCATTGTGCTTTACAGATTTACTTTTAAAATCACTAGACTCATTAATATTAAAATTACTTTTATGGTTTACAGTTTTACTTTTAAAAACTTTTGAACCTTTAATTTTAAAATCTTTATCATGTTTTACAGATTTATGTTTAAAAGCACTACCTTCAGCATCATTTAAATTACAGTTATTATTAAAACCAATCTCTTTAGATTTTTCAATCTTAGGTTTAGTACTTTTGCTTTTAACTTTTTCAATATTACCACACTTGTAACTAGGATCATACTAAGGTCTGAGGAAATACAGATATAGGAGAGCCTATAGAAAAGTCATTAATTGGTTTAGTTGAAAAAGTACCTATTTCTCGCTTTGCCTTGATGAAAGCAGTGACCAAACAGATGTGAGTTAGTTGTTAATATTTATACGTGTTACCCAAGAAGATTTTTCTACCAAGGAAGAATTATTGGAAATATGTCCAATGACTGGAACCACAAAAGGAAAGGATATCTACGAAGCTGTGAAAAAAGTAGTTAACAAAATCTGAGGTTTTAATAAATGTTCAGCAATTGTGACGGACGGTGCACCAGCGATGATAGGGGGGAAATCTGGACTGACTGGATTACTTAGAGAAAATGGAGTATCTTGTCCGACAGTTCATTGTATTATTCATCAGGGAGCTTTGTGTGAAAAGTCGGTAAAACAAAATCAAGTTTTCAAACTTTTAATAAAAGTTATCAATATGATAAGAGGTGGAAATCATGCACTTTTGCATAGGCAGCTAAAGCAGTTTTTGAAGGAAATGGAAGCAGAATATGGGGACTTGCTGCTCTACAATCACTTAAGATGTCTGAGTGCTGGAAAGTGTCTCGAGAGATTCTTTGGGATAAGAAAAGAAATCCCTGCATTCCTGAAGAAGTTCTTTTCAACACACACTACGCAACTGGAAGAAGAGCTCTAAAATGTAGATTTCTTAAAAGAATCGGCTTTCCTCACCGACATCACCACTCATCTTAATAAACTGAATCTAAATCTCCAGGGAAGAAACCCACTGATGTCAGAGTTAATGGGAAACATAGATGGGTTTTGAAATAAATTAAGGATTTTCAAACTTTTTTTGAACAAAAATGATTTGGCCCATTTTTCAAACTGTCGGAAGTTAGCTGAAGAACTTGAAGATAATGATACTCTTGATTTTTCTGAATTTGGTGCAAATGTTCAAGAAATCATAGAGGAGTTTGACACTAGATTTAAAGATTTTGAATCATTAAAAAGTGGCTGTTTAGTAATCTTCTTCGAGCTAATATTGAAGGTCAACCAACTCATCTTCAACTTGAATTATGTGACCTACAAGTGGATACATTTTTGCAAACAAGGGAAGAAAAGGGAGCAGATTTCTTTAAATTATTACCAAAAGAAAGATTTCCAAACCTGCGAGATTTTGGCCGGAAAATTACATCAATGTTCAGGAGTACATACTTGTGCGAAAGTGTATTTTTTGCATTGAAATTTATCAAGAACCACTATAGAAGCCACCTCACAGATTCTTCTCTACTTCATCTCCTGAGACTCAACAACGGAGCTTGAGGTGGACATCTGTTCTTTGGTGGTTGCAGCAGACCGACCTCAATTTTCTCACTAAACATTTTGTGTGCTTTTAAGTTTTTTTCCTTTTGTAATTTTTAAGGTTTTATGTAAATTTTAAATATCTGTCTACCTGATATCAAAGTAAAATTACTTTAGTCTGGAAATTTTTTTGATATGCAATTAAGGTGTTAAAATGCCCACTTCTTATTTGATTCACAATTCAATACTTGTTTTTGTTTTGTATAACTTGATGAAAGTTGACCAATTATGATCAAGGTCGTAGCTGGAAGGGAGGGAGGGTTGGAGGTTCATGCCCTGAAATTTTCAAAATTTTCATAGTACATACTATATACATGTATTTATATTCATTACAATGCCTCCATTCCTTCCCCACCAGAAAAATTTCATATTGAACACCGCTCCTCCCAAAAAATGTCCTGGGTATGACCCTAATTATGTTGCGGCCTGCCACTAGACAAGTGGTTTTGATTGCGGCCCTCAGGCACTTGTAAGTTGGAAACCCCTGTACTATGGTATGAGAAAGGAAAAATGCTTTTGTAAGGGAGAGGGTGCTTGAGGGGAATAAAGCAGTGCTAACAAAGGTACACAGATTTATATTCAATAAACTCATGAATTCATTGCAGGGTTAGATTCAAATCTGTTACTTTTAGTTTAAAACATGCATGATTGTATTTAAAGAAAGTGTGTAGGGTACCCTCAAATTCCAATAGATCTTAACTTATATTATTCAAATGCAAAGATACATAGAATGGTACTTGACAAACTCATGAATTCATTGCATGATAACATATTGAAATCATTAAATTCTCTTACATTTATTCTAAACTATGCATTCAAAACTGCAGATATATCAGGGAAAACTCAATAGAAGATCTTATACCAGTGATTTTTAATGCCATATCAAACAGTACATAAATTATCAATTATACATGCAATATATGACCATACTATATTTTTACATGCAATTAATTTGCCATACTTTACAAAAATAGTTGCTACCCTGGTTGATCTTGGGAAGGTAGATATTTAAGATTTTTAGTATTAAAAAAAAAAAACTTCATGTCACACATTAAATAGTCACTTTATAATATATAATGATACTACATTTTTACACGTAAAAAATATTTTGCCTTACTTTACAGAAATAGTTATAAAAACAGATTTTTTGTCAAAAAAGCACTTAGTTTGCTGAGAGATTATAAACAGCATAGCTTATCTAGTGTTCATTTAGCTTTTCTGTGTCATAAAAGAAATATAAACTCATTTTAAAAGCATTAAGTGAAGCAAAGATGCAATCATGCATGTATATGTGAAGCATTGATCACAAAAATATAGGAAACAAATCTTAAAAGTCAATATATATCAAATAGCGTGATACATATTTGGCTTATGAAAGACCGGCAAGAATAAGATGATATTTTAAAGAAAACAATACTTGAACTCAATTTAAAACTACCTTAAAATGTTGTTGGATTAATATTTAGTGTTAAAAAAGACTGTATAATTAGATACAAAAACTTGCTTTAATTATCGATGAAAAGTCATCATATTCATAGTATGCAATATAATTTCAATGTAGACACTAGAGCCTTTTATTGTCACGTGAATGTCTTATTGCAATTTCACGTCTTAACCTGTCTTTCTAGTTAGCCTTGCTCATAACAGAACATCTATATTCTAAAAGATGAAATGAGCACAGTAATTTTTGTGTTTCTACAATCGTATCAGTTGAAAAAAGGTTTTCTTGCCCAAAGGGAATAAAACATACCATAGGCGCCGACTTTCAAAAATTTCAGGTGGTGCTCAAAAATTAAAATGTCTTTAAATTTTTTTAATCGTTTGAAAAAATGGTAGCCTATCGTGAATTTAATGAAGTCCTACAAAATTTGCAAAATTGATCAAGAGGAAACATAAACCCATGCAGAACGTCACCAGACTTAAATCCAGGATGGGGGCAAATGGCCTAAAAAAATGTAATAACATAAATGAGAAAAGTATTTGCACTCACTCTCATTTACTAGTAATTTCTGTTATTATTTATACAAAATGTATTTAATCAGACTTGTGCTCTCTTTATGAACTCATCTGCGATTAAATCCATGTACAATTTGGCAGCTATCTCCTTCTGAACATGAAGAATAGCCACGCTATTTAGTCTCTGCTGCTTCATTGTAGATCTAAAGTAAGTCTTGAGTCGTCGGAGAATAGAAAAAGATCTTTCAGCTGTACAGGATGTAACCGGAACTGTTAATATTTGGTTTATTAATTTTCAGAACTCTGGTATGAGCAAGTGGAGAGAAATGTTTTCTTTTCTATTAAATTATACTACATCGGATATACACTTCCCGGCCGTTCCAACAGTTACCTTAAACCTTTCTGGTAGGTCAGACGGTATGGGTCTCAACAACAACATTGGATATACTGTTTGTTTCTGCAGAATTCGCCTTAACTGTTTCCCAAAACATATCTCTGTGAAGTGACAACGTTTTGCCATCAAAATCCAAACCGTAAAACGATACTATTTGTTCTTCACTTTTAATTTTATTGAGGGCAGAGTTTTCAATCATGGAAATATGCTCCATCTTCTTTTTCTCAAATCTTGTTTTTAGAGAACTTATGACATTGTCCACTAATTGAAAGTAAATTTGACGATATCTTTCTTTAGGTGACTGAAATTGATGTCGTCAAATCTTTTTAAATTTTTCTAGTCCGTGGAAGGACAGGATCTTCTAAAACCAATTCTACACCCTTTTTTTATTACTTTTCTCATAAATCCTCAAAATTATTCTTTTCTCTCTGAGTCTGAATGGACTCTACTACACTTTTGATGTAATTATTTGCCTCTTGAAAGTTCAAGGATGTTTTCTGGAGAGCAATATTTAATGTCTCCACTCTTTGAAAGACATAAATAACAATTTTTGTCATAAAGAAAAATTCGAATTCTTGATTTTTTTTTTAAAGAAAACCGTTAGCTTTTGCTCCTGCTTCACTAACTTCCTTGCACATACCTTCAAGGAACTTAATGACCGTTTCGCAATTTTTTTCCAATGATGAAATGGAGCTAACTCTCAAACACCATCTAGTTGGGCAGAATGGCCTCAAGGAAACTGTATAATCTAAACCCAATTAAAACATTTGGAAAATTTTTAACCTCTTTAGAGATCCTCTTATAAACAATATTTACTCACGTGCCAAAGTTAAGTAATCACAAATTATTTGTAATTTACACATACTGTCTTGCACTACCAAATTTAAAGTATGTGCAAAACAACGAATATAAATATCCTTTGGCTCAATTGACCAAATCCTAGATTGCAGTCCTGAAAAATGGTCGCTGACATTAGCAGCTCCATCGTAGCACTGGCCACTGCAATTTTTGATATCCAGACCAAAGCAAGCTAGAACATCTGTTATTTTACATAACAAACTCTCAGAATCTGCATATGGTGTTTCATAAAATCTCAAAAAAATTTCATGCACAATAAACTGTTCATCTGTTACTCGGAAACATATCGATGTTTGTTCTTTCGATGACACATCTCTTGTCTCATTCGTTATGATAGCATAACTACTAGCATTTTTGATAACAGATACAAGATGCAGTTGTACTTCTTTAGCCATAATACTCAGAATTTCATTTAAAACTTCATGGGATAACCATTTGTTTTTAGTCTTCAGCAACCACGTCTTTAAATTTAGTACAGTACGCGACCTCTTATCCGGCGTTCCAATATCCGGACTCTCCCAAAACCGGAATACGGCAAAATAATGCCAAATTCTGTGCCAACAAGCGATTATTTGCTAAATATTGTGCCAAATAGCGATTATTTGTTTAAAATCCCGCTAAATGCTTTTTTGCTTTAATTAGCAATATTAATAAAAAAAAATGCATCGAAACCTACTATTTTAGAGGGTTTGAAATAGGATGCACAAACCGCGCACGAAATTCAAAATTCCCGCGCGCACTCGCCGCCGCTGATTCTTTTTAAATTTCGAAAACTAACACAAGGAATTCTCGCGATAGCGAATGAAAATATTCTGTGGATCATGTTTTTTCCGAGAAGTTCCACAATTCCTCTTTTCCGGAAAACATCCGAAGTAGCACCGTTTTTCCCAAAAATTTCTTTAGCGGTTGCATCCGGCCGTCACCCCCGATAGTAGCTCTCGGAGGTGACGATCCGGCACGGGCGAGATCGCCACATTGACGGCGAGACGCATCATTCCATTCTTCACTAGTTTCGGATAAGTCTCCTGTATAGTATATAGGAGCCGCGACTTGTCCGTAACTAATTCCTGTATAGTATAATACAGGAGTTAGTTACAAACAAGTCGCGGCAAGGTACTTTTTTAATGGCGTTTCATTTTTTTCTGGGTGTATAAGGCAGAGCACACTAGGCACAAAGGTTTCGACTTTTCCGAATTTGCTACATTTTCTTTTCTGCTCTTTGTTCTGGGACTTTGATTTTCGGTAAAAGTACTCCAACTTTTTCGCTAGAAATATCCCAATATCGCTAAAGAAATCGTTCAGTCGCGATGTGCCACGCAGAATTCACACTATTTTGTTGGAAACTTGGTTCTGTTTTCGTCGCGATTCTCGTTATCGCGGGAACGTGTTTACATTTTTAGAATGGTTTTACCGTTCTCGTGAACGACTCATGACGAGAACAGAACATGCCATTCATGCATATAGTGAGAACATGCATATAGTGAGGGCGCTGCCGTCAACGGTTGTGTTCCGGAGCGTACCCATCACGGTGTATATATGATAGGACACATTCTCAGTTATTCAGACCTTAAGACCTTAGAACTTGACCTTATGATCAGACTTGATCAGACCTTCAGACCTTGTAGACCTTTAAGGTAGGAAGACCTTATGCAGACGCTTAGTGAGATCGATCAGACGGTGATCGACGGAGATCTTGCAGACCTTGTGAGGTAGACCTTGATCGGCAGAGCGTAGCCTAACTTGTAATGCCATGAAGTGTAACCTGATGATGGTAGCTTCATTAACGTGCACGGCATTTGTGGTAATGTAGCTGTTTTCTACTTGCCGATGTTATAGTAACTGAGAGTGTGTGCCTAGTCATAAACTGTTTACAAACCTTTTTCATGAGCTTGCTAGCTCATTGTATATAGTTTTGCTTTGCAACGAATGTTACAGTGATATTTGTAACCTTATATTGTGCAATGGATCTCACAAGAATAAAATTGTGTTTGTGTTTGACGAACTTGCTTTCTTGAGAAAACACTTCACTACTGCGTATCATCTTCTACTAAAATTTCTACCAGCACTTCAGATATGGATATGGCCAAACACTGCTAAATCTGCTAAATGACTTTCTAGTCGACAACATTCTAGCATTTTGGTTATGGGCCCAGTATGTCAAGGCCATAACTTTTATCGATATAAAGCAGCAGTGAAGAGTTGAGAATTCCATCGACGGGGGCCGCGACCGGCGCCATTTGCATCAAGCAGAAAGGTAAACAAAGCACTCTAGTCACAGTTAAAGACTATGGAGGTGAGCAACGGCATAGAAGCGTTAAACAGGGACAATTACGTCACCTGGCGTAATGAAATTTCTTTTATCCTAAAAGGAGAAGGATGCCACGGCCATGTCAACCGTACTGCATTACCAGTCGACGAGTCTACGTCACGACGCGAGCGAGAGGAGTACATGCGCAGCAGCGACCACGCACTTTCCATCCTATTTCGAAACATATCGGCGGAATACAGAGAACTGCTCGACATCAATGACAGCCCGGCGGATGCGTGGGAGAAGTTGGAGGCGCATTTTGAGGCCCCAACGCGCGCTAATCTAGTTCATCTGTTGGACGAGTTTTTTAATCTTCGCCCGGAAATCGAGGAACCCATCGACATTTTTTTGTACGAGGATAAGGAAAGCTGTCACCAAGTTCAAAAACGTGAACCATCCCGTGGAGGACGTATACGTAGCGTTCCAAGCCATCCGGTATCTCCCAGACCAGTACCAGAGTATCATCCAAATCATCTACCGTTGGAGTGATAAAGAATTTAAGCTGGATAAAATTCAGAAGGAACTTTCCCTGGAGGAAGGAAGGATTAGGCAGTTGAAGAGGGATCATGACAATAACAATGTAAGTTCCAATTCATCTGTATATTTTTCTAATGTTAACGCTAAAAGCAAAAATGTCACCAAAGTTAAAAAGTCTATTAAGGTCATAGGACCATGCTTTATGTGTAATAAAACTGGTCATGTAAAGGCACAATGCCCAAAGTTGAAAAAGTTGACTAGCTCTAATATTATTGAAGTATTTTCAAATATTAATGTTGAAACTAATATTGTTGATAATCCTGACAATAGGCTCAGCTGGGTGATTGACACCGCTGCTACGCGACACTTTTGTAATGATATTAAAATGTGTTCTAAATTTGATAAATGTAAGGATACATCTATGTCGCTAGCAGTGGGTGATATTGAAAGCCCAGTTGAGGCTATTGGAACGGTGAATATGTATGTTAAATTTAAAGATCATACAAATAATATTGTGTTACATAATGTTATGTATTCACCAAAGTTACGGCGAAACTTGTTGGCCGCATCTGTATTAGAAGAGCAGGTCTATTCTTTTAGTGCAGCCAAAGGTGTTCTATGGTTTAAGACTCCTGAGGGAGAAAATTTCTTTTACGCTAAACGTAAAGAAGGGCTTTACTTCTTAAAACCACAGTACTCAACTAAAAGTTTAAATAGTAGAGTTGAGAGCCGTAAAGGAGATCAGGATAGGGACAAAAATTCTAAACAGGTTAGAAAAACCCCTGCAATAGATAGTCAAAGTCAAAGCAAAACTAGGCCTAACTTGAATAAAAGGAAAAACAAATCTGATTTAAAATCAAAGTCAAATAAAATTAGTGGTTCAACAGTTGAAATTCTGAATAAAACTGAATTATGGCATAGAAGATATGGCCATATTAACTCAGACTACTTGCACCAAACAAGTAAAGTTTCCGCGACAAACGGACTCCCAAAATTTAAATATACAGAAGTAAATTGCATTCATTGCAAACTTGCAAAATCCAAGAGAGTTTCATACAAACCAATAGGCAGGATTAGATCTACAGAACCTTTGCAATTACTGCACATGGACGTTTGTGGTCCAATGCCTGTAGCTTCATTGGGGGGAAACAAATATTTTTTGACTATTACAGATGATTTTAGCCGCAAGGTGTTTGTTTTCATTTTAAAACAAAAATCAGATGTATTTAAAATTTTTCAGGATTTTCAAGCTTGTCAGGAGAGACAATTAGGCAAAAAGATTTTGTTCATCCGTACTGATAACGGCATGGAATTTTGTCACGGTCAATTTAAAGCTTTTTTGAAAAAGTTAGGGATTAAGCATGAACGATCTAACACATATACACCCGAACAAAACGGGGTATCTGAAAGATTCAACCTAACAGCGTTAGATTGTGTCAAGGCAATGCTTAATCAAAGTAAAGTTGGTGACAAAATGTGGGCAGAGGCAATCCTATGTTTTACTTATACAAAGAACAGGATTTGCCATAAATTTAAAGTTAAAACTCCACACGAATTGTATTATGGGAAGAAGCCTGCTGTATCCCATCTCAGAATTTTCGGATGTAAGGCTTATGCTGGTATAGCAAAACAGCTTAGGAAGAAGCTAGACCTAAGAGCTCAACTGGGAGTTATGGTAGGGTATGCGGAAAATACCAGGGGCTATAGAATTCTTCTTGTGAAAGAAAGAAAAATAATAGAAATAAGCAATGTCCGTTTTGAGGAGATGGAAGCAGCGGAAGGCGTCCTGGACCCTATTCGACCTAGAAACTTCACCCAAAGGAAATCGGGTTTTACTCAATCATCAGATTCAGGATCGGGATGTTTGGATAGTGAGTCGGAGGAAGAAGCAGGTGAGAGCCATGACACTAGTCATACTAGTGAGGAAGAGGACTCTCCTGCTGATTCCGGTCTGACCCCCTGTTCAAACATCGATTGGGAAAGAAAAGTTGTACCCAGGTCTGATGGAACTCGAACTGATGTTTACTACTCAGTGAAGGGTGATAAACATAGACTGAGAAGTCATAATGATGTTAAAAAATTCTGTGCTAAGGCTAACATTCATTATGACCAAAATTTGTTTAACTTTAGAGAAAAGAGAGATATCAAATCCAGGCCAGAGGCAAGCAACATAGAGATAATAGTTCCCCAAAACTATAAATTGGCAATTGAATCTCCGCACTCGTAAGAATGGCAAGAAGCCATGAATAATGAAATAGCAATAATGCAAGAGAGGGGTGTTTGGGACTTAGTGCCTACACCCACCTTACAAAAAATAATCGGATCCAGATGGGTATACACCATCAAAAGGGATGAAAATGGATAGTAAAGAGATTCAAAGCTCGATTAGTGGCTCAGGGATATTCGCAAGAGAAGGGGGATTCGTACGACGAAGTATTTAGCTCCGTTATAAATTTTTGCTTAATAAGAGCTTTTTTTGCAATTTTTGTATGTTTGCTTAACTGGAAGCATTTTCAATTAGACATCAAGTCAGCATACCTTTATGCTAAATTGAATGCCAAAGTTTTTATGAAACAACCACCTGGATATGTCGATCCGAACCAACAAAATCATGTCTGTTTGCTAAAAAAGGCAATATATGGCCTACATCAGAGCGGCAGAGAGTGGTATAATGAGCTTGACACCACTTTGAGAAAATTAAATTTCTTCAAACTCAAATGGTGCAATTGTGCATATTTTTACCAGAACAAAGTATTAATGTTGGTATATGTGGATGACATAGTTTTATTTTCAAAACATCAAGGTGATATTGATCATGCAGTTTCTTTACTAAAGGAAGAATTTGATATCAAAACTCTAGGGAAGGTCCAAAAACTGTTAGGTGTGGAATTTGCTGAAATCAATAACAAAATTTTTATACATCAAAGGCTGATAAGATTTGCCAAATGTTTAAGGAATTTTAAAGTTAAATTTTTTTTGTAATCAAATTTTCAAAAACAAAAATGATTAAATTTGTAACTTCTAAATTTTTCTTTCTTGTACAAATATGGTTAGGATATCGTATAATTTACTCCTCCCTCTGTGATGCAGATACTTGTATCTAGAGTATATATATGTGTATTGTTTACAATGAACTTTTTAAAATTTTTCACATTACACTGAATGTATATATATATCCATGTTTTCAATTCCCGCATAAGACAATTATGCTTATGTGTATTACTTTGTGTGTTTACTCCTTGTTATCATACACTTCATGATTCATTGATGACAAACCACTTATTCAAATTTGTATATGAATACAATACAGAAAGAAAAATCTTTCATTATCTATGTCACTGCTATTAGTATTAATTGTGTATACTGGTCTTGGACAGAGATAATGAACAACTATAATTGATATTTATAGTAAAATTTTTTAATCTTAAATGTTAAATTTAATAATTATACATAAAATTTTTTACATAATTGAATTTGATATTTATAGTGAAATTTTTAATCTTAAATGTTAAATTTAATAATTATACATAAAATTTTCTACATAATTGAATTTGATATTTATAGTGAAATTTTTAATCTTAAATGTTAAATTTAATAATTATACATAAAATTTTCTACATAATTGAATTTGTATTTATAGTGAAATTTTTTGTAATCTTAAATGTTAAATTTAATAATTATACATAAATTTTTCTACATAATTGAATTTTGATATTTATAGTAAAATTTTTTTAATCTTAAATGTTAAATTTAAATAGTTATACTTAAATTTTCTTGAAACTTAAATTTTGATTGACTTAAATTAAAATTTTGGAACTTAGTGTTTCAATGATATCTAAAATTTTCTTTCAATGATAAAAATTTTTTTTGCTCAACATGAAAGTGATGTATATACTTTATGTTTTTGCTGGATACTAAAGAACTTGACATTTTTACTGTTATGTTTTTTTAGAGTAACTTCATTGATTGATAGCACGTGCGCTGAGATTTGGGGTTTTGCATGAGGGGGCTGATTGTTGGAAACTTGGTTCTGTTTTCGTCGCAATTCGTTGGAAATAATCAATACATCGCGATTCACGTTCCCGTGAACGGGCGTTTATGCAAATTTAATATGAACGACTCTTCCCGTTCACCGGCGTGAACCGTGACGTTTTTCCAACATGAGGTTTCATGCAAATCAGTTCTCAATGCGTACGCATCTGATTTGCATATCCGGGGGCGTTTCCGGAACTGTCCATTCTCGGATATATAGGGCAGAGGTTTCTTGAAGCAAATGAGAAGGTCGAAAGGGTCGATCGAGATCAGACGTCTGAAGAAGTCAGACGAGATAGACACTGATGGTCTGATGCAGACAGACAGAAATGTTTTTGACTGAAGTACTGCGGAATATCGTTTGACGACGGTGAATAGTCGAAACGGATGCAGATGTGGTCAGTTTGGACCAGCATGTATTGAACGTTAAATTTACTTACAAACGTTCGGAAGCCGCTTTAAATATTTTCCTGATGTTCTATCCTTTGGTTTCCCTTTGCCAAGTGATGGTGGCTGAAATACACGCAAGTGATAGAGGTAGTATAGTAACTTACTACCAGATGCTTCAAGGAATCTCTGTCTAGTCATTTACAACTAAAAATCTTTTGTACATAGTATATTTTTGATGTTTTACGGCATGGAAAATTACCAGGTACGTGTAATATGCCGAGTTGTGTTTTTCACCAAATAAAGTGAATGAAGTTTTTCTTTAAAACTGGACTTGTGTACTTTCATAACCCAGCCAACACTTATTGACTCTGACAGTGCGTGCTTTGCTATCTTCAAATTTTTAAATTCTCCAACAATCGCGGGAACGTGTTTACATTTTTCGAATGGTTTTACCGTTCTCGTGAACGACTCGTGACGAGAACAGAACATGCCATTCATGCAAATCGCCTTTTCGCCGCGCGCGCATCCTGTTTTGCATATAGTGAGGGCGCTGCCGTCAACGGTTGTGTTCCGGAGCGTACCCATCACGGTGTATATATGATAGGACACATTCTCAGTTATTCAGACCTTAAGACCTTAGAACTTGACCTTATGATCAGAATTGATCAGACCTTCAGACCTTGTAGACCTTTAAGGTAGGAAGACCTTATGCAGATGCTTAGTGAGATCGATCAGACGGTGATCGACGGAGATCTTGCAGACCTTGTGAGGTAGACCTTGATCGGCAGAGCGTAGCCTAACTTGTAATGCCATGACGTGTAACCTGATGATGGTAGCTTCATTAACGTGCACAGCATTTGTGGTAATGTAGCTGTTTTCTACTTACCGATGTTATAGTAACTGAGAGTGTGTGCCTAGTCATAAACTGTTTACAAACCTTTTTCATGAGCTTGCTAGCTCATTGTAAATAGTTTTGCTTTGCAATGAATGTTACAGTGATATTTGTAACCTTATATTGTGCAATGGATCTCACAAGAATAAAATTGTGTTTGTGTTTGACGAACTTGCTTTCTTGAGAAAACACTTCACTACTGCGTATCATCTTCTACTAAAATTTCTACCAGCACTTCAGATATGGATATGGCCAAACACTGCTAAATCTGCTGAATGACTTTCTAGTCGACAACAGTCTAGCAATTTTGCACAATAAACATTTATTGGAAAAGATGAAAAAAAAAAGGCATCTGCGCATTTACGAGAGGATAGAAAGTACGTTTAAGTAAGGAATTCCCGAAATTATTAAGAGTTAACTTTTGCCGAAATGCAGAGAAAAGTATAGCAGCTATAAAATGTCATTCGGGGCCTTTTGATTGATCTCTTTAAATACTTAACCTGAGCAATAAACTTGTCATTTTCTCGGGAAAATCCATTTTTTTTTCCATCTCCGTGGAAATATACACATCTTCAATATTTTAAAAAACGTTGATGGAATTCCAAGATCAAAATCATTTTTAATTAAATCCTATTATTTGGATGAAAATGGCTATTTTGGACAGAAAATTGATCATAGCAAAAAGTTCCATGTTACATTTATTAATTAGTAATTTATAGAAGACAGTTTAGCAATATCGCAAAAATTTTTTATTTAAACACGGTCGCCGGTATATTTCGTTTTATTTTTAAATATTTTACATTTTTTCAATCTGCTTCCATCCACTAATATTTTTATATTTTTTGTGCTTTTTATGCTGGGATATTATCTTTTAAACATATTGTTGGTGAAAATGAGATATATATTTAGGATAATGAAATTAAAATCTTTTTATTTATTCAGGCATTTAGAATTATAAGGCTTATTAGACATACATTTGAAGAGCATAAATCAGAATTTGATATATTTGCACCCATAGTTGAGTATCTCATTTCAATTAAAAATGAACATCCTTCTCATCTTAATTTTATTAAAAGTACTTTAAAATATTTTGAAACATATGAACAAAGGTGCTTCTGCCAAAATATTAGATGAATATGGTGAGGGCCCACTTTAGTTGAAATGTTAAAAAAAAAAAAAGACTTCTAATAACTAGCCTGAATAATCAACTTTTTTCAGACATTTTTTTCTTTCAAAATTTTTCTTAATCACTAAATTTGATACTATAATTACATGTAATTTGTATTTTAGTTAACCCATATAGATTGTAAAAAAGCTTTTTTTAATATATTTATATTTTTAAAATGAATTATAATTTTCTATAACGACATTTGAGACCATTCCAGTAAGTTTTCGAAAAAGTGTTCCGAATTACGGAAAAACCCCTTATCCAGAATGCCTGAAGTCCCAAGCATTCCGGATAATAGATCCTGTACTGTACATCATTTGATCTGAGAGTTAATAGCTGAAGCATATTTGAATTATCATCATCATCATGCCCACGAATAGCCATCCCATGCTTCGCTAAAAATAACAGAGAAGAAATTGCTTTTAACAGAGTGTTTCTAACATCTTTCATTTCTTTCGATTTCCCTTCACAAAGGCATGCACTGACATTGTGCCTGCCCTAAAGCAGCATGCCTATGAAAGTCACTTTTTTCGTGGCTTTTAAATCTTTGGATTGCTTTATGCCAGGCACAGAATCTTTGAAAGACAAATGCCTTTTGTGTGTCACGGTCTCTTGCAGAAATGGAATTCACTGGAACTTTAGAAGTAATGGCAGTCTTGCAAATAGAACAATATATTTTGTTGTTTTCGTACAGAATCCACGGATGTCTTTTTCCCCTGTTCTTGAAATTTTTTTCCAGTGACTTTCGCCGATTTTTGCTGTTGGGTTTCTTCAGTTACTGCATTGTTGTTTGAAGATGATGGTGTGCATAAGGATGAATTTGATGAAGGACCAGAATAGTCGGTATCTATGGAATTGCTGGCCGTCGGAGGTTTTAATTTTATAAGAAATCTTCCCATTATCAATTCAGTAAAGATGAAACACAACCTTAAAACATAAAATGAAATTTAAATTAAAAAATGCACTGGTTTCACGTCTTATAAATTGAAAATTAATAAATATTAGTATTAGAGATGGGCAATTACACAAATACTAGAAAGTATTCGAAATCTTGAATGTTACGTCACTAGAAGAAATTTGAATATCGGCGCCGTGATTAAAACATATACAAGAATTTACAGGAGATTAAAAGCAAAACTATAAAATAATAAAGTTATAGAATACAATATACCAAAATGTAAATTAGCAAGCTTAAACAACAAATTTTAGCATTGAATATTATTCCATTTTTAAAAACTAATAAATTATAAACAATAAATTAATATACATTAATATATATGGGTAATTCATACGGTATGGATTTGACAAACATCCATCTCCCTTTTAGTGAACTCTTGGCATTAAAAGAAGCACAATTAAAATGCAATTTCGTTAAATGCAAAATAAATGGGGAAAAGGAGACAGTAATTAATAATTGTTAGTTAATGAGTTCACTGTTTGCTAAAATAGGCTTACATTAAACTTTAAATCGAAATGGAAATAAATATAAAAATGACAATGCTATTAGAAAAAAATAGATTCCTAGGAAATAAAACGAGAAAATTGGCCTTAAAAAGGCCTTTTTTATAGCTTACAGGATATTGGAAATGTAAACAAAATGATCGCGGTACAAAATAATGTGCATGTGATAGAATGCTGTAGAATACACATGGCACTCGCTCACCACACCAGAGTAGAAATGCCAAATCCCTAGTAAGATCTTGAAACAAAGAATTTGACTTTGAAGGCCAAAATATTTGTTCTGCAAAATCATTTTTAAATTTAAAAAAAAAATGGTTAATGATAAAATTTTGGGGGGTACTCAGCACTCCCTAAATTTTTCTGGGGGGGGGGGCAGGAGCACCCCCTGCTGTCGGCACCTATGAAACATACTAAAGAAATTCAATATCAGATTAAACTTTCATTAGTAAGTATTCAAAAGGAACTATTAAAAATATAGTCTTTTTATGAAGGTATCACTGATAAGTTTGCAGCTTTAAAAGGAAGGAGAATTCATTTAGTGTAATAAATAAATAAATTTATATTTTCCTGCTTTTTCTGTAGCACTTTAGCTGTTTTTTAAACCCAGATGCTTCCACTGATGTGGGTATTTGCATCCATGATATTCTCCAGTACTTAAACATAGCTACAAGTAATATGTTATGAATTGTAAGATATTTTGTTTTCTCCAAACATTTATTGATTTTTATATCAGTCCTTGCCAAAATAAAAATTTAAACATTTTCTCGAATTTTGCCTGTTTTGTTAAGTAATTGTTAGTATATTTGTAAATAATGATAACATATGTTTTCCTCATAGAGACCATCAATAAAAGTATGTTTATTAATATATTTCAGGAAACATTCCAAAGTTATAAAGTGATTCTTGAAAAACAGCAAGAACAGTTACTGAAAGAACTTGATTGTATACACTCATCTCAAGAACTTCAAATAATGGACACATTTCATAATGTTGAAAAAACTATAGAAAAAATTGATGATGCTTGCAAATTTGCTGAAAGATTATTAAATTGTGGAAATACACTGGAAGTGTTAAGCTTAATTCATGTATGTATAGCTTTTTTTGTCTAATATTTCATTTAGTAAGCTTCATTTTTCAATATAGCATCGAATTGACATGAAACATTTGAATGGAGCAATTGTACAATTTATTGAACTTTCCTCACTCCCACAAACTTTGTCCATTTATACGGTTCAACTGATTGGATCTGCAACTTTCTTGTTATTAATCTGCGGAGTTTTCAGACAATGTTGTTGTATACAATATTTTTGATTATTCATTATTATTTGTAGTAACGTTTCTTCTTTCTTTTCATAAATACATTGCTTATTTTTTCTTTATGTGTAAGTACAATCAGTGATGTGATTGCTATGCCAAACTGCGCCATTCAAAGTAGGCTGTACCATTCTGATACAAAAGGCAAACTTTAACTGATTTTGCACCAACACTGCACAATTTCATGAAAATACCACAAAACACAATTCTTGTTTACGGGAACAGAAAGGAATGTTGGGTAGGAAGGGCTAAATTAGATAATTCTCGGGATGCAATTACTGGCAAAATTAGCGAGTTAGACTTCTTTCTTTTCAGACAACTCTAATTCTTATCAGCAATGGGTTCTGTTTGAACAAGGGGACTACCATTCTATACTCTCTACAGTCAGTTCTCACCAGGCTTCGGGAAATCGGCAAAATCTAGCCCGTCCGCGAGGACGGCTATTGAAATTTTTTACCTGTCCTCTTAAGAATTTTTTTTCACTTTATATTCATTAATATATGTGCTTAAATACATCACACAACAATAATAAATTAGAACCAACTGCCTCCCGATGAAGTGCAATAACTGCATATTCATACACCACCCCCACAGTGCTTAACCGCCACGATGAAAGTCGCCGACGCGGAGTCTCCGATAAAGGATCGGAATGGAGGATTTCCTATCTATAGGTGGGGTTCAAAAGGGTAAGATATGTAAGGAATCGCTCCTTTTTTCAATGTTTGGTAACTTGAAGGCGTGGTAAATAAATAATCATATAAATCCTCTTGTCTCTAAACAGTTTAAACCTCATCGGTACTCTTAATTTCTAGGGAATGTAGTCAATCAAGATTAAAATCTTCTTGAACTGAATAGATGTTTCATACTTTAACTTCAGTTGTCAAACAACTGGAACAAATGTCATGAATGAATTTTAAACGTTTTAGTTTTAAAGTTGAAACCAAAGTGGGCAAGAAAATAAACCACTTCTAGCTGAAACTAGAAGAATCCATTCCAAAAATTCAAACTTGTTACTTACTCCCATCTATTACAGCAAATGAAAATTTTATAGTTTGGGCTTTAAAGAGTTAAATGGGGATTTGGGCTTAGGCCCGGGCTGGACTTGAGTTTTCTATTGTTTCGGGCAGGATTGAGTCTTTTTTTTTTTTAAACGTCCGTTACGACCAGACCGAACATATTTCTTTTGAAAATTTTTAAAATGGATTTAAATTGAATGCATGAACTTATTGCTTTTAATTCAGCTATGTACAGGGTTCGTACGCCTCCTGGAAATCCTTGAGAACTCTTGGATTTAAGATTTTTCTTATAAGGGCCCTTGAAAACTCCTTATTTTATTCATTTTAGCGCTCTTATTTTATTCATTTTAGCGCTAAACTCCTTGAAGATCTGAAAATACTCCTGGAAAATCGATATCGCGATCTTTTATCTCATACTATGATCGATAGGTGGCGCCACCAAACTAATGATAATGCACATATACTGATATTGGAAGTACATAGATGCTAATCGTTGCGGATTTTTAATAATTCTTATGGATTTCGGAATAACATTGCGGACTACGGAAAGGACCCGTAAAATTACGGAAAATATCGTATTTTTTTCTTTCCATTCATCCTGTAATTATTTCACATTAAATTGACAAAACTTGCATATTTCTCTATGTTGGTTTATTATTCATGTAAATATTTTAATTATTTTGACACATTTAGTATGAATGCGCAATTCGGGGAATTCTCCTGTAGTCCTGGGCGTCCACAAGTATCCTTTTCCATCCATCCCCATCCTCTAAATATTAGTCATTAAATGAACTGAGTTAGCTTATTTTCACATTTTGGTTAATTATAAAGACTAATTTTTTAATTATTTTCTTATAAATAGAGGGATTGCATATTTCAGATAGTATCGCATACATTGCCGAGCATTGACTAGTATCTTTTTCCATCCATCTCCATCCTGTAATTATTACACATTAAATTAACAAAACTTGTTTATCTTTATGTTTTGGTTTATTATTCATGTTAATTTTATAATTATTTTGACATATTCAATACGATTACGCAATTCAGGGAGTCCTGTGAGTCCTCAAGTATCTTTTTCTATCCATCTCCATCCTCTATATATGAATCATTAGATTGACAAAACTAGCTTATTTTCACATTTTGGTTATTTATTAAGGTTAATTTTTTAATTATTTTTATATAAATAGTGCGATTGTACAATTCAATTTACCCAGAGAAATTTAACACTTTATCTAGAAGAATTTAATATTATCTAGAAGAATTTAATATTATCTGGTGATGAAAGCAATATTATTTGTTCCCCATAATAATGTTGTGTCAAAATGTATATTCTGTATTGTTAGAAAATATGGTGCTGATTTTAGGTTAAATTTAAGTGCAGACACATTACATTTTTTTATTATTTAAAAAAGTAAGGACCATGTCAAATGTTCTTTATTTTTTATGTTAGGAAGAAATTATTGAAGTCTGAGCTAGAGCAGGCTAAAAATAAATAAATAAACAACTACATTTAGTTTAAGCTAAGCATTAAACTACAATTAAGGATTTTGAAATTTCTTTTTTGTTTAGTAATGAAGACTATTCATATTTTGTTTGTTTAGTTTATTTGAACATTTCATATAAAAATATAAAGAATTTGAAATGTTTGATCAAATATTTTTCTGATTATCTTTGCAAGTTAAAAATTTAACCACTCTAGTCATTATTGAAAATTTCCTGCCTAGATTAGAATATATAAGCAACCATTCATATAAATATTGCGAAAATACAAAGCAACAATATACAGCAATATAAAGCAAATGTGAGCAGTGACATTGCTGAGGAAGGAGGATTTGGGGGGTCATATCCCCCTCCCCAAGAACCCATTGAGTTTTAAAGAAATTATATATGCAAAAATGGAAAACAAAATATTTGGTTACCAACCATGCCGGCCAAGTTGATATTGGATTCATTTAAAAAATTATAAAAGACTTGGTTAAAAAGAAATTTGCTAATGAACCTTGTTTCATTACTGATATTTAATAAATTATATAGTGTAAATTGGCAAACTTTTCCTTTATTGGTGCATTATAATGTAATTCAAGACAAATTTTGGTATAGCCGGAATGGTGTAGTTGGTATAAAGCCAAGTGATGTGGCTGAAAGAGAAACATCTATAGAATCTTGGTTTTGCTTCTACATTTAATATTTAGAAAAACTCCTGGAAAAATGCTCGAACCCTCCTGTAAAACTCCTGGAAATGGGTTCTTGCAAAAGAGTATGAACCCTGTATGTAAAGGTAAATGTTCAAAGAAAACAAACTAAATTCTCAGTACAAAATTTTGACAAATTTATTTTTAACATATTTGAATACAAATCATTTCAGGCCTGCTGAGACGCAGTTATCTTCAGGCCGAGTTCATTCTACATTTATAAATTTCTTCGGTCTTGGTCCGAATTTAAGCATTGGTATTGTCGGTCTTGTGAAAATCCGAAAATTCTGCGCATGTAGACCTTGAAAAGGAGAACAGAACATGTAATGTCACTTCGATCGTGAGTGCGCTATCGCAATTTCGTGCAGTCATCGGATTCATTGGGTAGAGGATGATAGGAGAAAAAATAACTAGCGCCTGTGGTTACAATTCAGATCTGACGGCTCGCCTAGAAAGAAGGCATTGACAATGCACACTAGCTCAGTTTATGGGGTGGGGGTGGGGGTATTTGCAGGCGACAACATTTCAATTTTCATTTATGGCACGGGAAAGGGCGGCTTTCGCCACAATTTTACGATGCCAACAATTTGTTATCTATTTTTTTTTACGGAATCTCTAATTTCAAGGCCGTCCGAGAGGATGGCAACCTCCGAAAATTGGTCACCCTCGCCGAATTTTAACCCGGCGAGGACGGGCTATTTCCGGAAGCCTGGTTCTCACCATGTCTTGAGTCAGTGAGTACTTGACTGGGTCATGTGATAGGAACTGCTATAATATATTGAATTAGAAAAAAAAAATTACCATCACTTATCTATTAGGAAAAATCTCTGTTGGGAGAAAAAACAGGGAAGTGATCCCTTCGTGGAGTGCAGTAGACACAGTGGAGCTCAACATGCATGCAGTGGAATGAAAATATGAAGAAATCACTTCAAAAAAGGGTGATTCAAACATTCTTTCTGTAGAATTCCTATATAATAGATGGATAACTAAGGCCTCCAAAATGATCCAAAGATGTTTCTTAGGTAGGTTGGGACTAAACAGTAGGCTTTTTTTGGCACTTATGATCTGCATAGGTGGTCGATGTTTAATTCCCATTATCGTAGGAAAAAAGAAGACATAGACATCAAATGATTAAGTTGACGAGCAGAATGTTAAGAAAAAGTAGCCAATCAGAGAAGATTTTTGACATGTTCTTGTCAAAACCACAAGGTCAAAGGGAGATGTTACCCCTGAATTTCTAGTACATCAAATTCTGTTTTTAGATACATTCCCGAAGAGTGTGTGTAACAAAAAATTTGTGTAAAATATATTATGCATCTGGAAAATTAAGAGATTGGTTCCAGACCTAAAAAATCAGCAAAAGTAATACGATAAACCATATGAAAATTCTTGTTAGAATCTTATCATTTTTACATTCTGCACATTTTATTGTATAAAGACTGCAGCACATGTAATAAAAATATTATATAAAGTAAATTTTCATTTGTAAAGAAAAAAAATGTCATTAATTCATGAACACAAAAATTATGCAAAATAATCTGAGTTACACATAACAAAAATTTATTTGTTGACATTTTTGTTTATTTGTTGACATTTTTGCGGACATGTTTTGAGCACATTCCCGCTTCCAACAGATAAAACTTTTAAACAGTTTTCATTTCTCTTTAAAACTTAAAATTTTGTCAAATTATTCTATGTTTAGTATGCATCTGGGATGAAAAGTACCAAAGATTTGAACTCTGTAAGAATTTTTGCTCAAAAACCAATATTTAAAAATATAGTTTTCTGGACTGTAGTTCTTTTGAGCCGCAGGAACTTGTGCATGTGTTTTTCTTGATTCTATCAAAACAGAGGATGATTGAAGGGAAATAGCTGTGTCTAGATTAACGCGTTGCAGTAGCTTTGATGAAATATAGGATAACTTATTTCCCTCATATTATTTAATTATTGCCTTCGGCGACCAGCCCTATTGTTTTTAAAAAACTTTTTAAACTTGCAATACCTTTCTTGCAGTAACTGTTGGTCGCACACCTATGTTACGTGCGCAAGTCATGGCTAAGTGTGCAGTTTATGAAGTGTTGATCTTGTACCTCAGCTACGTGCGCAAGTTACGGCTAACGATGTAGTTCATGAAATATGCTGGGGTGTACACACGTCATAACCTGTTGGTTATTAAATTGATGAGGTACGAAATTGAAAAATCTTCGCTGGAATTTAAGCAGAGATAGTAGTGATAAAAACGTCAAAATGAAAGTTGTAAAAATACAACTAACTGTAGAGATGTTGAAAATAACAGTTCCAATTTGGTTCAAATCACTTTTATTTAAGAAGCGAATCCATTGCATTTTCTTACAATATAAATATGGCAATGTAAGACAAATCAAAGCATACTATATACAAAATATGAGCTCTCAAGCTCATTCGTAAGGTTTCAGAAAAAAGTTCCACTTTTAGACACATTCTTGGTTTAAGCAATCTTTACACGAGTAAGTAGAATAAAACTTTTCAAACTTGCGTATCAACGTGCATTTCCCGATGCCACTTATAGCTGGTCACACGCTATGGCAAAAACTTTAAACATCACGGATTAACACTGCATAAAGTCCACAACACGGAACAACATGGTCTCCTTAACTGAGAACCATTAAATCTTTAAGATTCACTAAAACATCTGCGTCAACCGATAAACATTATCATGACATTCGACTACATCGAATAAGACTTTATGTAGCTCCGTCAGCGATCTCTCTAAGACGATCTATGCATCGTAGTACTGCATCATCTACAGCATCCCATCAAAGTACTGCATCGTCGTACTATCTGTAGACCATCGCGTCTTACAGTATACGTACACTCTTAAACCAAAAATGTGTCCAGCTTTTATATCCGACGATGGGTGCGTTCCGGGACATAACCGTTGCCGGCAACGCCCTCTGGATATGCAAAACAGGATGCGTGAGCGGCGAGAAGGTAATTTGCATGATAAACCCAGTTTTGTCCACATCGCGATTCGTTCACGAGAACGGAAAATTTATTTAGAATAATGACGTCACGCTCCCGCGAAACGAAAATCGCGACGTAAACAAAACCAAGTTTTCAATAATCGGCCCCCTCATGCAAAAACACCAACTCTCGGCGCCCATGCTCTCATCCACAAAAGGTTACTCTAAAGATCAAGACCAAACAAATAAGTACACTTCTCTATAATGTAGATCATAAGCATTGTTTAAATTACATGTTTAAGGATAACATAGTAAAAGAAACTGAGTATAACCATACTATTGCCCTTCTTAAGTACTAGCTCATACTAAAGAAAACTATTTCTTTACTACTTTGAAAATTTATAGAAACATTAAATTTAAAAATCTAAAGATATAAAAAATTTTAGCTCTAGAAAAATTTAGGTATAATTATTAAATTTAATATTTGAGATTAGAAAATTAATTATACATATCACAATTCAAGTTGTAGAAAATTTAGTGTATAATTATTAAATTTAACATTTAAGATTAAAAAAAATTTTTTAATTATACATATCACAATTCAAGTTGTAGAAAATTTAGTGTATAATTATTAAATTTAACATTTAAGATTAAAAAATTTATTATACACATCACAATTCAAGTTGTAGAAAATTTAGTGTATAATTATTAAATTTAACATTTAAGATTAAAAAAAATTTAAGTTTTATTATCTTAGCCCATGACTAGTATACACTATAAATACCAAATACAGTGGTAAAGATAATAAAAGAAGATACAGAAGGTAAACATACATATGAGATAAGCACAGATTAAAAATTTTATGATTCTTGTGAATTATATCAATGATGTACATTCTTGAGATCAGACACACATTTAATTCATATAAGCAAAAATGCATTATGCGTGTAGTAAAAAAAATGGATATATATTTTTCAAGTGTAATGTGAGAAAAGTAACAGTTCATTGTCACATAACAATATATACTCAAGATACATTCATTTGTATCAATGAGAGAGGAGTAAATCATAAGATACCCTAACCATTTATACTTTAGAAAATGTGTAAAAATTTTAAAGAAAAATTTCTATTTAAACAGTTAAATTTACATTTTAAAGATATCACTACTAAATTTTAAAACCCTATCTTTAGTCATTGGTTTTGTGAAATAATCTGCTACGTTATCTTTAGTATTGACAAAGTTAATTTTAAAAGACTCATTTACAACTAAGTTCCTTAAAAAGTGATACTTTATATCTATGTGCTTAGTTCTACCATTCTCAATTGGGGAATATGAAAAATTTATTGTTGCCTGGTTGTCACAAAATAGTATACAATTATTTTTGTTAAATTTTAAACCTAGCTTTTTACATTCCTCCATAATGTTTTGCATCCATATCATTTCTTTAGCGACCTCTGCCAAAGAAACATATTCAGCTCCATCGTTGACAGACTAATACACTTGTGCTTAAATGTTCGCCAAGAAATTGGTACTTTGTCAATCAAGAATAACATACCACCAAGTGACACTCTGTCCTCTCTATTGGCTGCAAAATCTGAGTCTGAGTAGCAGTTTAGCCTTAAATCACAAATATTTGACAAATTTAACATATACTCTCTGGTTTTTTCAACATATCCCAACAATTTTAATAATGCATCCTAATGCTTCATCCCTGGATTCTCTTGAAACTGAGACAGAATATTAACTGCATAGCATATGTCTGGTCTAGTTCTACTGAACAGATAGGCTAGACATCCAATCAAGCTTCTGTATGGGAAACCCTGCATTTGTGTTAATTCACTATCATTCATTGGGCAATCAATCTTGTTTAAGATGCTGCCCTTTCCAATAGGTAGTGAGGAAACTGGATATTTGAACCTTTTAAACATCTGACAAACTTTGTCAATGTAATCACCTTGATGTATATGAAATTTGTTTTCTATCTCCTTAAATTCCACACCCAAAAGTCTTTTGACTTTTCCTAATTCTTTGATATCAAATTCTTTACTCAAAAGTGAAACAGTATGGTCTATATCCTTTTGTTGTTTAGCAAACAAAATTATGTCGTCTACATAAACCAGCATTAATACTTTATTCTGGTATATATAAGCACAGTTGCACCATTTAAATTTTAAAAAGTTTAATTTTTTCAAAGTGGTGTCAAGCTCTGTATACCACTCCCTTCCGCTTTGATGAAGGCCATATATTGCTTTCTTAAGCAAACATACATATTGAGGCTGGTTAGTATCGACATATCCATGTGGTTGTTTCATAAAAATTTTATCATTAAGTTTTGAATAAAGATATGCGGACTTAATGTCCAGTTGAAAATGTTTCCATTTAAGCATGCAAACGAATATGGAGAAGAAGGCTCTGATCAAACTAAAATTAATCACAGGGCTAAACACTTCATCATATGAGTCCCCTTTTATCTGGGTATATCCTTGAGCTACTAGGCGAGCTTTGAATCTTTTGATATTTCCCCTTTCATCCTTTTTAATGGTATAAACCCATCTACTACCGATTATTTTTTGTTGTGAGATGGGTGCAGGCACTAAGTCCCAGACACCCCTCTTCTGCATTGTAGCTATTTCATCATTCATGGCCTCTTGCCATTTATCGGACTGGGGAGATTCAATTGCCGATCTATATTTTTTGGGTATCAAGATCTCAACATTGCTTGCTTCCGGTTTTCTTTTGATATCACTTACCCCTTTTTTCTCTCTAAAATTAAATATTTGCTGATCATAATGAATATTGGATTTCGCACAAAATTTTCTGATATCATTATGAGATCTCAGCCTTTTGTTGTCACCTTTTACGGAGTAGTAAATGTCCGTCCTACTCCCATCAGGCCTAGGTACTGCTTTCCGTACCCAGCTAATATCTGAGTAGGGTGTCAGATCAGAATCAGCAGGAGAGTCCTCATCCCCACTAGACTTGCTAGTGTCATGGCTCTCACCTGCTTCTTCTTCTGACACTCCTCCCAAGCATTCTGATTCCGAGTCAATTGACTGAGTAACTTTCGATTTCCTCAAGGTGATCACTTTAGGGCAGGGGTCGGCAACCTGCGGCTCGCGAGCCGCATGCGGCTCTTTTGATGTAAAGTTGCGGCTCTCCAGTTCCATACGAAAAAATCAATAATTTATTATCAAAACCCTTAAAAAATAAGAAAATATATTTTTAAGTACCTAATTTCTCAATAGCTTCTATTTTCATAATCGTTAATTACAGATCGCTACGCTTAACATGACCGTAAAGAGATAAATTTGAACTATTGTTTTGTTCTTAGAGATGAGATTCCGTGACCATGTTTATCTTTCAGCCAATTGCATTTCATTTCCGTCTCACCCAAACAGACTCTAGACGTGTTGTCAGTCACTCATCCTCGGATAGCGCGGTCGACGTTACCTTGCATGTGTGTTAATTTAATCGCTTGCGGTTTTTGCGTGTCTATTCGCATGTTGTTTCAAGAAGAATACGATTTAGAAGCGAATTATCTTCTCAAAGGTATGTACGCGTATAATATAATAAAATCAGTAACAGAATTGGATTACATATCTGAAGATCGTGTTAACGAAGTAATACTGGTAAATAAATTGCTTGCCGTTTTAGATAGCTAAGTAAACTTTTAAAAAATCATTTTTTCAGCTCTGCCGCCAGCATGGCATCTGGTAAAATAAAGAGAAGAACTGAAGAAGAAAACCGAAAATTCAATCAGGATTGGACGGAGTCGTTTGTATTCATATGCGACACAGATGGCCTTCCGACTTGTCTCATTTGCCACAAAAAACTCGCACACAATAAGAAGTCAAATTTGGAGAGATACTTCACTACAAAACATACCCAGTTTGCTGGTAAATATCCAACCGGTGACGCACGAAAAAAAGCTGTTGCAGAGCTCAAAAAAAAAAAAAAAACCAACAACAGTCAAGTTCCATGCTAAGTAACTGGGCGCAATCTTCCAATAATGTAAATCTGGCAAGCTTTGCAGTATCATTAGAAATTGCAAAAAGAGGAAAACCATTCACAGATGGTGAGTACGTTAAAGATTGTTTTATACATGCATCTGAAGAACTGTTTCGTGATTTTAAAAACAAAGCAGAAATCATGAAAAAAATCAAAGATTTGCCATTATCTGCTAAAACAGTACAAGATAGAACTGCTGAAATGTCTTCAAATGTAACACATATGCAAGTGGAAGACATTCAACTGGCTTCTGCTTTATCACTTGCTATAGATGAGTCTTGCGACATAAAAGACACGGCACAAGTTACCCTTTTCGTCAGGTATGGTATATGTCGTCCCAAGGTCCAAAAGAAGAACTGCTAGGATTGCTACCGCTCTCAGGGCAAACTCGTGGAGAAGATATAGCAAATGCTGTGCAAAAATGCCTGGAAGACGATGAAATCGATATAAATAAAATCGTTTCTATAGCAACTGATGGAGCCAGAAGTATGACAGGAATACAGAGGGGTAACACCAATTCTTCAGAAAAAAATCTGATGTGGGCAACACATGACTTTCCTTATATAATGTAATGAATTTACTACTTTTACAGTAAAAAAATAGGTTTTTCTTATAGTAGATACTAATATTCTTTCCAAGATATTGAATTTTCGGCAATTAGTCGTCATTTTCATTGATTTAGCATCATTTTTATCCATTTGGCGAGATTTTCGTTAATTTGGCAACATTTCAAAAAAGTCGCCAAGTTGGCGACATTCCGCCAAATTCGTCGTCAAAATCTCGCCAAGCGTTATGCACTAAGAAAAAAGTTATTCTTACAACAGATAAATGAATATTGGCGTTCAAATACAAAAGTATTATTCAAAGTATATTTTTTCATGAATGGAACGAGCTAGATCCACGAGAATGATGTCACTCAATTTATCGCATGGTATTACATATGAAAAGTGAACATGTTTCTCAATAGGAATTTTTTTTTTTTATGTGACTTTTTCATAATTTTTTTGAAAAATGTACAATATCTCGACAACGGTTCATGTTAACGTTCTAAAATTTATGCCAATCGTTTTCTAATGAAAAATTTCATAAGAAATGTCTATTTGCGTAACTTTATTAGCGGTTTTGATTTTTTGACAATTTTTCAAAATTTCATTCGAAAATTTAGGGTGTTTCTGAACATTCGATTACGTATAAAAACAATAGGCTTCCAGTGTTTATGGATTGTGATTTTTGTACCAAATTTGGTTCAAATTGGTCCATTCGTTCGTCAGTTATCGTCTCCACACACATACTTTCACACACACACACACACATACTTTCACACACACACACACACACACACACATACACACACACTGACATCACTTCAAACATGTTTGATTCGTGATCAGGGATGCTTGAAACGTACTCTCCCGTCGAAAACTCGAATTCGAATTTTCGACCCCGTCACAATACTTTCCTTATACATTATGTATATAAGGAAAGTAAAAATAAACCACGAAATTCTAACGTTTCACTGGATAATTCATCAAGAAGCGCTTTGTGCTCAAACATTTCCGGCCTAAATAGTTGAGGTCATGAACTTGGTAATTAAGATTATTAACAGCATCTTGGCAAAAGCACTCTACCATCGCAAGTTTAAAGATTTCCTTGAAGAAATAGATAGCCAGTTTTCTGACCTACTTCTGCACAATAAAGTGCGATGGCTTTCCAGAGGTAACGTATTGCAACATTTTGCTTTGTGCTTGAGTGAAATAAAAACATTCCTCAATGAAAAAAGCAGTGACCATCCCGAATTGGAAGAAGACAAATGGCTGCAAAAATTCAACTTCATGGTAGATACCGCAATGAAACTAAATGAACTAAATCTAAAACTGCAAGGAAAGGACAACCCCGCCTACGCCTTGCTTAAAGAAGTAGTTTGTTCCGAAGGAAAATGACTTCTTTTTGTTGAAGACATGGAGAGCAGTAAATTACTTCATTTTAAAAATCTGAAGCAATATCGCGATGAGACCAATGCAACTATTGACACGAATTACTTCAGCATAGCTTTTGAAAACATGAAGGATGGATTTGCTGAGAGATTCGAGCAATTCAAAACAAACAAAAGTACTCTCGGGTTCATAGTAAATCATCTCAACGCAAATACAAATGAGATCAACATTGAGCCATTTGGAATTGATGCTGGATCGCTCCAAATGCAATTGCTAGATTTGAAAAGCAAAGACTTGTGAAGTGGCAAGTTCACAGAACTCAAGATCAAGTTGGAAGAGTTGGAGGTCCAGAAATGCATGCACATCGCGCAGCACAAGTGGACAGCTCTAAAAGAAATTCCGCGAGTTGAGGCCCTCATATTCGGCGCATGGAATAAATAGTCTTCCAGAATGCTACAGTGAGGTGAAGAAGTTGGCATATGGAGTGCTGACGATCTTCGGGTCGACATATTCGTGCGAGCAAGCGTTCTCTTGCATGAATATAATAAAAAGTAAAGTTAGAAGTCAACTAACAAATAAAAATCTAGAGTCATGCTTGAAACTTAAAACAAGTTATAAGCCAGATTTAATCAAACTTTCAAAAGGCATGCAAAGCCAATGCTCCCATTGATGTAACTATCTATATTTGTGTTTTTATATGAATAAATATTATTCCGTATTTAAAGCCGTTTATTTTAAATCAAAAATCAAATATATATAAACAAATACTATAATATTGAAATGAAAATTTTTAGTGGCTCTTTAAAAACAGGGAAATTTTGTAAATTGTAACTTTTGGCTCTTCCGTTTCAATAGGTTGCCGACCCCTGCTTTAGGGTAATTAGGGCCCAGGACGCCTTCCGCTTCACTTTCTTCCTCAAATCTTACATTACTAGTTTCTTCAACTTTCTTTTTATTTGCTATATATATCCTATAGCCTTTGGTGCTCTCGGCATAACCGACCATGATTCCTACTTGGCTCTCATGTCCAACTTGTTCCTAAGTTGTTTGGCTGTGCCAACATAGACTTTGCACCCAAAAATTTTGAGGTGAGCAACGGCTGGCTTCCTACCATAATATAACTCATGGAGTTTTGGTTTTAAACTTGTGACATATCCTGTTTTTTGTATGTGCAAAACATAAGATCGCCTCTGCCCACATCCTGTCACCAACCTGACTTTGATCAAGCATAGCTTTTACACAATCTAGTGCTGTTAGATTAAATCTCTCAGAAACCCCGTTCTGTTCGGGTGTATATACATTTGACCTTTCTGATTTAATCCCCAATTTATTTAAGTATGCCTTGAATTGGTTGTGACAGAACTCCATACCATTGTCCGTACGGATACACAAAATCTTTTTGCCTAGCTGCCTTTCTTCCTTAACTTGGAATTCCTTAAAGATCTTAAACACCTCTGACTTTTGTTTCATGATATACACGAACACCTTCCGGCTGAAGTCGTCAGTTATTGTCAAAAAGTATCTGTTTCCTCCCATTGAAGCTGTAGGTAAGGGACCACACACATCCATATGGAGTAATTGTAAAGGTTTAGTGGACCTTATCCTACCAATTGGTTTAAAAGAAATCCTCTTAGACTTTGCTAATTTACAATGTAAACAATTAATTTTTGCATATTTTAGTCTAGGGAGTCCATTAGCCGTGGAAACTTTGCTTGTCTGATATAAATAATCAGTGTTAATGTGGCAATATCTCCTATGCCAGAGTTCAGTTTTATTTAAAACTTCTGAAACCAAACAACTTGGTTTCCCATTAACTTTTCCCTTTGACTTTGATTTCACCTCGGAGTTATCTTTACTTTTATTTACACTAGGCAAAATTTTCATTTTGTTAATACTGTTCCTATTTAGGTTTTTTTTATCTTTCTTAGAATCTTTATCCCTATTCTGATCCTTTCCTTTAGTTTTACGGTCTTCGATATTGCTATTTACTGTCTGAGTTTCATATTGAGGTTTTTAAAAATACAAGCCTTCTTTTCTTTTAGCATAGAAGTATTTTTCTCTTATTGGAGTGTTAAACCACAATACCCCATTAGCCCCTTTAAATGTATACCCCTGTTCCTCAAGAACAGATGCAGCTAATAAGTTTCGCCTTAACTTAGGTGAAAACATAACATCAGAAAGAACAATATCACTTCTTACGTTCTTAAACTGAACAAACATATTGACCGTACCGATAGCCTCAACTGGGCTCTCAATATCACCCACTGCTAGCGACATAGATGCACCTTTGCTTTCTTTAAATTTTGAGAACAGATTAATGTCATTGCAAAAGTGCCGCGTAGCAGCGGTGTTAATTACCCAGCCGAGTCTATCGCTAGGATCCTGCACAGTATTTGCTTCAATTCTAGCGGAAGAATATAATTCTATTATATTAGAGCTAGACTTAAGAGTAGGGCAATTTCTTTTTACATGACCAGCCTTTTTACAAAAATAACTTGGTCCTATGACCTTTTTAACTGGTTTTGCAGTTTTAAATATACTGTTATTTTTACTTTTTACATTTACATTACATTGAGACAAAAATACAGATGAATTCTGACTTACATGATTTCTGTCACTACGGAGTTGCCAGATACGTCCTTCTTCCGCGGATAGCTCGCGCTGGATTTTTTCTAAGGTAAAATCCTTATCTTGCCATCGATATATTTGCTGGACCATCCCTTGAAAGTCGTCCGAGAGGTATCTTATGGCTTGGAATGCCACATAGACGCTTTCCACCGGGTGCTTAACGTCCTTCAGCTTGGCGACCGCTTTCTTTAAACGTCTGCAGAAGATATCCACAGGTTCATCTGGCTCCGGACGCAGGCTAAAGAACTCATCCAATAAGCGCACTAAATTAGCACAAGTCGGCGCTTCGAAATGTGTCTTTAACTTGTCCCACGCATCTGCCGGATCGTCGTTAATGTCTATTAACTCTTGGTAGTTAGATGAAACGTTCTGGAACATGATAGCTAACACGCGGTCCCTTCTGCGCATGTACTCTTCATAGTAACGCCGTGACGTCTTTTCATCCACCGGTAACGCTGTTTGGTCTACTAAACCGAAACAGCCCTCTCCTTTCAGAGCGAATGAAATTTCATTTCTCCATGTGACGTAATTGTCTCTCGTCAATGCACTAATTTTATTTGCCTCCATGGCAAGGTGATCTTTTGGAACTGAACTGAACTGAGTTTTTGTTTATGCTTTCATCGACATGCAAATGGCGCTGTCCGCGGCCCCCGTTGACAGGATTCTCTGCTTCTTTATGGAACACTAACACTTCTAAATTAGATTTTTAACGTTGTTATGGGGAAGCTAGGGCCCGTAACCTTTGCTGGGGTGTACACACGTCATAACCTGTTGGTTATTAAATTGATGAGGTACGAAATTGAAAAATCTTCGCTGGAATTTAAGCAGAGGTAGTAGTGATAACAACGTCAGAATGAAAGTTGTAAAAATACAACTAACTGTAGAGGTGTTGAAAATAACAGTTCCAATTTGGTTCAAATCACTTTTATTTAAGAAGCGAATCCATTGCATTTGCTTACAATATAAATATGGCAATGTAAGACAAATCACAGCATACTATATACAAAACATGAGCTCTCAAGCTCATTCGTAAGGTTTCAGAAAAATGTTCCACACTTGGACACATTCTTGGTTTAAGCAATCTTTACACGAGTAAGTAGAATAAAACTTTTCAAACTTACGTGTCAACGTGCATTTCCCGATGCCACCTATAGCTGGTCACACGCTATGGCAAAAACTTTAAACATCACGGATTAACACTGCATAAAGTCCACAACACGGAACAACATGGTCTCCTTAAATGAGAACCATTAAATCTTGAAGATTCACTAAAACATCCGCGTCAACCGATAAACATTATCATGACATTCGACTGCATCGAATAAGACTGTATGTAGCTCCGTCAGCGATCTCTCTAAGACGATCTATGCATTGTAGTACTGCATCATCTACAGCATCCCATCAAAGTACTGCAACATCGTACTATCTGTAGACCATCGCTTCTTATCAGTATATGTACACTCTTAAAGCAAAAAGGTGTCCAGCTTTTATATCCGACGATGGGTACGTTCCGGAACATAACCGCTACCGGCAACGCCCTCTGGATATGCAAAACAGGATGCGTGAGCGGCGAAAAGGTAATTTGCATGATAAGTCCAGTTTTGTCCATATCGCGATTCGTTCACGAGAACGGAAAAATCATTTAGAATAATGATGTCACGCTCCCGCGAAACGAAAATCACGACGTAAACAAAACCAAGTTTCCAACAAAGTAGCTGTCGATCGCACGTCACCGTTACACGCTCAAGTCATGACTAATGGTTCAGTTCATAAAGTAGCTGTCTATCACACATCTCAGCTACATGCATAAATCGTGACTAGCGGTGCATTTCATGGAATAGATGTCGATCGCACGCCTTCGTTATTCGCACAAGTCATAGCTAACGGTGCAGTTGATAAAGTAGCTGTCATTCGCACACCTCAGCTACACAGCCAAGTCATGGCTAATGGTACAGTTGATGAAGTAGCTATCTGTCTCAGCTACGCGCGCAAGTTATGGCTAACGATATAGTTCATCAAGTGGCTGTTAATAGCACATTTCCGTTACGTGCGCAAGTTATGACTAACGGTGCAGTTCATGAAGTAGTTGTCAATCGTGTTGGAAAAAAATCAATACATCGTGATTCACGTTCCCGTGAACAGGCGTTTATGCAAATTTAATATGAACTACTCTTCCCGTTCACAGGCGTGAACCGTGACGTTTTTCAACATGAAGTTTCATGCAAATCAGTTCTCAATGCGTACGCATCTGATTTGCATATCCGGGGGCGTTTCCGAAACAGTCCATTCTCGGATATATAAGACAGAGATTTCTTGAAGCAAATCATCATCAGAGAGAATTCCCACTCAGTCTGATCTAGAACGGAGCGGAGAAGGCTTTGTAAGACATAGACACTGATGGTCTGATGCAGGCAGACAGAAATGCTTTAGACAGAAGCACTGCGGGATATCGTTTGACGATGGTTTTTAGTCGAGACGGACGCAGAGATGGTCACTTTAGACCAGTATGTATTGAACATTAAATTTACTTACATGTGTCTGGAAATTACGTTAAATATTCTTCTGATGTCTTATCCTTTGGTTTTCCTTTGCCAAGTGTGATACCTTCAATGGTGGCTGGAAATACACGCAAGTGATAGAGGTAGTATAGTTACTTACTACCCATGCTTCAAGGAATTTCTGTCTGGTTATTTACAACTGCAAACTTTTTGTACATAGTATTTTTTGATGTTTTGTGGCATGGAAACCTGGAATGTGTAACTTGCCTAGTTATGTTTCTCACGAAATAAAGTGAATGATGTTTTTCCTTGAAACTGGATTTGCATACTTTTATGACCCAGCCAACACTTATTGACTCTATGCTAGTGCGTACTTTGCGGTTCATCTTGCTTCTTCAAATTTTAAATTTTCCAACAAGAAACGGTTATGGGCCAGTTTAACACCCAATAGAATCATAAGTGCAAGTATTTTAAAGAATCATTGTTCCAGTGTTCAGATGGGGGCCGTGCCTGGTACCATTTTGAAGTACGTGTGAATAACAAAAACGAAACGTAAACAGTGTTCAATAGACTTTTACTTCTGCTTCTTCAAATCTACGAGTGGCCATGGAGGCAAGTAGAACGGAGTTGCTGACGCGAGACAACTACGTCACCTGGTGCACCGACATCTCATTCATCCTCAAGGGAGAAGGATGTTTCGGACACGTAGACGTATCTGTTAAGCCTATAGAAGAAGACACAAGTCGCCAAGACTACGATGATTTTTATCGACGGAAAGACCGAGCGCCTGCTATCATCTACCAAAGCTTATCCTCGGAATACAAGGAGTTGATAAACGTCACTGACGAACCTAGTCAAGTATGGAATACTTTGAAAGAACACTTTCAAGTGCCTTCCCGAGCTAATCTTGTGCGCCTACTAGACGAGTTCTTCGACATCCGGCCAGAGCCAGACGTGCCTGTTGACATATTTTGCTCAAGACTGCGGAAGGCCGTGATGAGGCTTAAAGACGCGAATCACCCCATTGAGGACCTATATGTTTCATTCCAAGCTATCTGATACCTTCCGGAAGAATACCGGGGCATCGTTCAATTAATTTATCGATGGAGTGACTCGGACTTCAAGCTCAGCAAAATACAAGCAGAGCTATCAGCTGAGGAGAGCCGGCTTCGTCAACAAGCAAGTGACTTCTCTAAAACTGTGAGTCTAAATTCTGCATATCTTACTTCTAAGAAATGTGTAAATAGAGTAAAAGTGTCTAAATTTAAATCTCAAAATGTATCTCAAAATGTGTCTAATGTAAATACTTCTAGTCATAATGTAAATATTTCTAAAAGTAAAATTAAGTGTTTTAAATGTAACAAACTAGGTCATACTAAAGCTAATTGCCCTAAAAACAATGGATCTAGTATTGTGGAATTTCTTGGATCTCCACATATTGAAGCTAATACTGTAATCGATCCTAACGATAGACTCAGCTGGGTAGTAGACACTGCTGCTACGCGACATTTCTGTAATAACATTAAGTTATTTTCCAAATTTAATGAGTGCAAAGGCACTTCAATGTCACTAGCTGTAGGGGATGTCGAAAGTCCACTTCATGCTATCGGGACGGTGGAGATATATGTCCAATTTAAGGATAAACAAAGTATTATCAAATTGGAAAATGTTATGTATTCTCCTAAACTTAGGAGAAATTTATTAGCTGCACCTGTTCTTGAGGATCAAAATTTTAGTTTTCAAGGAGCTAATGGGGTGCTATGGTTTTTTACACCCAAAGGGGAGAAATTCTTTTATGCAAAAAGAAAGGATGGGTTGTATTTCTTAAAACCTAAGTATAGTACCCAGGAACAACATAACATAGAAAACTGTCAATCTAAAGATAGGGATCGAGATGGAGACAAGAAACGCAAAAAGGATAAGAAATCTAAGGAAAGGGATCCTAGTGCTTCCAGAAAAGTAGATAAAGTAAAAATAGCACCTATTTTAAAGAAACTAAATTTAAATCTGACAAAACAGAAACTAAGCAGAATAAAAATGTGGATAGTTTAATATCTAAACCTAGCAGTTCGGTAACTGAACTTAACAGTACAAACTGTCTTTAGCACAAAAGATATTGCCACCTAAACGCTGAATATCTCCTCCAAACCCGCAAAGTTTCTGCTGTAAACGGACTTCCTAGGCTTAAATACAAAAAGTTAAATTGTAAATCGGCTAAGTCTAGGAGAGTATCGTATAAACCCACCGGTAGGATAAGGTCCACTAAACCATTGCAATTGTTACACATGGATGTGTGTGGTCCTTTACCTACAGCCTCATGCGTTGGAAATAAGTATATCTTAACTATAACAGATGATTATAGTAGAAAAGTTTTTGTTTACCTTATGAAACAGAAGTCAGAAGTGTTTTCACATTTTAAAGAGTTTCAGGCCAGAGAGGAAAGGCAATTAGGTACTAAAATTCTATGTATCCGGACGGATAATGGAATGGAATTCTGCCATGATAAGTTCAAAAATTACCTGAGGGATATCGGTATTAAGGCTGAAAGGACTAACACATATACCCCACAGCAAAATGGAGTATCGGAGAGATTTAATTTAACCGCATTTGACTGTGTTAGAGCCATGTTGAATGAGAGCAAAATGCATGACAGATTCTGGACGGAAGCAATATTGTGTTTTACATACACTAAAAATCGAATATGTCACAAATTTAAGACTAAAACTCCACATGAACTCTACAGTGGTAGAAAACCTTCAGTCAGCCATCTTAGAAGCTTTGGTTGTAGAGTATATGTAGGCAAACCCAGTCAGCTCAGAAAGAAGTTAGACATGAAAGCTACAGAAGGGGTAATGGTAGGCTATGCTACTAAAACTAAAGGCTATAGGATATTTTTGTCAGGAGAAAAACGAACAATTGAGACCTGCAATGTGAGGTTTGATGAGGGTGAAGTAGTGGAAGGCATCCTGGACCCAATTTATCCCAGAAATATCTCCTTAGGGATATCAAGAGATAACCTTTCAGAATACTCCGACGGGGAATATCCGAGAGGGCAGTCTGATGGGGGGGCAGGAGAGAGTGAAGACACTGATGACGATCCTTCTGAATCCAGTGAGGAAACGGACTCGCCTGCTGACTCCAGTATGACTCCTTGCTCGGATATTGCTTGGCAGCGAAAGATGGTTCCAAGACCCGATGGGAGTAGAACCCTTGTGTATTATTACGCTCAAGGAGATAATAAAAGGCTGAGGTCACGCAATGATGTTAAGAAATATTGGGATAAAAGAAATATACAATTTGATCAGCAACTGTTTAATTTTCGGGAAAATAAAGGTTTTAAAAGGGTCAAAGGCAGACCAGAAGCAAGCAATATTGAAATAAATATACCAAAAGGGTACAACGCTGCTATTAAATCCTCCCAGTCCTAAAAATGGTGTAAAGCTATGGATGAAGAAATGGCCATAATGCAAGAGAGGGGTGTCTGGGAACTAGTTCCTGCATCCACCTCACAAAAGCATATAGGCAATAGATGGGTCTACACTATTAAGAAAGACGAGAATGGGAAAATCAAGAGATTTAAAGCTCGTTTGGTAGCCCAGGGGTATGGTCAGAAAAAGGGAGAATCATACGATGAAGTTTTTAGCCCTGTTGTTAACTTCAATTTAATTAGAGCATTCTTCTCAATTTTCGTATGCATGCTTGGCTGGATGCATTTCCAGTTAGATATCAAATCTGCCTACCTCTATGCTAAATTGAGTCAAAAAGTATATATGAAACAGCCTCAAGGTTATATCAATCAGGAACAGCCTGATTATGTTTGTTTGTTGAAGAAAGCCATTTATGGTCATCATCAAAGTGGAAGAGAATGATTTCATGAACTTGACAGCAAATTAAAAGAATTAAATTTTTTAAAACTTCAATGGTGTAATTGTGCCTATATTTACAATAGCAAAGTTCTTATGCTAGTTTATGTGGATGACATAATTCTCTTCTCAAAGTATCAAAGGGACATAGACCACATTGTTTCATTACTTAGCATAGAATTTGATATCAAGGTATTAGGAAAAATTAGAAAACTTTTAGGCGTGGAATTTAAAGAGTGTGACAATAAATTTTTTATACATCAAAGTCAGTATATAGATAAAGTATGTCAAATGTTTCAACAATATAAATATCCAGTTACTTCACTTCCCATTTCTAAAGGGAATATTCTAAGTAAAATAGATTGTCCAAAGACAAGTGAAGAAATAAAGCAAATGCAAAGTTTTCCTTACAGGAGCTTAATTGGGTGTTTGGCTTTTATATCTAGTAGGACTAGACCTGATATTTGTTACGCCATCAATATATTATCTCAATTTCAAGAAAACCCTGGAATTAAGCATTGGGATGCATTGTTAAGACTTTTAGGATATGTTGAAAAGACTGAAAATTATATGTTGAATTTATCTAACATTCAGGAGTTAAAATTAAATTGTTACTCAGATTCTGACTTTGCTGCAAACAGAGATGACCGTGTTTCACTTGGAGGCATGATACTCTTTATTGACAATGTACCTATTTCTTGGCGTACCTTTAAACATAAGTGTGTCAGCTTATCAACCATGGAAGCTGAATACGTATCACTAACTGAAGCTGCTAAGGAAATGGTATGGGTACAAAACATAATTGAAGAATGTCATTTACTTGGGTTAAACTTTAATAAAAGTAACAGTGTTATTTTTAGCGACAACCAAGCAGCCATTAATTTTTCTAACTCTCCAATTGAAAACAATAGAACTAAGCATATTGATGTGAGATATCATTTCCTAAGAAATTTAATAGTCAATGAATTATTTAATGTTAAATTTATAAATAGTAAAGATAACCTAGCAGATTACTTTACTAAACCAATGACTAAGGAAATAATACTTAAATTTTGTAATAAAATTTTTTAGAAAACTAAATCATACTTTTTGAGATTAAATGTTTAGTCTAAAGAAAATTTTAAATACTAAATTGAATTTACAACTTGGGAATTTTTTAAAGATGTCATATATATACATTATTGTTTATCTTAAACCTCATTGATATAAGATAGTATATCTTGAGTATAAATTTTTGTGATATTGAATCTTTTCACTTTACACCTTTGTATATACATCCATTTTCCATTACCCTCATAATGCTAAATAGTAGCTTATGTGTATAAAATTTTTGTAGTTTTCAAACTTAGTAAAAAGTATGTGTTGAAAGTTTTGATAAAGAATTTTTTATTATCTGATTACTTGCATCATATATTTTTAAATATTTGGTATATCAATGCAGTCTAATAGTATTAATTATGTATACTTGTATTGTATTAATAGACTAAAATTTTTTTATGCTTTTTGAATTATAGTGTTTATACTCAAATTTAAAGTAAACTTAAATTCTATGCTTATACAAAATCTTAATCTTTTAAAGTTGACTTGTTAAATATGATAATATGCTAATACTTAAATTTTGGATACTTATAATTAAACTTAAACTAAAATTTAAATTTTTGAATGCTAATACTTAAGCATTGAAGTTGTGTTGTATATAAATTTCTACTTGATATGAAATGTTGTTGTTACAATATTGTCGACAATACTTAACTGTTTTTCAGATGCTATAAGTACTTATGCATTTTTTATTTTAAATTTAGTAATGATATAATACTTTAAATTTATTCCTTCATTATATGTTTGATAGAATACTGGGGGCCTTGGTGTTTATTGATATAACTTGGTTTCTCAGAGTAAGTTTTCTTTTGCATATGCATTGAGACTTAAGGATTTGCATGAGGGGGCTGATTGTTGGAAAAAAATCAATACATCGCGATTCACATTCCCGTGAACGGGCATTTATGCAAATTTAATATGAACGACTCTTCCCGTTCACCGGCGTGAACCGTGACGTTTTTCAACATGAGGTTTCATGCAAATCAGTTCTCAATGCGTACGCATCTGATTTGCATATCCGGGGGCGTTTCCGGAACTGTCCATTCTCGGATATATAAGGCAGAGATTTCTTGAAGCAATCAGTAGTTCAGTTCGTTCAGTCAGTCAGTCGACAGAGAGAACTGACACTCAGTCTGATCCAGAACGGAACCGAGAAGGCTTTATAAGACATAGACACTGATGGTCTGATGCAGGCAGACAGAAATGCTTTAGACAGAAGCACTGCGGGATGTCTTATCCTTTGGTTTTCCTTTACCAAGTGTGATACCTTCAATGGTGGCTGCAAATACACGCAAGTGATAGAGGTAGTATAGTTACTTACTACCCATGCTTCAAGGAATTTCTGTCTAGTCATTTACAACTGCAAACCTTTTTGTACATAGTATTTTTTGATGTTTTGTGGCATGGAAACCTGGAATGTGTAACTTGCCTAGTTATGTTTTCTCACGAAATAAAGTGAACGATGTTTTACTTTAAAACTGGATCTGCATACTTTCATGACCCAGCCAATACTTATTGACTCTATGCCAGTGCGTACTTTGCTATTTATCTTGCTTCTTCAAGTTTTAAATTTTCCAAAGCACTGCGGGATGTCTTATCCTTTGGTTTTCCTTTGCCAAATGTGATACCTTCAATGGTGGCTGCAAATACACGCAAGTGATAGAGGTAGTATAGTTACTTACTACCCATGCTTCAAGGAATTTCTGTCTGGTTATTTACAACTGCAAACTTTTTGTACATAGTATTTTTTGATGTTTTGTGGCATGGAAACCTGGATGTGTAACTTGCCTAGTTATGTTTCTCACGAAATAAAGTGAACGATGTTTTTCTTTGAAACTGGATCTGCATACTTTTATGACCCAGCCAACACTTATTGACTCTATGCCAGTGCGTACTTTGCTGTTCATCTTGCTTCTTCAAATTTTAAATTTTCCAACAAATTGCACACCTCAGCTACGCGCGCAAGTTATGGCTAACTCATTAAGTAGCTGTCAATCGCGTTTCCGACCGCAATGCGGGCACACGGGTAATGATACAGCTGCTGCGTATAAAAGGAATCGTCTTTTATTAGCGGGTGCATGCAATCCACATACGATATATGCAATAACGACAATTCTACTGCATGTAATAACGATATACACGCTGCGCGGGCACATGAAATCTGCATAGATTTGAAATAGCTGTCAATCGCGTTCCAGCCCACTACGAGGGTTCAAGGCTAACAGATAAACAAATTGGCCCAAAATAAATTGGCTTTTATTAGTATTAATTGCTTTAAGCCCGCACGCTGCGTGGGTGAATGCAATCCTTGTACATTACATGCAATAACTACTAACTTACCAGCTAGATTTTTGCTCTTATGGCCGTATTTTATTTTACAATTCAAAAATTTTAAATGTGATTTTGAGCTTTTTGGATTCTTTTTTTTTTTTTTTTTTTTTTTGTTAATTATATTAAGATTTTCTTTTTCTGTTTATATATAGTGTGTATGTATGTATATATTTACACAAAAAATACCTGTGATAATGTGGCCTTTGGATACTAAGTGATAATTTTAATATTTACGTCTACAGAGCATTAAAATGAAAAATGAAATAGGAAAAATATTCAAAAGATTACCAATGATTATCAATGATGTTTCTTTTTTTATCAATTCTCTTTTAATTAATGAAAAGAGCGGTAATTAAACAGTAATAATAATAGAAATAATAAAATTTAGCTCCTAAAATTTTGAAAAAAAATCCTTAAATTCCTACCTAAAATTTTTAGAAAATCTGCTATGATCCCTGTAAGTCCAGGCCTCAAGAACATCTAAGGCCCGCTGAAGGGCACCCTCCAGGCCAGTCACGTCAGATCCAGTAGCACTCATTACCATATCATCAGCAAATAACAAAACATTTACGCCCGGGACAGACCTGGTAATAGTGTCTATTACATCATTGATCATTATATTAAAAAGAATTGGGCTCAGTGCAAATGTTAAATGTAGCAATTATACCTTGGTTTAACGGTTGTATTAAGGATGTAGTATGAGGCGGCAGAAAACAAAATTGCATGTTTGGGTGTTCCAAGACCAGAGCCATTGTCTAGAATCAAAAGAACTTTAAATTCGATACCTTTGACATTCATATAGCATCTAACTTCTGGAATGAAATATTTGTTGAACCATCCAGTAAAGATATTAGTAGTCACCCAGGCCTCTTTGTTTGCCATCCAATGAACTGGCAATTGATTCAAATATACACCTTTCATTGAACATGGTTTTAGGACTTGATTTACAAGAAGTGGTTTCAACGTACTTTCTCTCCTGAAGTATTGGAGCAAAAGTCACATAATCCTTAGCTATCTTAAAACCACCAGCAGTTCTCTGCAATTTTGATATGTAGGTTCTATTCGACATTCTTTTCCAGAAAAGAGCACTTTCATCAACATTCCATACTTGATCAAGTGTGTATCCTCCATCTTCAATAATTTTAGCAAGTTTTTGCGGAAATTCTTTAGCAGCCGATTCATCTGCAGATGCAGTTTCACCTTTAATGTTTATATTATGAAGAACATGTCTTTTAAAAAACCCTGTCGTCCGACCTGTACTTGCAGAAAATTTATACTCTCTGTTGAACTGAGATGAAGTGCCTGACTCCATTTCTGTAATCTGTCTATAAATTTTTAATGCTGTGTGCTTAATGGTATTTCCATCTGCTGGTACTCCTTTTCTGTGACTTATCTTCTATCCATATTACCAGAGCTTTTTCAATATTCCCTTTGACAACACCTCTCGTGTATGATGATGACTTAGTACTTAGTTTCGTCCCAGAACATACTGACTTCCTAATAACAGCTTCACTTTTCTTAATGGCTGTTATGGTAGCTTTATGTAAACCAAAATGCTGTCCTACAGACATTCATCTTGTCCAGTTGCAAGACGGTCTAAAATGTGAATTTTTATATCCAAAGAGATTGCTTTTCTTTTCGTTTATTTCAAGTGAAGTATGTGACATTGTGTAAGGGCTACCAAAAATATTTCAGTTGTAATTAATAAAACAAAAGTTAATGTTATAAATTTTATTAACATCAAACATCAAAAGGTACTTTTTACTTTTAATACCAAACTTAAAATGCAGACAAAAAGGGAATCCCCAATTCGGGAAACTCCTCACAAATAGAAATTGTGAATTTGAAGGATAATCAGGAAAAATTTCGGCCAATTGTGAAGTTGTGAGACGTGTGTAAAACAAAATAAATTCATCGTACTATGGATTACTGAATTTGAATAGTTTTCTACATATAATTACTGTCAATACCAATATAAAAATACCGCTATGTGCACGGTAATGCTAGTCAAATCAAAGTGCCATATCAGGGATTTATGGCCCCATATACGGTAATGCCAATCAAATCAGCGTAACAATGGGATTTTATGGTGACTTGTAATGTAATTTAACATTGCTTTTTTCATGAAAGTAATAAATACCTTATATACTTGCGTATAAGTCGACTTCACGTATAAATCGACCCCCCTACTTTCAGAGAAAAAAATCTAAAACCGCATATAAGTCAATCCCCAAAAGAGAAAAAAAAAATTTCAATAAATTATTCAGAAACACTTGAAAACGAAACAAATATATATATATATATATATATAATAAAATTTAATTTTCATAATAAAAACTTCATCGGAACTCTTTAAAGTTTGATTCCTAACAAGTAGGCCTATGACATATGAGCTTTGTCTCCCATCCGTTTTGGGCAATGCTCATTCTTGTGCGACAAGCTCCAGGCATTCTTTTACTCCTAGCACACAATGGACGGGAAACTGTGCATTCTTGTCTCTCAAACGACCTTGACCCACTACGCAATCAGAACAATATCTGTCTTTCGCACTTTATTTAAGCTGATTTTTTCATTAACCCCCGCAATACAGTTGTTATTAGATACTCTCTTCAATAAACAAAACTAAAAAACACTTTCAATTTAAAATCCTGCATTATAGTTTTAAACAATCCGTGTTACAGAATTATTTCTGAAAAGAGCCATTTTTAGTCAAAAATGATAGACTATAATCCGAGAAGTGAGAGATAAACATTGAACAAAAATGTATGTATATTTTTTGATGACGCGATACACTGGTAGTCGGGAGGGCAATGACTCATAGGAGAATTTTGAAGTGCATGATTACGTAATTACTACCGCATCACTTTAAGAGGGATTGCCTCATGGGAAAAAATAACTTTTGATTTACTTTTTTTTTTTTTTAAGACTCTGCGTATAAGTCAACCCCCCACTTTGATGTTTGTTTTTTTTGTCACAAATTTCTCGACTTATACGCGAGCATATACTGAATGCTTCCTAAAATGTTCTTAAATTTGGAATAAATCACTAAATGGTTAATTTACGGTCGTGTGTAATATATAATTTAAGATTGCTTTTTTCATGGGAGTAATAAATGTTTCTTAAAATGTTATCAAATTCAGCATAAATCACTGAACGATTAATTTTTTAATTATTTTTGCATAAGCAGTGCAATTGCGCAATACACTTTGTTCTCGTGAATCACAGAGTCCATAATTATCTTTTCCCATTCATCTCAAATTTTTCAAATATTGCATAATGGATTGACTAAACTAGTTTTTTCCATATTCTGGTTAACCTTTCAATTATATTCAAATGAACAGCACGATTGCACAATTCACTTTATGTTCTAGTGAATCGCTGAGTCCATTAGTCATTTTTTCTATCATCTCGATCTTCTAAATATTACATATTAGATTGACAAAAACTAGTTTATTTCCATATTCTGGTTATTTACTAAGGTAGATTGACTCAATTAGCTTATTTTTGTACGACTTAAGCAAAAGAATCTTCTAAGTCGTGAGCAGAGTAGTGTAGTGTCAAAGTAAAAGGAAGTTCAAAAGTCAGGCTTAATAACAAAGTCTATGTTTATTCAAAACACATAATCTTGCTTTATTACAAAAGCTAGCTGCTTTAGATACATGCAGCTAAACGTATATGTTTGTTTCTAGAGTTGAATAAAACGTAAGAAGTTTTCAGTAGAAACATCAATAGTGATGAGATTTTCCATTATATGTCGTTCTACTTTCACTTACTGTAAGTTACATACTGGAACATTAACAATTCACTTTCTGACATAAGATGACTAGATATGTGCTTATGAACAGTTGTGCACATTAGGGTGTATAAAAAAAAAACTTTTTTTGGAAATTCAAATTTCCAAGTTGATAAGTTCTTTCTATGGACCCAAATATACCACAAAAAAAACAACAATTAGCCCCAATTGAAAAAGAAATGTCTCCTGCAGGAGGCCTAAACTTGATAATTTTCTTCAAAAAATTGAATTTTTCTATATTTTTTTGGTAATGAAGCATGAAGTGATTTTTTTTTTCCAAGTTGATAAATGGTAACAATAGGGTCTAAAATAAAGTTATATAAAAATATATTACTCTAATGCAACATTTAGGTCTCCCACATTTTATTAAAAATTAAAGAATTTTAAAGAAAATTATGTTTTCTTTTTTAATTTAAAAAATGTTTTAAATGTTGATAAAAGTTTTATTTTTGCCATAAAATATTTTATTATATACGTTTTAGTTTGTTTTTTAAAATATACATTTTCAAACTATATTATAATCCTAATTGTTGGATTACACTATTGAATACAAGTACTATTATACTAATGGCTTTTTAGTTTGACGGAAGGATAAATGATACAATAACAAAAGAAGTTGTAGGTGGTAAATTTGTATAAAAATCTGTTCAAGAAGAATATATATCTTTAGTTGAGGAACCAGACTCAAAGTATTTCGGATATATAACTCCAGTAAATGGCACTGAAAAAGATATTGTAACTTCAATACTAAAATTTATGAAAGAAAGTACCATTGATGGGAAAACCATTAAAGCTATTGGTTGTGATAGCATCACAACTACTACAGAAGTATGGAATGGAGTTATTACACTATTTGAAAAGTTCTTATAACACCCACTACAAGCAGTTGCTTGTTTATTGCATTTGAACGAATTACCGCTTAGAAAAGTGATGTGTGTCTTTGATGGTCCAACTACTGGACCTCATTCTTTCAGTGGACCAATTGGAAAAAGTTTAGTAGATTGCCAGGACCTATCAGTTGTCAGTTTAAAAAAAAAATAAAATGTGTTTTACCCTCTGTTGATGTAAAAAAGTTAAGTGTTCACCAAAAATACCTGTATTACATATCTCAAACTGTAACTACAGGTGTGTATACGCAAGAGTTGACTAGAACAAACCTATGCAACATCTCACATGCAAGATAGCTTACGATGGTAAACAGAATCATGCGTTTATACATCTCATCATATGATCCGAATCCACAGTTAAATAAATTAGCTAAATTTATAATGTAGGTTTACATGCCCTCTTGGTTCACTATCAAATGTCAGCCTAGAATCATTCGTGCATCCAAACATTTTTTTATAGTGGTTCAGAGCAGCAAGTACTTGGACGCTGATATTTTGTCCCTGGAAGTCCCTCAATGGGTCATGAACCCTTTTTTGAATATTGAGACAGCAGAGGTTCAGATTCAGGAGGAATTGGTTGAACTTTCAACTAATGAAACTTTGAAAGCCAGCTTCCAGAATGGTGATTGTATCACAGAATTTTGGCTTCAAGGTAACATCAGTCGCCTCTACCCTGGTCTGTGGACTATCGTAAAAAAATTTTTAATTTCCTTCCCTTCCTCCTACCTTGTTGAGCAAGGATTCAGTGCTGTGATGGATCTAGTTACGAAAAGAGAAATCGACTCAAATCGTGCAAAGAGGGGACTTGTGCCTTCATCTCACTAAAAATATTGAACCGAACGTTAAGAAACTGGCTCTGAACCATCAAGCACAACTATCCCACTGACATATGTACTTAATTGTTTCATTGATACTGCTTTTTTAGTATAAAAAAATTTTTTTTGCTGTTTTTTTTTTTAATTATTTAATTAAGAATAAAGAACTCTTTTTAAGCATTTTTTTTTTGCTTTAGTCATTTTAATTTTAACAAATAGACTGACTGCAATTACCTGCCTGGGCAAAAGTATCGAGTTAAACCAAAGAAATTTGGTGTGTAAAGTCTATTGAAGAAAATTCCTTAAAAATTTTGCCTCTTATAGTTCAGTACACCCCCCTCCTTCCCCATACCCTAAATTATGGGATTTTCACAAGGGGGGGGGGCTTTGAAAATTTTTTCGCTCCTTAAGGGGACAGCAGCTTTAAAAAGGTTAAGCATCACTGATCTAGAATTTCGACATCTCCTGGGTGTAAGGACGTAGGTAAAGTCTGTCAGAACCTTCTCAAGGACATTAAAGGTTGAAACATGACCATAAAGCCGAACTTAACTGGTCTCAATTTTCAATTGAGATAACTATTTGCGATGCTAAGCAACTTACATTGTTAAACAAAATAAACCTTATTAAAAAAATTTGCAGCTTAATTTGTTGAGAGTGATAGTTTGCCTACCTTTGACAGGCCTAAATATTAGTTAAGTTTGTTTATACATTTTCAATATGTGTCTTTTATATTTCATGTTCACTTCTGATGATCTGCAATATGTGTATGTAAAAACATATTTATTTTGTATTATATATTTAAGTGTTATTGTTTGGAATATGTATTTTATTTGCAAAGTTCTGATAATTTATAAAGTATCTTTTTCTTTAGATTGTAGGTACACAGTTACTTTCACTGATTAACAATACTCCTAAACTTGATATATCAGTAGGAATAATATTTGAAACGGATGAAAAGAAATTTGAAGTTGCAATTAAAGAAATATTTGGTCAAGTGAAAAGAGTAGAACCTCCTACAAAAAAAGAAGACTCTCCTCTGTCTCAGAAAGCATCTCCTATGCATTCCAGTTCATCATTTGAAAGTGAAGCTTTTAGTCTCTCAACTGGAGTTATTACACCTGATAATCCACTGCCTTCTTTAGATGTGGATTTGGCAAATAATATTGTTGCCCAATATAACTTGGCTCAATTAGCAGGTATGGCTGAAAGAAGTATCTCTCAAAGTTCATCAAATGCTACTCCGCCACCTATAAACTTTGCTGATCTTCTAATTCCTACAACTGAGCCAGATGTTACTGCAGCCCAGCTGAATGCTATAAATAATTTGACCGCACTTGCTAAAATGGGAAATATCTCTTTGAGTAATGGTAAGACTTTTATTGCTATAGTTTTTAATTTGTTTTGTTTTTAGTACCATAACAGTGCAGAGCGACTTATACGCTTATATGCAGAGCGACTTATACGCTTAAAATTGGTAAATTTCGTATAAATCGTTGAATGGTTAATTTTATAATTATTTCAGCATAAACAGTACAATTGCACAATTCAGTTCTTGTGAATCGCCGAGAGTCGATTAGTATCTTTTTCCATCTATCTCCATCTTCTAAATATTGCATATTATATTGACTAAACTAGCTTATTTTTATATTCTGAGTAATTATTAAGGTAAATTTTTTAATTATTTTCGCATAAACTGCTAAATTATGTAATTCACTTTATGTTCCCGTGAATCGCCGTGAGTCCATTAGTATATTTTCAATCCCTCCCAATCTTCTAAATGTTGCATATTATATTGACTAAACTAGTTTTTTTTATATTTTGGCTATTATTAAAGGTTGGTTTTTTGATTATTTTCACATATATTCACGTGAATCGCCGAGAGACCATTATATATAGTACCTTTTCCATCCATCCCCATCTTCTAAATATTGCATGTTAGATTGACTATAAACTAGCTTTTTTTCATATTTTGGCTATTATTAAGGGCTGATATTTTAATTATTTTCGCATATGTTCACGTAAATCGCACTGAAAAACAATTAGTATTTTTTTCCATCCATCATCAAAATGTTGCATATTGGATTGACTTGACTAGCTTATTTTAATATTCTGGTTACTTATTAAGGTTAATTTTTTAATTATTTTTGCATAATACATATTTTCCTATTTTGAAAAATGGGTATGAACCTTTTGTAGAGATAGTTTCCAAAAAATGAGACTAAAATAATGATTTTGACAAATAAAAATGCAACCATTTTGGCAAGGATATATTAAAATTGATATATTTACATCTATAAATACATTGCTATATTTTATTTTTTGTTAAAGATTAATATTTGTTATTATCATTAGTGGAAACTTGTGCTTTATCAAACAGAAATGTTTGTTTTCAATAAAGTATTTTTAACTGGATAAAACTTATGATATAAATATATATATTAATGCATAATTATATATATATGCTTAAATAATTTTTTGTACATGCATTTTTGTGTTATGTGAGCATATACTACTAAAATCTTCTTCAGCTAAGTGGCATCACTACAGTGATTGAAGCTGTTAAGTTTCATGATCACTGAGTCATAAATAATCCCTTTTATGCATGTTTATGCAAACTTTTGTCTCATACTGCCATGAAAATTATGAAATTTCACTCGAATTTCAAAAAATTCCATCTAGTTCTAGATTTTTAATAAAGATGGATATAAAATTTTGTGAAAATCCATCAGTATTTATGGCAGCTATCATATACACTAGCAGTCGACAGCAGATGGACATTACTTTAAAATAGTCAAAATGTGTTCAGCAAGTGAGGTCCTAAACCATGTATTGGCATCAAAATCTAAAAATAGAAAATACACATGAAAACAATACTTTCTCTATTCTAATGTATGAGAAAGTAAAAATATTGAAACATTTTACCAGTGAATTGAGGTGTGGGGTGGGGGGGGGGGGACAGAAAAAATACCTATTGATAATCAAGTACAAACAGTGGATCATGCAGTTAAAGGTCTTGAACAAAGAAGCTTCATAACCAAACAAGAAATAATGCCTATCTACCTACAGGGTAAAAGAAAAACTGCTTTCCCAGAAACCAAACTTAATGAAACAACAAACATTAGTTCAAATGTTTATACAAAATCATAAAATGTAAATTTTCTTTTTATGTTCCAAACAAATTCAATGTTCCAGAAAAAAAAATTATGTTCCAAACTGCTCCAAATTAATAATCTTTCTGCTTCTAACTGCTTCAAATTGGCAATTTTACTGCTCTGAACTGCTCTAAATTGATAATTTTGCTGTTCCCAAAGCTGCTCCAAATTGCTTCTTCAGCCATTCCAACCCTGAGATCTTCTTTGTAGGAAACCCAATTGGTTCTTTTTGGGTTCCTACCTTCTGTTGCGCTCAAATTTGAGAGACCTTTAACAGAGAAAGTAATTAAACTATGATCAGACAAGGATATATCATCTGAAACATACTAGTTAATTATATTTCCATATACAATGTTATTGCATGTGGTTAAGCCAATGACTTCGCGGCGATTTATTGTAACAAAGTGGGCGTATTGCCCTTGTTAAGAATAAAAAGATTAGAGTGAATAATATGCTCCAAAAGTTCATCACCACGCCGGTTGCAGTCATTGCTGCCCCTCACAGTGTGGTGGGCATTAGCATCGCAACCAATGATGAGTCTTTTACCCTCACTACAGTGCTCTATAAAACTAGTCGTGATATTGGTAAAAGTTTCTCTTTCTTCATAGGGAAGATAAGCAGAAGCAAAGATATATTCATCCTTTTGCTCATTAGCTTTAAAATTCACACTGACGGCAACATTATCACCATCAAGGAATTCCACTAAATGAAGGGCATTGAGCTTGTTGCTAACAACACAAGCTCTAGGTCTGATACAAGATGTATCGTAAAAAATGTTATATCCTTTGATCCCTAGACCCAGAGTTTTATTATTGCAGGTCCAGGGTACCTGAATTAGAGTAATATCAGCCCTACCATTCATCAACCTCTTGCCAAGTATAGCAGAGGCAGAACGACTATGGTGCAGGTTAATTTGCACAACATTAAGACAGCCCATAAACAAAAACAAAGAAGGGGCAGCAGAAAAACTAGGAAGAAGTGACCGTCCTAGTAACATGAGAATGATCAGTGTCAGACACAACATCATTCATAAAAATGTTATATCCTTTGATCCCTAGACCCAGAGTTTTATTATTGCAGGTCCAGGGTTCCTGAATTAGAGTAATATCAGCCCTACCATTCATCAACCTCTTGCCAAGTATAGCAGAGGCAGAACGACTATGGTGCAGGTTAATTTGCACAACATTAAGACAGCCCATAAACAAAAACAAAGAAGGGGCAGCAGAAAAACTAGGAAGAAGTGACCGTCCTAGTAACATGAGAATGATCAGTGTCAGACACAACATCATTCTCAAAGTCCTGTATACGTTTTTCCAGCTCAACCTCAGAAAGTGGCAAGATAGAATGCAGTATACTTTCAGAGCTGGAAACAATTTCCAATTTGTCAAGCTTGGGTAAAACAGTATCAATGCTTGTGATACCTACCTGAGAGGAGGTTGCCTGATCTTCTGACTGAACCTCCTTCTCCAACTTCCCTTTGGACCTTTCATTTGGGTCCCGAAGAATCTTGAAGACTCCACGGTCCAAACCAGTGTAAGCACCAAAGTTAGCTTTGCAAATTGCATCCGCAGCCTCTGAATCCACCTCCAAGATCCATCTTACAGAGAGGGATTCCACAAAATTTTGCAGAACACGCCACTCCTCCGACTTTAACTCCTGGTTAAAACGGTTCAGCCGTTTCAGCAAAACACTCGGGTCTTTGGTGTAGACATCCCTAGTCTTGAAGGCTACCTTGACTGTTTTTGGAAGATCATTGGCACTCATGACTTTGAGTGCCTCACTTAACACCTGTCTGTTGTTGTGGAAAGTCCTCTTAACCCATTCCACAGTAGTAGCATCATTGCACTGAAGAACCAAGGCTCCAGCATTTAAGCTGGAACCATGGATCTTCGGAAGTTGCTTACCAGTGGGGATCTCATCTATTTTATCGAGAATCACCATCTGGATGAGGTCAACTACTTCCTTGCTCAGCTTACCAGAAGGGAAGGAATCCTTTATGACTGCTATCTTTATAACCTGGACTGCGTGAGCATATGATCCAGGTTAGATGTCAGTCCTTGGCCTCTTTTCTATGACCAGGTTTCTTGGAGATGGGGTGTGGTACCATCCGACCTAAATCATTTTGTACCTCCAACCATCTCTTTGACAGCTCGCTGCTGGTCTTGCTGCCTGTGAATACGCCTCCTCTTGCACCTTTGTGTCTTTGAGAGTACTACCTGCATCCCAACCATAGTTTAAGTGTGTTGTTCACCAAGGCTCGCAATTACACCTCCTTCCTGTTAGAAAAACTTCGATTGTAAACAAGCATGTACGTGAATCGGTCGACGTACTATCAAAATCCAAAAGTTACTCCGTCCTGATTGGCTAATCGCTTTCAGATCGCTTTTTAAGATGTTTTACCCCCATGGTCTGTGGTCCTGCAAATTGAGACATCAACTTCCGGTTTATGCTAATTTCTACTTCAATCGATTAGAGATTAGCTTACTCCGGAAGGAAAACATTAACTACAACTTCAGTGATACTGGGCTATTTAAGCTAGTGCTTGTATCAGTTGATTATCTCTTTCTTCTTGATCATGGTGATCTTCGTGATATGTCTTTATGATAGATGTTATCTGTACTCCGGTTAATGGCGATATTAGTGGCCAATGTTGTTAGGCCTAACTGCTGTTAAGTCTTGTGATTAAATTGAAAGACTTAGTTTGTTATGATCAACTTTACGATGTTACCATTTTTCGAAGTTACGGAAATGGATATGTTTCTTTTGTTGATTTTGTTGTCTTTAAGTTCATGAAAATAAATTTTGTTTTTTTCACATCGACTACTTTCTCTTCACAACCATTGTGACGCTCTGCTATAAACTGGTTTTACGAATTTTCACCAGCAAAAAGAATAAATTCCAACACTTCCACAGCAAAGTTGCTGGTTTCCCTCTTTTTACCATGATCCAACCCCAAGGGGGTTGTTTCTTGTTTCAATGGCTGATCGGAATTCACCCTGAAGGTGTACCCAATCCTTTAGAAACGTTTTCTCTATGGAAGCATGGAGAGCTAGGTAATGGCACATCTGAACTCTCCATGTTGTGACCACTAAATGAGAAAAACCACGGATTACTTCCAGTTCGATCGGAGCCCCCCACCCCACCCCCACCCCTGCTAGGCTCAGTCTCCCCACACTTTTCTAACATGAAAAATGTAACCACCGGAGTCATTCGCAAAGCTAGATGATGAAGAGCGGGCCATAACGTGCACCTGGTACACAGGGCCCAAGGATCCAAGGGGGATCTCTCAATATGAAACACTCTCCACCATCCAATCAACTCAACCAAAGAACTCAGCCTCTGGAACCGTTTACTACAAACGTTTCTTAAAAGCAATACTACAGATGCACGTCGCTTTACCCTTTTTGCTACACAACCGCATGATCCCATTCCCGAGCCCAAAGTGGTATACCTTACGGCAGAGGCCGAAGAGTGGTACTAGGGTCCTTAAAGCAGAAGTGATGTTTACTAAGGGTTCGGCATTGATGCCATCTGCAGCTAAGACAGGGTGCGTACGCGGCCTGGAAAACCTTGAAAGTCCTTGAATTTCATTATTTTTTTCCCAAGGCCTTGAATAGCCTGGAAAATTGGGATTATTTCCAAAAAGGTCTGGAAAATCCTTGAATTTCTCATTTCCAATTCAAAAACTGTAAAATTCCGGTTGTACTAGAATTCCTACATCGCGCATTACATCACAGTCTCAAACCAGTTCTCTTTTCCCCGGCGCTGTCAATCACAGTTGAATTGGTTCCTCCCATTACTTGTTTTTGTTGGCTATATTATACAACCTGTTGGTAATATATAATTAAAATTTAAGAGGTTAAATTAGAAGCTGTTGATAGAAGAACGATGAGGTACGAAATTCTAGTTGCACAACTTCGTTGAAAATTAAGTAGTGTTGCAGCTATAACAACGTCAAATGGTAGTTGTAGAAATACAAGTAGCTGTAGAGGTGTTAAAGGAGAACAGTTCCAGTTTAGTTCAAAATCACTTTTATTGAAGAGTGAATCCGTTGCATTTGCTTACAATATATTTTATGAAAAACAGTAAAGCAAATCAAAGCATACTATGTACAAAAGCATGAGCTCTACAGCTCATTCAAGGTTTCAGTAAAAGTTCCATGCTTAGACACGTTCCTGGTTTAAGCAGTATTTACACGAGTAAGTAGAATGAAACATTTCACACTTACGTAACCACGTGCAATTTCCGACGCCACCACTAGCTGGGCACACGCTATGGCAAAAACTTTAAACTTTACGGAATAACACTATATAAAGTCCACAACACGGAAAACATCACTGAGTCGGTCTCCATCACTGAGAACCACAAAAACTACTTAGTTTAATTTAAACATCCGCGTCAACCGATAAACATTTATCGTAACCTTCGACTACATCGAACAAGACTTTATGTAGATCCGTCTGCCCGATCTAGATCCTTCTAGATCCTTCCGTCGATCAATCTATCGATCCGTCTGCTGATCAAACCGTGATCTACCTTGATCAATCTATCTGTTCGACCGATCTGTTCGACCTTAAACCAGAAAAGTGTCTAGCCTTTATATCCGACGATGGGTGCGTTCCGGAACATAACCGTTGCCGGCAACGCCCTCTGGATATGCAAAACAGGATGCGTGAGCGGCGAGAAAGGTGATTGGCATGATAAGCCCAGTTTTGTCCACATCGCGATTCGTTCACGAGATTCGTTCACGGCCCCCTCATGCAAAAACACAAACTCTCGGCGCCCATGCTTTCATCCAACAAAAGGTTACTCTAAGAATCAAGGTTAAAAATGTCAAGGTTCTTAGTATCCTAAAAACATAATGTATGCATACACAAAATTTTATACATTAAAGAAATTTATAATACTTATAACATTTTAGAAAGTGAGCAGCCTTTTCTATATCTCAAAATGGCAACAATCAAATAAGTACACTTCTCTATAATGCAGATCATAAGCATTCTTTAAATTACATGTTTAAGGATAATATAGTAAAAGAAACAGAGTATAACCATACTATTGCCCTTTCTTAAGTACTAGCTCATACTAAAGAAAAGCTATTTCTTTACTACTAATTTATAGAAACATTAAGTTTAAAATTTAAAAATCTAAAGATATCAAAAATTTAAGCTCTAGAAAATTTAGGTATAGTTATTAAATTTAATATTTAAGATTAAAAAATTTATTATACATATCAAATTCAAGATGTAGAAAATTTGAAATTAAAACTATGAAAATTAACATTTAAGATTAAAAATTTTAAGTCCAAACATCAAATTCAAGTTGTAGAAAATGTAATGTATAACTATGAAATTTAACATTTAAGATTAAAAATTTAAGTCCAAACATCAAATTCAAGTTGTAGAAAATGTAATGTATAACTATTAAATTTAACATTTAAGATTAAAAATTTAAGTCTTATTATCTTAGCCCATGACTAGTATACACAATAAATACCCAATACAATGGCAATGATAATAAAAGATACAGAAGGTAAACATACATATGAGATAAGCACAGATTAAAAATTTTATGATTCATGTGAATTATATCAATGATGTACATTCAGACACATATTTATTCACATAAGCAAAAATGCATTATGCGTGTAGTAAAAATGGATATATATTTTTCAAGTGTAATGTGAGAAAAGTAACAGTTCATTGTCACATAACAATATATGCTCAAGATACATTTCATTTGTATCAATGAGAGAGGAATAAATTATAAGATTCCCTAACCATTTATACTTTGAAAATGTGAAAAAAAAAATTTTTTAATCGTTAATACATTCAGATTTTTTCAAGAATTTCGGTGATAACAGATAATTCATGCATTATGTCAATAATTACATATGGTTACATCTTTTCTGTTTAGCAATATATTTTTATATTTAAAACTTCTTGCAAATTCATTAATTTAAAAAAAAAAAACTTAAAAATGCAATTTTTGTACTGACTCAGTTTTGTGCAACGGTAAAATAGGTCCTTGATTTTTTTTGTAATGTCCTTGAAAAAGTCCTTGAAAGTCCTTGAATTTCACTTTCAAAAAAGTGTACGCACCCTGTAAGAAGAACAGTTAGCACAGGTACCTCGGGATTGCAACACCCATATCCACACAAGAAGTAGACTCTTGAGGATTTTACAGGGGGAGGAAGTATGCCTCACTCCCAACCCCCCAATCTGGAGGACCAGGATGTCTCGTTTGGCCTGGAACCTCACCTTTGACCTGTCCTGCATGGGAAACCCTACCAGTAACAAAAGCTACCATTGGCATAGCTCTTACAATCATCGGAACACACAAGCTCCACCACCACGTCAAGGCACAGACATCATTCAGTGGAGAAGCCAGTGATAGAATTTGTTAATCTTTCCAAGATTAATTCATTTCTGTTTCTCAAGGATGTAGTTAATACATTAAAAAAGAAAAAATCTTTTTTTTCCCCTATATAACAATCTAATAGTTCAACGATTTCATTTAAGAATTTGATAGAACCTTGTATTTTTTAACAAAGTACAAAAGTACACTATTTTATTTTAATTGAATTTGTGGTTCTATTTTTCAAGTCATTGAAATGTAGCTAGAAATTTTAAGTAATATTAATTATGTTAGTTGATGTATTTGAAATCCACTTCTAGGTCAAACTACTGGATTGAATGGTCAACTTGTTTCAGGTCTAAGTATCCACCCAACACCAATATCTAACTCTCCTACATCTAGTAATCAAGCGATGCGAGTAATGAACTCTCCATCTCCTATAGAAGGACTAGAAGGAATTTTGGGAAGCAGTAGCAGCATTGCACCTGGTTCTAGAGTTGGAAGCCCTATGAATGGTCCAGTGATCAATGGTGGATCTTTACTTGTCCATGGTGTTCATACTCCTCCTATATTGCCTCCATCAGGTGAGTAAATATTGTTTGAAGTTTTAAAATTTAAATTCTGAAATTTCAAATAGTTCAATAATCTGTAAATGCTGTACCAATATCAGCTATAACTCAGTAATTGACATAATAATAACCAACAAACCTGAAGTCAAAAAGACGAAATAGGTCATCTTTTTTATTTTGGTTTGTTGGTTTTCTTGCACTGAAGGGGATCCAGTGTATCTTTGAAACAGCTGTATGCTGCATTATTATTTTATTTGTGCTTAAATATGTTGCTCAAATTTTCCTTATGGATCTATGATATTTTAGCTCAAAAGCTACAAGACATACATATATGGTCATAGACTAGAAAAAAAATAATAAGTATGCATTTTTATTAATTTTTTTTTTTAAATATAAGTTTTCTTTTCAAATTTAAACGCTGCCATTGCACAATATTTGTTTATTTAATTTATTTTTTTGTATTTAGAAAATTGAAACTAATTAAGGTTATAATTTCCTCAATCCTGCATAAAGTAATTATGAAATATAAAGTGTGTTAAAGATAATAAATATTAATGTATAAAGATAATAAGCATATGACAACAAAAACCAGGTTTAATTTATGTGCCATGCAGTGGACATACGTGGCATAAGGATAAGCCTTGTTTATTATTGCCTGAACTTTGTTATTAGCAGCTGATATAGAATATTGAAACTGATATTAACACCCTCACATGGAACAATTTCTAATCGGTTATCGCTCGCTTGGCCTGAAGCTCGCCAAGATCATGACACCAAACAAAGGTGTATCTCTATATTAAAAAAAAGTAGCTGACACCGACTCTGTTTGACAAATTTCTCGTTTCTTGAGATTCTTTGCTTCGTACCGCAAAAACTATTGCATATAAAAATATGAAATTTGGTACACTTGTAGAAATAGCTTCGGGGAATACGCTGAAATAAACCGTTTTTTAATATATATTGTAGTTTAAGAAATATTTAATGTTAAAGATAAAATATTTGAGCTGCTAATTTGCATCCTGGATAGACCAGCAATAGCATGACCACGAATTTTTGCAGGCGGGTACCTATATGGGTGAATTTTTGCAGGACGGAGCCCCTTTTTTTAATTTCAATGTAGTTTTTGAGATATTTTATTTTTTATGCACTTCTGAAGTGAACTTTTTTTCGTATCGTTTCACATCTAGCAATTTCTCTGTCTCGTACCGTAAAAACTATAGCATACAAAAATATGAAATTTGGTACATTTATAAAGAAATAATAGGGTAACACGTTGAAATAAACCATTTATTGATTTAAATTTTAGTTTGGCATGAAATAGCTCGTGCAGTGAGCTCATGATCAAGGAATTCAGTTTTTGGATTCCCTGAGCTAAGAAAAATCCCTGCTTTTCCCTCCTGTGGAAAATAGGCAGGGATAGAAAAGATATTTTTGAAAGTAGAATTTTTAGGAAAGATAGATATGAAACAAGCTCTGCAAGCGCAGCGAGTAGGAGACCTTGTTCCTGTAATTTTAACATCATTTCCTCTCAGAATAAATGTAGAAAATGTTAAACTTTCTTACTTGTAGCAAAGTATGGGTGAAAAAAAAGACAGAGTCCATTTGTGAAAACAAAATCTGTGTTTTATTCAAAACATCAGAGTCTTGCCTATTAGTACAGGCTAGCTGCGGTAACAAGTAAGCAGCTGTTAACATATGTACAGGTTTTGAAGATAGTAAAGACTGGCTAAGAAGTTCAGCTTAGAAAACATTAGTAGGCATCACCAACCACAGTATGTCTTTCTATTTCCACCACTTCGAAGGTCACATACTGGAACATGATTGAAACTTGGCACATTTTTGGAGATGACTAGAATGACATATTACGCATTACTGAATGACACATTGATTAAAATTGTAAAGCACTGGGTAAATTGAAACGCTTTAACATTGTAACTAACATGATCAATAACAGATCAATCGCGAACACATTTGTAATTTATATACTAACGCATTACTTGCTTTACTCAGGGTGGCCACTCAACCGGGAAAAGTCGGGGAATTTTGTGAAAATTCTGGATTTTTTTTTTTTCACTAGTCCATATAAAAACAGAACTGCCCAGTTTGTATGCCATTTTCGAAAAATTTCGCGAAGTATTACGCTGTATTCGTAACCGCTAAATAAAGGTTGCCTGTATCCATTTGATTCCGTATAAAAGCAAAAATGCGGAGTTTGTGCGCCATTTTGGACAAATGTTGCCAAGTACAGAGATGCCAACTTTTACGGATTTTCTGTAGTTTGTACAGATTTTTACTTCACCTTACTGTTTTATGGACATTACTCCCAAAACTACGGAAAATCCCGTGAAATCCATGCATCCTGCCATTCAGTTCATATTCCCTGCTTTGCTTAGAATCCAAAATGATCAGTTTGCATCCATTTTCTTCTTCTAATGATTTGATATCAGAACAATAGACCTAATTTATTTTTATAGTGCGCGTAAAAATAAAGAAATATTCTGCTAAACAAATTATATTTTGCTTAAATTATAAGATTGTGCAATTCAGTCCTTCTTTTCGGGCTTTGCTGAGAGTGCACAATTGTCTTTTTCCATCCATCTCCATCCCCTTATTATTGTACATTAGCTTAACTAAACTAGCTTATTTTCATATTTTGGTTGATTATAAAGGCTAATTTTTTAATTATTTTCACATAAATAGTACGATCGCGAAATTCAGTTTTTTTTTTCATGGGCGTTGCCGAGAGTAAGCAATTATCCTTTTCCATCGATCTCCATCTCCCTATTGTAGCACATTGACTTGACTAAACAAGATTATTTTCATAGTTTGGATGATTATAAAGGCTAATTTTTTAATTATTTTCACATAAATAGTACGATCGTGAAATTCAGTTTTTTTTCACGGCGTTGCCGAGAGTAAACAATTATCCCTTTCCATCGATCTCCATCTCCCTATTGTAGCACATTAACTTGACTAAACAAGATTATTTTCATATTTTGGTTGATTATAAAGGTTAATTTTTTAATTATTTTCACATAAATAGTACGATTGTGAAATTCAGTTTTTTTTCACGGGCGTTGCCGAGAGTACGCAGTTATCCTTTTCCATCGATCTCCATTTCCCTATTTTTGCACATTAACTTGACTAGACTAACATATTTTGATATTTTGGTTAATTATAAAGTCTAATCTTTTAATTATTTTCATATAAATAGTACGATCGTGAAATTCAGTTTTTTCCCCCTCGGGCGTTGCCGAGGGTACGAAATTATCCTTTTCCATGGATCTCCATCTCCCTATTGTTGCACATTAGCTTGACTAAACTAGCTTATTTTCATATTTTGGTTAATTTCCTAATTATTTTCACATAAATATTGCCATTTAGTTGTAATTAACTCAGTTAAGTTAGCAAAACTACATTTTGAACTTATTCTAAGGTTTTAAAATATATATTGTCAATATACGTAAAATCTTACTGATGGCCGATGCCGTTTTACTGAATACGCCTGATTTTTCTACTGATGACCCTTTTCAGAGGTTGGCATCTCTGTATATATATTATATACATTTTGCTATATTTTTTTCTATTTTAATGACATTCTTTTGACATTGCTGAATTGACATTAATTATTCAATGGCTATGATTTGTTATAGTGTAGTTATTCCATATCTTTAATAATCTCTGTCATTGTGAGCAATTTGCAATGCCCATATTTAAGGACATCAGTTTGAACTATTTCTTTTTATTGTCTTCAATGAAAACCATTAAATTATTTTAAATATTTCAGTAGTCCAATTTTACTGCATTTACATGTATTTTTTATTAAAAATGTCAACATTTATTTGTAAAACAAAAAAATATGTATTTTTTTCTCCTGATTTAATATAACTTTTTTTGGATAGTGGAGTTAAATTGTTAAGATTCTTTAATCAAATTTGTAACTAAATAGCGACGTAAGCATGTTTATGTTAAAATTACTGGTCTGGAATTTCTTTTCAATTCACCTGGAAAACCTGGAAAAGTCAGGGAATTTCAATATATGTCCAAAGAGTGGCCACCCTGATTACTGTATATTCTTACTATCTTACCATCTCTGTATCCATCAATCATCTATCAATCTACTGATCCACTGATCCTACACTTCTTTACCTCCTACTCCTTCTACTGATTCTTCCAAACCGAACTTCTATATATGCTAGGATTGGTGCTTTCCGGAATAATTTCAGAGGTCCGTCACTCAAATATGTAAATGAGTTTGTGTATGTGTCGGATATCCAGATTTGCATGAAGACTTCTGCTGAAAGAACGCTGTGAGTCATTCCTGAGAACGAGGTAAGTAAGTCAAATATAAATTGGTGCTTTTGAACAAAGCTCGGGAGAATAATGAATCAAGATAGTTTGTTTACTTTCTTCCAGCAATCGACCCCCTCATGCAATCCGTTAAATTTAACGCATACACAATAGAACTCAAAAATTGTTCTAAGAATCTTGACATGTTAACAAATGTCAAATTCCTAGTATTTACTTCAAATCTTTAAGTATAATCATTTAATATTTCAAAGTTTATATTTAAGTATAATATGTTTTGGTGTCAGAATTCAAGCACAGTATATAATTTAAAAATACATTAAGTTTGAGTTAAAACATCAAAAGAATCCTTTCTTCTTACACAATGAAGCACATTAGTAAAAATTGCTTTTATGGGATAGAAAAAGTGATGTATATTATCGTGAGAAATATAAATGGTTGACAAAACATTTTGGTTAAACACACATTTGCAACTAAACTGCTAAGTGCGAGAGTTCAAAAGTCGGGGATATAAATTACAAAAGTTTTTTGGTATTTGTCAAAACCAAATTTCATACTCAATTGACAATTACATTTTGTGCATTGAGGTAGTAGTAAATAATAATGTATTATAACTTAAAACTGAAAGATTTAAAATAAAACTCTTGAAAGGTTAAGTTTAAAGTCTACAATGTAAATAGTCCATTACAAAATTTATGAATCCCATCCTTAGTCATAGGTGAAATAATCTGCATCATTATCCTTACTACTTACAAAGTTAACTTTAACTGACTCCTTAAGAACTAAGTTTCTAAGAAAATGATATTGAACATCAATATGCTTAGTTCGGTGATTTTCAATTGGGGAATTTGAAATATTGATGACTGTCTGGTTATCACAAAAAAATTATACTTTTATTTTTGTTAAATTTTAAGCCTATTTGGTAGCATTCCTCATTTACATTTTGCATCCACGTCATTTTGGTGGCTTCTGTTAATGATATGTATTCGGCTTTCAATGTAGAATATCATACCGCCTAAAGATACCCGATCATCCCTGTTAGCTTTAAAATCCAAGTCTGAATAACAATTCAAATTAAGCTCACTAATTTTGCACCAATTTAACATGTAATTTTTTGTTTTGTCTAAATAACCCAATAACTTTAATAGGGCATCCCAATGTTTTATGCCAGGGTTCTATTGATATTGGGATAGAAGATTTACTGCACATAGCTTAAATCAGGTCGTGTACTACAAGAAATGAAACTTAAACATCCTATCAAATTTCTGTATGGAATATTTTTCATTTGATCCATTTCTGCACTAGTACCAGAACAATCTATTTTACTCAAAATATAACCTTTTGCTATCGGCAAGGAAACAATTGGATATTTAAACTGTTTAAATTTTTCACAGAGCTTTTCTATATACTGTTTTTGTGTGTATGAAATTTATGATATGATTCTTCAAATTCTATACCTAGTAGTTTTTTGATTTTCCCTAGAATATTTATATCAAACTTTTCTTCTAACATTGAAACAACTAAATCAAAATCTTTTTGAGTTTTAGAAAATAAAATGATGTCATCTACATAAACTAATATAAGCACTTTGTTATGAAAAATATAACTACAATTACACCGCCTAAGTTTTGTAAATTTCAGTTCTTTGAATATGGAATCTAGTTCCATAAACCAATCCCTACCACTTTGGTGAAGTCTGTAAATTGCCTTGTTTAGCAAACATACATAATTGTTGTACTTAGTATTTAATAAAACCTTCCGGTTATCTTATGTAAATTTTATACTTTAAGTTAGCATATAAGTATGCGTATTTGATATCTAATTGAAAATGCATCCAGCCTAGCATGCTGACAAAGATTGTGTAAAATGACCTAATCAGACTGAAATTAATGACAGGACTGAAAACTTCGTCATACGTGTCACCCAAAGGAGGCGCAGGAACTAACTCCCAGACATCTCTCATAACATTAATGTCTTCAGTCATGGCATTATTCATGGCTGCCAACTCTCCCGGTTTTTCGCTATATCTCCCGGTCTTCCGGATAAGTCGCTCAATCTCCCGGTTTTCACTCAGCTGCCCTTATTTTCCCTCTTTCTACGCAGAAATCACACGAATGTAAATCGTGACTTTCATTTTTTTCCCGTGGTGCAGTTTTCTGCTACCATGGTGTAGGAATAGATCGCGATTGACTTTTGTATTTGTATCTACTGGTTACAAAAGTAAAAAATCGGAAATAGATCACGAATATTTTGAAAATATCATGAAATGAGAAATGAAGTCACAAATTTTGAAATCTAAGTTTTCCCGTTCTTTCGTCTAAAAATCCGTTTCCCAGCTATCGTGTAATCGGCGTTTGCAAACGGAGATTATTCCCACAGCGTCACAAGAAAGATGACCAATGATTATCTAATTAATGTGGGAAAAATGCATTTGCATCGTCTAAAATTTTATTGCATTATTTTGCTTTATATACAAAACTATTGCTCAAACGTATTATTAATGAAATTAAAGTCTTTTTTGCAGCAGTATCACTTAAAACCGCATTTGTGCGTGATCTCCTTATATTTCGTTTTATTATGAAACTATTTTTCCACTTTTGCAATCTGTCATCATCGACAATAAAATCTATTGCTTAAATGTAATATTAATGAAATAATGCATTTGTGCGCTATCCTATATATATTTTGTTTAATTGTACAAATAATTTCCACTTTTGCAATCTGTCATCATTGTCAAATTTTTTTATAATTATTTCATATTTTTTACAGAAAAACTATTGTTTAAATGTAATATTAATGAAATGAAAGGCTATTTGCAGCAGTATCACAAAAAACAGCATTTATGCGTGATCCTCCTTATATTTCTTTTAATTGTGAAAACAATTTCCACTTTTGCAATCTGTCTGCATCGTCTAGAATTGGGCTGATCAAAATCTCATGGATTTTTTCATATTTTCGCACAAAAATCTCCCGGTTTTTCGTATTTGGAGGTTAGCAGCTATTCATTATTGTATTCTTTAACTTGGGGTGATTTGAGGGTGGCTTTGTTGTTTTTAAGAATAATTATTTCTACATTACTAGCCCATGACTTATTAGTTCGTTTAGACATTATTTTATTTCCTTTTTCTCTAAAGTTAAAAAGATTTTGATTGTATAGAATATTACTGTTTTTGCAAGAATTTCATGTATCATTATTGGATCTAAACCTTTTCCTACTGTCCCTACTGTACGTAATAATATACAACTCTTCTACTACCGTCAGCTCTTGGAATGGCTTCGCTATCCCAAGTGATATCCGAACAGTGAATTAGGTTGCAATCAGCAAGACAGTCCGCTTCCTCACTGTCTTCGGGGAAACCGTTGTCAGTTTCTTTACTCTCGCCTGCTTTTTTACCCGATTTCCTATCCAAACATTCCTCATCAGAGCCTATTGAATAGCGATCTGAGGTTACCTGAAAGGTGACAGTAGGGCAGTCTCTATTATCTCCATTTGGGTCTAGGGTGCTTTCCTCTGCGTCGACACTTTCCTCAAACCGGTGTTTACTCGTTTCAATAATTTTTTAATCCCCTTGTACCAGTACCCTGTAGCCTCTAGTACCTGTAGCATAACCCACCATGGTCCCTTCCTGGGCTCGCATATCTAGCTGTTATCTTGCTTGTTTGGGTTTTCCGACATAGATTTTACTACCGAAAATCTTAACGTGATCTACTGAGGGTTTCATACCATTATAAAATTCTAGTGGAGTTTTAGTTTTAAATTTATGGCAAATTCTACTTTTGATGTAAATGAAACACAATATTGCTTCTGTCCATAACTTATTGCTTAACGTACTTTCATTAAGCATTGCTTTTACACAATCCAAAGTAGTGAGATTGAATCTCTCGGAAACACCATTTTGCTGAGGAGTATATACATTTGTCCTTTCAGCATTAATATACCCTGTTTGATTATGTAATCTTTAAACTTATTATGGCAGAATTCCATGCCACAATCTGTTCTTAGACTTTTTTTATTTAACAATCTCTTCTCTAATTTGAAACTCATTAAGTACCTTAAATACATCCGATTTTTGTTTAAAAAATATACGAAAACTTCTGTAATCATGTGTGATCAACAAAAAATATCTACTTCCACCTAATGATTGTACTAGCATGGGTCCACATATATCCATGTGTAACAGTTCTAAGGTTCTAGTGGATCTTATCTTACCTATTGGTTTGTAAGAAACCCATTTTAGCTAATTTACAGTGTTTGCAGTTTAATTTTTGGAACTTAAATTTAAGAAGTCCTTTTACTGCTGTAACTTTACTTGTTTGAAACATATAATCAACGTTAAGATGACAATATTTTCTATGCCAAAGTTTGGTATTAACATTTGTTTCAGAAAATGAGCTACTCGGCTTATTTTTATAAATGTTAAAACTTTCATTGATTTGTCTCCTAACTCCCTTAGAATTTCTAAAATCGGATCTTAGTATAATACCTTTTGAAATCTGTTTGGTATTTACCTTAGTTTCTCTATTTTTTAGACGTTTGAGTTTACTATTGTTATATCTATCTTCATTTTCAGGTTTGCTATTCTTATCCTTTTGATCCGTGATATCCTTTAAGCTATCCAATTCATATTGGGCTTTAAAAAGTGCAATCCTACTTTTCTTTTAACATAGAAATATTTTTCTCCTTTTGGCGTAAAAAACCGAAGTATCCCCTTTTCTCCATGAAAAGAACAGTTATATTCTTCTAGTACTGAAGCTGCTAGAAGATTCCAATGTAATTTAGGGGAATACATCACTTTGTTCCAAATGATATCATTTTTTTTACCATTAACAATAACATACATTTTAATCATTCCGATAGCTTCAATTGGGCTTTCGATGTTACCTACTGACAGCAACATTGAAGTATCCTTCATTTCTTTGTAATTTAAAAACAATTATTTGTTGTTGCAGAAATTATACATGGTAACAGTATCTATGACCCAATTGAATTTACCAATAGGATCCATAGCAAAACTGGTTTCAATATTTGTTTTTACATTTAACTTAACAATACTAGACATACTTTTTAATTTAAGTTTAGGACAGGGTTTAGTGGATCTTATCCTACCTATTGGTTTGTAAGAAACCAGTTTTGTTTTAGCTAATTTGCAGTGTTTGCAGTTTCATTTTTGGAACTTAAATTTAGGAAGTCCTTTTACTGCTGTAACTTTACTTGTTTGAAACATATAATGGATGTTAAGATAACAATATTTTCTATGCCAAAGTTTAGTGTTAACATTTGTACCAGAAAATGAGCTACTCGGCTTACTTTTATAAATGTTAAAACTTTCGTTGATTTGTCTCCTAACTCCCTTAGAATTTCCAAAATCGGATCTTAGTTTAACACCTTTTGAAATCTGTTTAGTATTTACCTTAGTTTCTCTATCTTTTAGATGTTTGAGTTTACTATTGTTATGTCTATCTTCATTTTCATGTTTGCTATTCGTTTGATTTGATTCCTGATATCCTGTAACCTATCCAATTCATATTGGGGCTTTAAAAAGTACAATCCTAATTTTCTTTTAACATAGAAATATTTTTTTCCTTTTGGTGTAAAAAACCAAAGTATCCCGTTTTCTTCATGAAAAGAACAATTACTTTCTTCTAGTATTGAAACCTTTAGAAGATTCCTACTAATTTAGGGGAATACATCACTTCGTTCAAAATGATATCATTTTTTTTTTACCATTAACGATAACACACATTTTGATCCTTCTGATACCTTCAATTGGGCTTTCGATGTTCCCTACTACGAGCGACATTGAAGTATCCTTCATTTCTTTGTAATTTAAAAACAATGATTTGTTGTTGCAGAAATGATGCGTAGCAGCAGTGTCTACGACCCAATTGAACTTATCGGTGGCATCCATAGCAAAACTGGTTTCAACATTTGTTTTTACATTTAACTCAACAATACTAGACATACTTTTTATTTTATGTTTAGGACAGTTTATCTTTAAATGACCTATCTTTTTACATATATAACAAGGTCCTATTTATGCCTTTTTAATTTTAGGCTTAGCTTGAAAATTTCTTAATGAATTACACAGAGAAACATTTTTACTTTTACATGATACAGAGTATGCGGAATTTACACTTATGTTGAGGTCCCGGCTTTGCTGCCTCAATCAACCTTCTTCTGCAGAAAGTTCAGCTTGTATCTTTTTTAGAACAAAGTCAGCGTCCGCCCACCTGTATATTATACCTTGGTATACATCTGGAAGATACCGGATCGCTTGGAAAGCCACATAGAGTTCCTCTATAGGATGATTAACGTCTTAGTTTAGTAAGAGCTTTCTTTAGACGTGCACAGAATATATGGCATGCACAGGATATGGAAGAACTTTTTGAGCAGTCGCACTTAATTTGCTTTTGTTGGGGACGTCAAAATGGTTTTTCAACTTTTCCCATACATCAGCAGGATCATCTGAAATGCTGATCAACTCTTGATATTCTGGTGGTGATAGTCCATAAAAGGGCTTAGATAGAGCTTTGTCATGTTGATGCATAAATTCCTCCTGGTCCCGCCTGGATGTTGTTTTGATGATTGGCTTAACAATTCTTTCAATGAATCCATAACAGCCTTTGGCTTTCAGGGCAAATGCCAAGCAGGTACTCTAAGTTGCATAATTGTCTCTGGTGAGTAATGGCATTTTGATTAGCTCAATGATTCAGTAGTACGTTTTTTCAACTTCTTTTAGCTGAATTTGCTTTCACTAGGATGGGCACACTTCAGTGGCCCCCATCCCCAAGTAGCACAGGCACGTTCACAGCACATACAGATTTAGTACTATGAAAATGTTTCGATCACGTACTACGGGCACGTACACAGTATGTACTGTGGATACGTACAGAGCACGTTCTAGTAGCACGTGCCGAATGACGTCTATCTGTCACAGCAAAACACCGTCGAAAAGTACGTACAGAATTGGTGCTATAACACAACTTTTTCACGTGGTATAGCACGTCGAATACTATTGTTCAGAGAACTTTTATAGTACTATAGATAAGCACGTGTTTCTAGAACCATTTGATAACGTTATATTGCACGTCGAATAAGCATGTTAAGACACCTAGATTGGACCCCCCCCCCCCCCCCGTGTTTCTAGAACCATTTGATAACGTTATATTGCACGTCGAATAAGCATGTTAAGACACCTAGATTGGAACCCCCCCCCCCCCCCCCCCCCCCCCCCGGAGATTGGTAAGGCACGTGACTTGACACACGCAAAACCAATAATGAACTGGTTTATGACGTACAATGATGAGCAAATCAAGATATATACACCTACGTATGTTTCGGAAATTAATTGGATTTCCGTCTTCAATGTAAAAAGTATTTTTACACTGAAGAAAATCCAGTTAATTTTCGAAACGTACTATGTTTATTAATCTTGATTTGCGCTGCATTTTACGTTGTAAACCAGTTCATTTTAACAGAAATGGTGTTAGGGTTTTTTATAATTAACTGTCACTAATTTACATGTCTAATATATGTATATATGTGTGATGTGCTTCCAAGTGGAGGTTAAAACTACGATCTTCAAATTTGATTAACTTAATTAATCTCTCCCCACTTCTTTAAATCCTATGATAATGTTAAATATTTGTTTCACTTTACAAGTCAAAATTATGTAAATGTCACATTAAAATTTAAATAATGACTTATTTCAGAATGCAGAAAATCAATCAAAATTAATATTTTGAAATAATATGTATGCAAATTATTACTTATGTTCTTTTACTCAGATATAAATAAAAGCCTCAACTTATCTATTATTTTCCTGTTATTCAATTTTAAAACATTTTTCTGTAACGTTTACACATTTTATAAGATAAAAAAATGAATAAGTAGCAATATTAATCAATCAAACATTTAGTTAAATGTGTCAAAGATTTTCTTGCACAAAATTTAAATGTTGTCTTTTGATTCTCAGGGATGGACATTTTTGTCATCATTTTATTTAATTCATCCTATAAATATTAACATTTGAAGAATACCATTCATAGAAGTTATTTCCAAAGGGACAAAACTTGATTGAAGTGAAAAAATAATTTAGGTCCCAGCTTCTTCTTACAATTCTATTGTATTTGAGTTTGATAATATCTCCAGGCCCCTAAATACCTTCCACACCACCGATTGAAGTTGTCCAGTCTTGATTGAAATAAATTTAATCAGGGGAAAGCTAATGCTTAGAAAAAAAAAATTACTCAAACAGCTGTCAGGAATAATCCACAAACACACGCAGAAAAGAATTATTTTCCTATTTAACAGCATACAAGGTTGATTAAAATTATCAACCAATTTAGGAGGCCTTCAAATCAAAAACTAGCAATAATGAAGGCAAGAACTGCCTTTGCCTCTAAAACTGGATGATAGTTTTAATCAATGTTTTATGGTATTAAAGTAAAGGTATTTTTTTTTATAGTGGTGAATATTTTAAGCTGCTCACATTGGTTTTGTAAACATTGTAGGCTTATCTTCTTCAAAGAAAGGTATGCCTTTGGCACGGGATCAGTCTTCTTCCAACAATGTCATGTTCCCTAGGGTGTCTGTCCACAAGGCATCTTAGTTCAGCATTCTCAAGCATCTTGGTTTCAGTTTTTTTTTTCCAATTGACAAAATATAAATATCACATTCACTAGCAACTGATTCATTAAGTAGATTGAGTAGCATCATAACTGCTCTTTAGCATGTATCTAATAATTTTTTAATTGTTGATCTCGATCCACCTGGATCACACAAATGAAGTGAGGCTCAGGGATGTATCTACAGTAGTCGGGGTTTCCACCACTCAGAATTTCCGACCACCACTCATCCAAAAAAATATACATATTATAATTACATTTAAAAAAAGTTATATTCAATTTTATCAAATGTTTTTGTTTAATATAAAAGTATACAATACGAATACTGTTTATGTGTGCGAATTAACGTAAAGCTTGTTTCGAAATTTTATATTCTCAATTATAATTGTTCTGGAAATCAACCACCACTCACATTTCTCTAGATACATCCCTGGAGGCTGTATATTGGAATCTTTTTAACTAGCCTAACAATTAAAGAGGATATAAATAGTTAGGGGGTGTAAATAGTTTTTTCCAAAGTTGAGACCTCGCTAAATTTTTATCTTGTACCTGCTAATGGTAGATTCACTGCCTTTCATAAAAATTTTTAGGCAAGTTTTAAAGATACAAATATATAAAAATATGATGCGTTGTAATATAGGATAATATTCAAGACAGCTATAGCCATCATTTCTGTGCACACCACCAAAAAATACAATGGTATGTCCATCATTTACATGGAAGCATTAAAAATGTTAAACAGTTACCAGCTGTATAACAGAAATTTAAAAAAAAAATTATTTTAATCAAGAATGAATTTCAAAATTTATGTAATGACTCTTTTTAAGTTGCTTGAACACCAAGGGCTGAAAAAAAAAATCATATTAATAAACTTTTAAATAAAAAGATGAGAAAATGTTTACATAGTTTTCATTTTTATTAAGGTACAATAAGCATGTGTATATTTTGGTTTAACAGAATATGAAAAAATCAACTATTTTAAACATTTTAATATTTTTTCAGATTCTTGACAAGGAAGAGCTCCTTTGCATTCCTTTAGAAAAGTACTCATTCTATATTCTAGTTGAAAAGAGTTCTGAAAAAAAAAAAGAAAAAAAACTATAATAAAATTAAAGAATTCATTAACTATAACAAATTAACAATCACACTGTCAACTTTGTTTAAATTATAAAAAATACAAAAGCCATGAAAACTGTTTAGAAATGTCCTATTTCAAAAATGGTCTTTCACAAAGTTAAAAATGCAATTATTAAAGTATAAGCAAGCCTGGACTTATGTTATTGATTCGATCATAGACATACTACTGTAATCAAAAAGTATTCAACCTTATTTCCTTTCATGTAAACTAGTGCGAACTCTGTGGCAGGGCAGTGTCAGCAGATACATTTGACCTTAATGGGCATGCATGAATTCTTTCATTACTGCTTGACTTAGTTACAACCAAGAAGGCAAGCACCTGGGTTTGTTATGTTTTTCATACTTACTGTATCTCCATCTTGAACCACAATGAACTAACGTGTTGAGCAACACCATTCAGCAAGTCTTGTAAAAATCTTGATGCCGAGTCTGAAACAATCAGGAAGATTTTCTAGCACGCTTTCAGGAATAATGCTATGGAGATGACACAAAAGTCTGGTGCAATTGTTTCAAGGATGAACAAACGTCTGTTCATAATGATCACAGTTCAGGCATGCCATCAACAAACAGGAATCTTGAAATTATGGAAGGTGTTTGTGCTTTGGTGATGGAAAACTGTTTTCTATTAACTTTTAGAAAAATTGAAAATGAACTTTGAAAATCTTACTGGTTAGCAAGGTTAATAGAATATTAACAGGTTGTCTTGTTCGCTATTCCCCCCATGGTAACATTTCTAGATGAACTGTGACGTCACTGCTAGACCTTCCAATCTGTAAACAAGCGGCACTTCGTAGAAAAATGTTGGATAATTGTGGAAAATAAAAGGGGGGGGGGGCGAAGGTATCATCTGGAATTTTATGCTAAAAGAAACAAAGGCTATTTTTATCATTTTATTCGAAGACGATTTCTTTTTTCTCCGAAATTTGTCTAATACTTATGTGGAAGGTAGCTTCAAACTAAAAAGATTCCATTCAACGTTTGCTTTAAAATAAATACGGGTAATTGTGTCATTTTAATGAGACTGTAAATATATTTTGTTTTTACAAAATTATTCATAAAATTACAGTAGTTTCTTTTAACTTATGAATATCCCTTTCTTGAACAAAAACCATTTTTATTGAATCGAAACTACTCTGTCGTACTCAGGATGAAGGCCTGCAATTTGACGGATCAAGATATAAATGCCATAACAAAAACTTTATTAACAAATTTACTAACAAAAAAAAATTCTTAACAAACTACATTTGACGTGACTAATAATTATTATTGCAATGGTTTGATAAAATATGTGTTTTTAAATTTAAATCAATTACTGTTTTTTCTTCAGATGATTTTGAAAGTTTCCTGACTTTATCTCAAATCCGGACAATATATTTTTTCAAAAACATGTAACATTTTTTAACTACACAAAAGCTATGCATTGCCTGAAAATATTTATTCTAATTTATACTGCATTATTCATGCCTGTAAACCTCGGAAATACAATCAATATTTAAATGACGACTGATTTGCCCCATTTAGATTAGAAATATATATTTATATCCTCAAACCGATTCCCATAACGCACCTAACAACTATTGGCTCTTCTCTGACCATTCAATTATCTGTCAACACAGCATTCAGTAATCTTTGTATAAATTTCTCTTATGTTAAAATCTTAATAGCTTCCCCTCTCATCAAAAATTTGCTATTTCTTTTCATATCGACAGAATTTATTTTCGTAAACTTCACATTACTATGCATATACTGTTTTATTTTATTCTATATTGCTTGCATACAGTTACTATTGGATAAATATTTAAATAGTTTTCGATCAAAGTTTCTCAGTTTTTCTTGTCTGTCAGAAAACGGGTCTAGCAGTGATGTCACTCGTCTTTCTTTCCGGGGACAAGTTTTTCCACGAATGAGACAACCTTATATATAAGATATTCTACGGACCTTGACTGGTCAGCACATTTTTTTTAAATTTTTTATATTTGCATTATTATTCTCAAACTAAAGTAAATATATAACTGTAAAGCAAATACTACTCCATTTATAACATTACCTGTAACAAATAAGCAAGCATATCCACAAGTTTTAGGGGCAAAAACAAAGTTTTTTCGAAAGGGCAAATGAGACAGAGCCGCCACTCCAACAAAGGTAGAAAATGTCTGTCAACAAAAAAAATTTTCCTATGTAAATAAAAGCAAAAAGGAAAAGATTACTATTTAATTATATATATATACATAAAATATATTTGTATTTGGCAATAAAAGTATGACGGAAAACAAATCTGATGTGGTCAACATATGGTTTCCTTTCCATTATGCAATGACTTCACTTTTTTACAGTTGCAATAATATATACAGATTCATAGCACAAAGTTTGGGCTTTGAATTGTACATTCACATTTGGCACTTTTCTTGATGACAACATGTAAATATACAAGGTGATTATAAAAAAAAACTTTGCAGATATATGAGCCCTTAGCGATCATACCGTTCCAGGAAATGTAAAGAAATTTTGGATGCAGGTATTTTAAGGTATGCGCTCAAGAATAATGTGAAAAAACAACAGTCCTGCTCTCACAGTTAGGGTTACAGTAACACAATTTTGAAATTTTCAAATTGCAATACCTACTTTTTTTTAATTGGAATGGGATTTTTACAGTGAAAAACCATAAATGGACTTGAAACGGTATCTGCAACACAAAATACGTCGGAGCTAGGCAGACTAAGAAAAAAGTGAAAACAACAAATAAGATCAGACCAGTGACAGAAAAACAAAACATTTTATTGTATATCATAAATTTTCTATGTGCTCGCCTTCACACACGATGACACTTTACATGCAACAGATGGTGGATAACACTGAAGCACATACCATGGCAAGAGAAATCTGTTGAACCTCATATGTGATGGTATCTTTCAAATGAAATAGAGTTTGCGGATTGCCTGTATACTCTTCGGATTTCATGTATCCCCACAGCCAAAAATCCACTGGAGTGAGATCGGGGGACCTGGGTGGTCACGGAAATATGAAATGGCAGGAGATAATTTTGTCACCAAATTGTTGTCAATAAACATTTCATAGAAGATCCCACATGTGGTGGAGTGCCATTTTGCATCCACACGACATCAGATAGGGCATTTCACTCATTGCAATTCAGGAATGATGTAATTGGTTAACATTGCTTCATAGCGGTCAGTCACTCGTTACTGTACACGTACATAGGCCTGCAACAGTAACCTCTTAAGGTGCTTGTTATCCCGCACTACACAGTCACTTTTACGTGGAGTAACGCAAGTGAGACTACCCCATCATGGTGATTTTGGTCAGTCCAATGCATTCAGAATTCCCATTACCAGTCAAGGAGAAATGTGCCTCGTCCGCCCACAGAATGCATAAAGGCCATCTGTTATCGTCACACCGGATGAGGAATTCATTAGCAAAATCTAAACCTAGTTGGTTATCATCCACTTGTGCAACATCTGGACACGCTGGAACAGATACGGAAACATGTGGAAAAAAGAGCACAGAATCTTGCGGACCGTAGAATTCGGCAAATCCAGCATCTGTGAAACACCATGTGCACCTGCAATATGACCTTCGTTTATTGTCTCATGCACTTCTGCAACAACCTTGACAGGAATGAAATGTCGTCCAGACCGAGATCGATCGCATGTGCAATCAGTTTCTTCAAATTTGCGCATCAAGTCCCGTACAGCTTGCACAGAACACAGGCATCATCATAGCCAATGGTTTGTGCGATAGACACGTGATGTCTCTGCGACATTTTGCTCATTCAGGTAATACAGCTTTACCATTTCACCTCGCTGTTTCACTGTAAGCGTCATGTTGGTCAAGTTAAAGTGCAAGAAAGCAAGCAGCACTCAAATCACAATGCCTTTTCTTTCTCAAGGCGATGACGTCAACCATGACGGTGTCTTACACCAAACTTGGAAATCTGCATACCTTGGTCTCTTCTCCTTTCGAAGGAGATTCAGCAGGCTGGGTTCTGAGCCGAACACACAGTGTGAAATGTGACGTCAATGGAACAAAAATTCGTGTTCTGGTGAGCGCCACAGTTGTTATGATTTTTTTTTAGTCTTTGCTTAGCACAGGCATTTTTCATGCTGCAGGTACCGTTTCAATGCCATTTATGGTTTTTCACAGTGAAGATCACATTCCAATAAAAAAAAAAAGCAGGTGTTGCCATTTTAAAATCTTAAAATTGTGTCACTGTAGTGTAACCCTAACTGTGAGAGCAGGACTTGTTTTTTCACATTATTCTTGAGTGCATACCTTAAAATACCTGCATCCAAAATTTCTTTCCACTTCCTTGAAAGGTATGAGCTCTAGGGGCAGCATATATATCGGCTAAGTTTTTTTATAATCACCCTGTACTTCAAAGTATCAAATTAACTCATATTTCATGCAAATCCAACTTGACAATTAGAAAAATTGACAGTGTTCGATCAAAGTAGATAACCATCTAATCATTCATTCTGTATAAAACGTGAAATGCAAGGATAAATGAATAAAGTAATACTAATACCACAATGTTGTTAGTATTGAATTAATATTAGGTAATTGAAGTTTTATCAAATTTCACATAATATAATTATAATTTCATTTCAACACTATATCAAATATCTCAAGGAATGCCTATAAAAAATTTCTCCAGTGACCAATATGAAATATCTTTAAATTTAAGCAAAATGACATATTCTGGATCAATCCGATTTGAAAAGATTCTTTGTCAGACTCTTAGCAGGAATTTTATGTTAATAAACACAAGTAAGGAAAGGTATGAGCTTTTAATGAGATAGAGACACAAAAAAATCGTAAAAATGGAAGAACATTTTCCTGATTGAATGATTAGACAGTTATGAATATAATTATACAGCAAAATGAAATAAATGCTATACAAAAAGGTCCTGCAGCTTTTCAGATACACCTTGAATATGGATGCTACAGCAATTTATTGTTAGACTCAAGTAATCATGGACAGTGGAAGAAACAGGAATCGGAATATATGAAATACCTTGATGATCTTGTTCCATATGGTGATGGGAAAAAATGCTCAAATTTACAATCAGATGATCATTCTTGGATTTAAGAGATAATTTTTCCTACTTTAATTGTATTTTTTTAACCATGATATGTAAGAAAATTAAGAATTTTAGTACAAATTTAAGTAGTTTCAAGATCCTTAAAAATCAAAACCAGAAGCTTTTAAGGGCAGCAAGTACCCTGTTTATGATTCCTGCCAGTTTATCTTTTATAAGAAAGTCTGAAAGCAGATTTATGGTAAATGACAAATAGCTTGAAATGCAATATGAAAAGATGAAGTAGCATACCTGCCAACCTCAAAATGTTGAAATTAGTACAATTGACATCTAAAATTAGTACAAAATTAGAGTACAATTTTCATATGCAAAAACATTAGGCAATACAACTGAGGAAATTAATGAAATTAACCTTTATTGTACCTTGATATAGACATTCAATTAATTTTCAACACTGTAACATAAAAATGACATCTATTGGCCAAGAATTTGATTGCTAGAGTTTTTAAGCATGTCATAGGTGTGACTTTGCATTTTTTAAGAATTTGTCATCATATTTTTGCTCGTAACATTTTCCTCTTTGCATGGTCTTAATTAACAAATTTTCTAAATTTGCATCAGACATCGAGCTACGAAATTGTGTCTCATTTTTCTTTATTTGACTAAACATGCGTTCGCATTCAGCATTTCCATGTAGCAGTTAAAATTGATAACATAACTCTGCCAAGCCTATCGTATTTTAAAGCACCATTTGCCAATTTTATGTAAGACCATTTAGTATTCCTCTTCAATATGTTCTGGTATATCACCTACCTGAAACACAGAAAACTGAGCATGCAGCTTGTCTATCGCTTCTTCTTCACTCACTATCTTTGATATGCAACATAATAGGGAATCTGTGAATTGGTTACAACTGACCATCATTGCTATTACTTCCGTCAGTTGCAATAGAGAATGGAGTCAACTTTAGCAAGTCCACCAATAATTCCTTTCCACTCGAAGCCATTTTATTCAGAACAGCACTAATCTTTCTTTCCACACTCATAATTTTTAGCAGTCTCACAGCGAGTGAACATTTTTTTGAAAAATGGTCCATCATGATCAGCAACAGAAATAGGAAGGTTATGTTCAATAATGAATGCAGTAAAAAGGCATTCTGCTTTAGTAACATCGTTATCTCCAGTTGTTTGATGAAAAAAAGATCCAACATTTGAATTCTTTTCAAAATTAAATGCAAAATCAAAACGTTTTTGAAACGCACGTGTACTTTTACATCGTTTAAGCCGCCATGTGAAATGCTTATATCACTTGCACACAATGAACAAAAGGCAAAATGCACACCTTTGCGAGACTGCATAATACAGGAAAACTCCTGAATGTAGGATTGTTTAAACACTTGGGAATATTGTTCAGGCTTTACTTTGGACATTTTGCCACAAGACACGATCACTATAAGTGAATTACAGAGGGTTGGATCCACATACGTAATTTTAGATGCAAATGGCACCACGGCGACTGTGTTGTTTACTCCGTGAGGCGTTGCCACACAACTTGTTTAAAACCATCCAAATTATCTTGGAAGCCACGGCAGCTGTGTTGGTTACTCCGTGAGGCGTTGCCACGCAACTTGTTCAAAACTATCCCAAATTATCTTGGAAAAACTCTACCGAAAAGTACCCGAATTTGCGCACATCGGTTCAATTTGGCAACATTGATATAGAATTTATGGATTTTATGTTGTTGCCAAACTTAGTGATCTTTTTTTAGCAAACTGGAAAAAAAAGCCCAATATTCCCTAAAACCGGCAACACTAACGCAATTAATGTTTTTCCGATTTTCAAGTTGATGTTACCAAAACTAGCGATTTTCTACTAAAACTAGTGGTTTTCCGCCAAATCTAGCACAGTCACTAGAATTCGCTAACCTACGAATAAAACTATTAAATTCATACATTTTTTGATTATTTCGTATAATCGTAAAAATGAAATAAATTTCATACATTGTGATAGACAAATCGTACAAGTTGGCAGGTATGAAGTAGTCTTTTCATAACACGTTAAGCGCTGAGCCTATTTTGTTTTCTTTTCCATTCAAGCTGCAATATGCTGGCTAGTCTTTGAGTTCCTACTAAATACTTCATCAGTTCTAAATGCTCATATTTTATTTTAAAATATAACCAAAAATAATACGAGTATCACAGAATTTCAAAAGAAATTAGCTGTCTTATCTTTCACATTGTTGCTATGAAGGAATTCCAAGTAGAAATATTGCAATTATACACCTCAAATATCTTGTCACAAATTACAACAAAGATCTGGAAGAGCATCGAAAGTTCAAAGATATTGTAAAAAATGCTACGAAGACAATGCACATGATTTAGAAGAGATATTGCCAGAAAATTGACGAAACAAGTGACAACATTCTGTGAAACCTGCACAGGACAACTATTTATGTGTATCCAGTGTTTCAACAATACCTATTAAAATAATTTTTCTGATAAGAAGTAATATTTATATACATTTTTTATAATATTCAAACTATTTAATTTTTAATTAAGAATATAATTTTTTTAATTATATATAGTCAGATCAATGGTGACGAACACGGCTTAAACGGAAAGTATATTGACAATCACTGGTGACTGATGCAGCACTCAGCATGTTAAATGATTTATTTTTAATTGTGTGATTTTATAAACAGGAACATAATTTATTTTTACAAATTAAACATTTAAATAATTACATTTGTAAACACGAAGCTGTAAATTGGAAAAGGCTGTATTCAGAATTTTTCATATGAGAGATTTTGCTACTCATTAATTTCAATCATAAAGAAAAAAAACAAACATCCAGAAGTGATCAACTAAGATTGTTTCAAAATTTCTTAATGGCAGTGTTTGCATGAATTTTTTTTTTCTAGAGGATAAAAACACCCTTTAAGGTAATTAAGATAATTCAAATTCAATTAAATAGTTTCTATTTGTTGCTTCAGTTATTGTAAACTGCTAAACATGTCCATAAACACACACACACACTGATAATTTGTAATCCCTGATACTTTAAAAGGACATTTTTTTTATAAAATACTAAAAAATTTCAGCAAATGAGTATGTGTAGCAAATGAATATGTGTTTGGCAACAAGTATATAATTCACCTCTGGTGTCTTCATAATTGTCCACAAAGTTGTGCCTTAATATTCACCCCCCTCTGGTGTCTTCATAATTGTCCACAAGTTCTGAAAACACCACCTCAGTCACCGGATTTAAACCCAATAGAACACATTTGGAGAGAACTGGAGGTTAGAGTACGAAGACATGACATTAAAATGAGAAGCGAACTAAAAACAGTAATGATCGAAGAATGGAGGTACATTGATGCAGAAATTACAAAAAACTAGTAAACGCTATTCACAGATGTTAAAAAGCTGTTGTGGATATAGAAGTTATCCTACTAAGTACTAATTTACAACAATATTATAATATTTACTGTATGTAGAGATTTTTTTTAAACTCTAGGTACGAAGAGTTTTGTGACGTAACTTTTTGATTATTAATTTTTTTTAAAAAAAGTTTTACTATGTATTTAAAATATTTTATACATAGTAAAACTATGTATAAAATATATATAGTTTTGTTAAGAACACGTTATAGATATCATTAAAAAATTCCCATGCTGAAATATTAATTTTTATTAATGGATAGAGCAGTACTTCTTTGAAATTCGTAAGTTTACGAACAATTTTGGGAGCCACCTGTTTCTTCCTCTTAGATGCACATAAATAACTGTGAAATATGGAATGAAAAGTAGAAGATATCGCATTTGGTTTTGCCTAAGTTTTATGGTCGATTTTTCTTAATTTGGCAGAAATTTGTTTTAAACTCCGGTTATAATTAGTAATACAACTAATTAGTAATTTGAAATAAAATCACTTACCTTCAACAGATAACTTCAGTTGCCGTAGAACCAACTCCAAGGTTATTATATCTATGCAGAAAATGCACGTAAGTTATTTGTGCTTTTAAGATGTGAAAACAAGAAAAACCTTAACTAGATAACTAACCTAACTTTATATTAACTAGATTTGAAATGAAATCACTTACCTTCAACAGATAACTTCAGTGGCCGTGGAACCAGTTAATGCGCGCGCGCGCGGGAATCCAACTCAACGACAAATAACAAATTCAAATTTGTAAACACGGAATAAGTGTTGCCAGATACCAACTAGAAATTCTGAAAAGGATTCTCCAAAGATGCATATATTTTATTTTATTTTTTAACGAACGTTACATTCATGTAGAAGCATATTTATATTAAGAACTACAACTAATTAGTAATATTTAACTGTAAAAGAAAATCTTATGGATGAAAATAAAATTTTGAAAAATAATTTGGGGACTGTTTCCGAAATATCTCAGAATTCAATTTTTCTAGCTACAAATTTTCCAGTTCAAACATAATTATATTTACCCAAGTTACAACAATAAATATATTCAATAAACACGAGGAGAACCATGTTTATTGATGTAACTTTTTTTAAATCATGTGTTATACCACAGCCGGTCTACATCGTGTGTAGACCGGCTGTGGTTATACTTTTGAACTGATAATTTAGAACATTAGTGGTGTCTGCAATGGAGGGGGGGGGGGGGTATTTGGGGATTGTGTCTCCTCAAGAATCCATCGAACCCACTGAATTTTATAGAAACGATATATGGGGAAAATGGTAAACAAAATATTTGGAAACTGCCACTCCCCCCGTACACACATACAGAGAGAGAGAAGCAATTTCTGTCGAAGCTAATGTAGAAATTCAGGAATATTTTAATCTAATCACATATTCCGTATTACGACAATTTTATAGTTTAATTTTTTTGTAGGTTATTTAAATATAATTTTTTTTGTGTGAAGTGTGAACTCGCCCGTCTACTGCACACGCAGAGACAGGGAAAAGAGGGTGATAACTACTCTAAAAGTGACACAAACATGTTCAATACGTCTTATATTGTAACTTTTTGCTAAAACCCTAAAAATTAGAAATTTTTTAGAAAACTATATTTTCTAATTTGGTGTTACGATTCATAATAAGAGAACCCGTCCGCTTATGAAGGTCGAATGACTACAAAAGACGACTTTTTCAATTGCTTTTCACAGCTTATTGTTCATATGCTTGGAACACTAATTATATTTGCCAACTGTCATTCTATGGCAAATTAACCATTTCAAAGAAACAACTAACATCACATATGAGTAGTTACATTCTTTAGTATATGAAAGGACCGAAATCAGAACTTTGTGTGGTCACCTTTGTTTCCTGTAATGAACAGAATACGATGTGACATACTTTTGTCAATGAGAAAATTGCAGTAGTCGCTTAAAATGTCTTTGCACAAGGGCCACATGTACTTTACTGCGTCAATCAAAGATTCGAAATTTGATGGGATTTTTTTTGCTGAATTTTCGATAGGGTTTTAGTCGTGCCAGTCAAGCACGTTTATGTATTTCCTCTGCAGGTAATCCTATACTACACTTGATCTGTGGCATGAAGTACCATCATGCATGTGCATCTGTGCACTTGCATATGAGTTACTAACTTTTTTCGTAACATATTCATATAAATAGAACCATTCATGGTAGGGCCTCTCGGCTAAAAGAACAATAAAGCAGTACCTAAAGCTGACATAGCACCCCACATCACCTGACTTGGCGATGTTTCACTACGATAACAATGTATTTTTCATTAAACTTTTTGCCTTTGGTCATACAACATGATTTTGAGTGAAGCAAATTGACACAAAGTTGATTTATAGGAAAACAGAGCTTGACACCAATCTTGAACAGTCCACGTTTTGCAAAGTAAAGTCTCTTTTTATCATTATAGCGTTTAGTTTACATTCATGAGACGTCGGGAAACAGCGCTAATACTAATATTATATCCTTTTGAATGTAGAAAAGACTTTATTTTCGTGTACGAACTCTTGAGAGAAAGCATAACAATTCGCCGTATAATGTTGTTACCGGATGGGCTTGTTTATTAGAGCACCCACTTCATCTTGCATCCACTTCATCACCTGTATCTTGATGTTTCGTGATAATGTTATAGATATCAGTCATTCTAACATTCACATTTCTGCTATCTCAGACTGAAAACCAGAAGAAAACTGACCCTTGAACTTTTGCCCCCATCAACATATGTCTCTGTAAGATGATGCAACACCGCAGGAAGCAATACTGTCAGTGAATACGAATAGGTGGTTTACAATTTTCGCAAATGACTGTATTTCAGATCATTTCCTAGGGATATTGAGGATCAAAATACGGTTCTCTGTGATGAAATCAAAATTTCGGTTAAAATGTATATAATTTTTACCTTACCATAAAAGGAAAAGCGCTCTTTCAAAAAATTAAAAATTTCACATTTCAAGATATAACACATTCAAAGTGATCACTTTTCGGAAAAACTAAGGTTTCAAATGCGAGATAAATCGTAAACGAGGCTTTTAAGAAGTATGCTCAACGAAAATAATCTTGTAAAGAAATGCATTCTTCCTGAATATTGAAACTTCATGAATTACATCCTACGGCTATAGAAAAGAGAAAATTAAAATTAAAAAATGATTTCGGTTTCGTTTCACACCAAAATCGAAAATTTTCCTTCCCAATTTGATAGGGCAGAAAATTTATAGATTTCATACTACAAGAATACATACATATATCTAGTGGTATAACTAGAGATTTTGTCAAATATCCCTGATTTGTATTCTAAACCTTTTCTATACAATATCCGCCGTAGAATAACATAATAATAATTTAAATTAAAAATAACTTCAATTTTTATTAATATATTTTGTTCCATTTTCGAAGTTTTTCGATTAAAATCACATTTTTAGTCCTTTTCATAGGCAAACTAATACCTTTCCAGTCCAATTTTGATATCGAGGTTATTCTATAGATTCTATACTAAAATACAGCATCAGATAAATAGGTTTGAACAGTTAATTCCTGGAAAAATGTATGGATCGAAAACGCGATTGGACGAGATTATATAACGCCCTATACAAAATAAAAAAAAATTGAAAAATATTAAATACCCTATTTTGTTCTACGTATATTGTCTTGAAAAGAAAATACATTCCCTCGGAACATTTTTCATAAAAATACTCCGGTACTTACACAAAAACAAAGAAAAAAAACAAAAAAAAAAGGAAAAATTAAGCACCCTATTTTGTTCTACGTATAGTATCTTGAAAAGAAAATACATTCTCTCGGAACATTTTTTAAAAAAATACTCATGCACTTTGACAAAAACTTTCGATGTTTATCGACTGAAATCCCGTTTTCAGCTCTTTTTCACGGGCAAACTAATACCTGCCTGGTACCATTTCGATATCAGGGATGCACTATGTATTCCACACTAAAATAATACATCAAAAAATTATGTTTCAACATTTAATTTCTCCAAAAAACTATAGGTTAAAAATGCGATTTTACGCGATTGTGATCATAATCTTCACACCCTAAAGTAACAAAGAAAAAAAAAGGAAAAATTAAGCACCCTATTTTGTTCTACGTATAATATCTTGAAAAGAAAATACATTCTCTCGGAACATTTTTTAAAAAAATACTCATGCACTTTGACAAAAACTTTCGATGTTTATCGACTGAAATCCCGTTTTCAGCTCTTTTTCACGGGCAAACTAATACCTGCCTGGTACCATTTCGATATCAGGGATGCACTATGTATTCCACACTAAAATAATACATCAAAAAATTATGTTTGAACATTTAATTTCTGGAAAAAACTATAGGTTAAAAATGCGATTTTACGCGATTGTGATCATAATCTTCACACCCTAAAGTAACAAAGAAAAAAAACAAAGAAAAAAAAGGAAAAATTAAGCACCCTATTTTGTTCTACGTATAATATCTTGAAAAGAAAATACATTCTCTCGGAACATTTTTTAAAAAAATACTCATGCACTTTGACAAAAACTTTCGATGTTTATCGACTGAAATCCCGTTTTCAGTTCTTTTTCACGGGCAAACTAATACCTGCCTGGTACCATTTCGATATCAGGGATGCACTATGTATTCCACACTAAAATAATACATCAAAAAATTATGTTTGAACATTTAATTTCTGGAAAAAACTATAGGTTAAAAATGCGATTTTACGCGATTGTGATCATAATCTTCACACCCTAAAGTAACAAAGAAAAAAAACAAAAAAAAGGAAAAATTAAGCACCCTATTTTGTTCTACGTATAGTATCTTGAAAAGAAAATACATTCTCTCGGAACATTTTTTAAAAAAATACTCATGCACTTTGACAAAAACTTTCGATGTTTATCGACTGAAATCCCGTTTTCAGCTCTTTTTCACGGGCAAACTATTACCTGCCTGGTACCATTTCGATATCAGGGATGCACTATGTATTCCACACTAAAATAATACATCAAAAAATTATGTTTGAACATTTAATTTCTGGAAAAAACTATAGGTTAAAAATGCGATTTTACGCGATTGTGATCATAATCTTCACACCCTAAAGTAACAAAGAAAAAAAACAAAGAAAAAAAAGGAAAAATTAAGCACCCTATTTTGTTCTACGTATAATATCTTGAAAAGAAAATACATTCTCTCGGAACATTTTTTAAAAAAATACTCATGCACTTTGACAAAAACTTTCGATGTTTATCGACTGAAATCCCGTTTTCAGTTCTTTTTCACGGGCAAACTAATACCTGCCTGGTACCATTTCGATATCAGGGATGCACTATGTATTCCACACTAAAATAATACATCAAAAAATTATGTTTGAACATTTAATTTCTGGAAAAAACTATAGGTTAAAAATGCGATTTTACGCGATTGTGATCATAATCTTCACACCCTAAAGTAACAAAGAAAAAAAACAAAAAAAAGGAAAAATTAAGCACCCTATTTTGTTCTACGTATAGTATCTTGAAAAGAAAATACATTCTCTCGGAACATTTTTTAAAAAAATACTCATGCACTTTGACAAAAACTTTCGATGTTTATCGACTGAAATCCCGTTTTCAGCTCTTTTTCACGGGCAAACTATTACCTGCCTGGTACCATTTCGATATCAGGGATGCACTATGTATTCCACACTAAAATAATACATCAAAAAATTATGTTTGAACATTTAATTTCTGGAAAAAACTATAGGTTAAAAATGCGATTTTACGCGATTGTGATCATAATCTTCACACCCTAAAGTAACAAAGAAAAAAAAGAAAAAAAAAAGGAAAAATTAAGCACCCTATTTTGTTCTACGTATAATATCTTGAAAAGAAAATACATTCTCTCGGAACATTTTTAAAAAAAATACTCATGCACTGACAAAACTTTTGATGTTTATCGACTGAAATCCCGTTTTCAGCTCTTTTTCACGGGCAAACTATTACCTGCCTGGTACCATTTCGATATCAGGGATGCACTATGTATTCCACACTAAAATAATACATCAAAAAATTATGTTTGAACATTTAATTTCTGGAAAAAACTATAGGTTAAAAATGCGATTTTACGCGATTGTGATCATAATCTTCACACCCTAAAGTAACAAAGAAAAAAAACAAAGAAAAAAAAGGAAAAATTAAGCACCCTATTTTGTTCTACGTATAATATCTTGAAAAGAAAATACATTCTCTCGGAACATTTTTTAAAAAAATACTCATGCACTTTGACAAAAACTTTCGATGTTTATCGACTGAAATCCCGTTTTCAGTTCTTTTTCACGGGCAAACTAATACCTGCCTGGTACCATTTCGATATCAGGGATGCACTATGTATTCCACACTAAAATAATACATCAAAAAATTATGTTTGAACATTTAATTTCTGGAAAAAACTATAGGTTAAAAATGCGATTTTACGCGATTGTGATCATAATCTTCACACCCTAAAGTAACAAAGAAAAAAAACAAAAAAAAGGAAAAATTAAGCACCCTATTTTGTTCTACGTATAGTATCTTGAAAAGAAAATACATTCTCTCGGAACATTTTTTAAAAAAATACTCATGCACTTTGACAAAAACTTTCGATGTTTATCGACTGAAATCCCGTTTTCAGCTCTTTTTCACGGGCAAACTATTACCTGCCTGGTACCATTTCGATATCAGGGATGCACTATGTATTCCACACTAAAATAATACATCAAAAAATTATGTTTGAACATTTAATTTCTGGAAAAAACTATAGGTTAAAAATGCGATTTTACGCGATTGTGATCATAATCTTCACACCCTAAAGTAACAAAGAAAAAAAAGAAAAAAAAAAGGAAAAATTAAGCACCCTATTTTGTTCTACGTATAATATCTTGAAAAGAAAATACATTCTCTCGGAACATTTTAAAAAAAAATACTCATGCACTGACAAAACTTTTGATGTTTATCGACTGAAATCCCGTTTTCAGCTCTTTTTCACGGGCAAACTATTACCTGCCTGGTACCATTTCGATATCAGGGATGCACTATGTATTCCACACTAAAATAATACATCAAAAAATTATGTTTGAACATTTAATTTCTGGAAAAAACTATAGGTTAAAAATGCGATTTTACGCGATTGTGATCATAATCTTCACACCCTAAAGTAACAAAGAAAAAAAACAAAAAAAAAAGGAAAAATTAAGCACCCTATTTTGTTCTACGTATAGTATCTTGAAAAGAAAATACATTCTCTCGGAACATTTTTTAAAAAAATACTCATGCACTTTGACAAAAACTTTCGATGTTTATCGACTGAAATCCCGTTTTCAGCTCTTTTTCACGGGCAAACTAATACCTGCCTGGTACCATTTCGATATCAGGGATGCACTATGTATTCCACACTAAAATAATACATCAAAAAATTATGTTTGAACATTTAATTTCTGGAAAAAACTATAGGTTAAAAATGCGATTTTACGCGATTGTGATCATAATCTTCACACCCTAAAGTAACAAAGAAAAAAAACAAAAAAAAAGGAAAAATTAAGCACCCTATTTTGTTCTACGTATAGTATCTTGAAAAGAAAATACATTCTCTCGGACCATTTTTTAAAAAAATACTCATGCACTTTGACAAAAACTTTCGATGTTTATCGACTGAAATCCCGTTTTCAGCTCTTTTTCACGGGCAAACTGATACATGTCCGGTACCATTTCGATATCAGGAATGCACTACGTATTCTACACTAAAAGAATGCACCAGAAAAATAAGGGTGAACATTTATTTCCTGGAAAGAACTATGGGTCGAAAACGCGATTGGACGCGATTGTGATCATAATCTTCACACCCTAAATTTAAAAAAGAAAGAAAGAAGGAAAGAAAAAAAAAATCAAGTACCGTATTTTGTTCAATGTACATTGTTTTGAAAAGAAAATACATCCTCTAGGAACATTTTGCAGGGAAAAAAAAAAAAAAAGAAAAAAAACCTCTGAAGCACTTTGATTAAAAAAAAACCCTTGATGTTTATCGATTGACATCACGTTTTCAGTTCTTCTTAGGGGTAAATAATACCTTTCCTGTCCCATTTCGATATCAGGGATGCTCTACATTAAATATGTTCTACATTAAAATAATACAGTATGTTCTACAGTATGTTCTACATTAAAAGAATACATCAGAAAAATAGGTTTGAACATTTAATTTCTGGAATAAACTATGGATCAAAATCGTGATTGGACGTGATTTTAATCACACCACAAACAAAAAAATTTAACTAAATTGTAGCCCAATTCGTACCATAATCCATTCTTAAGTAGCTCAAGTTTTTTTCCCATTTAAATTAAGAAAAAAAAATGAAAAATTGGAATTGTTGTGCCAAATCATTACTATAGCTTGTTACCCTTCAATTTAGAGGACTTGAAAAAATCTTTTGATTGATACCATACTTGAAAATGTGCAAGTCTACCTGGGGTAATGACTTCACTCATACAAAAATTGTATCGCAGTTTCTTTTCGCAACAATGATGGTATTTATTATTGAACCATAAATAAATATTTTTATGTATGAATATGTCAAATTTTGTCCCATGTTATAAAAATATAAAATTTCGAATCAAGTTCTAAGTTTTCGCAGGAATTTAAAAAATTTCCTTCTAGTTCTAGGTTTTTTTATAACAAACCCGAATATAAAGTTTCGCGAAAAATCCATTAATATTTGTTGCAGTTAGTATACAAAAAATCGACCACAGTACAGACAGAGGGATATCACTCCAAAGATAATCAAAACATGTTCAGGAGGTCCTAAAACATATATTAGCATTAAACTCTTGAATACGTATATTTTTGTGGAAACAATACCATCTCTATATTATATTATATAGTATGAGAAAATAAAGATGAAAATACATTAATACAGGAACACATAGAAACAATAGATTTTAATATTTAAATTTTTACTGATTTAAAGATGAAAATCGCAAACAGACTCAAAGGAAATCTTAACCTTTGAGAAAGAAGGAAAAAGAGAGAGAAAATTGAAAAGTACATTGGTCTAAAATACTTTACGTGCTATTCGTGCTACTATTGCTCGGCGAATTGTACGCTCTTTCGATACAGATATTGAACGTTCTATGTTGTACTATTATAGCATGCCGAATATCACGTTCTTCTGACACGGTCTTCGGAACGTTTTTATTGAACTATTGTAGAACGTCAAACAGTACACTTTATACGCACAAAAATTGAACGTTCTATGTTGAACTATTATAGAACTTCCAATATCACGTTCTTTTGGCACAGATAAAGAACGTCTTATATTGTACCATTGTAGAACGTCGAACATCACGTGCAAATAACACCAAACACCGTTATAACACTTATAACACTATCTTTGAACGCATTTTGAACGTACTCTGAACGTGCCGGTGCTACTTGGGTCAATTTGACTCAGCTTTCCTGGGCTTATCCTTTTCAAATAATCTTCTCGACTTTTCTGGCTCCATTACCTTCATGTAATTTTAACATCGTTTTCTCTCAGGATAAATATAGATAATGTTAAACTTTCTTACTTGTAGCAAAGTATGAGTGGAAAAAAAGTCCAATCGTGAAAACAAAATCAGTGTTTTATTCAAAACATAAGCGTCATGCCTATTAGTACAGGTTAGCTGTAGCAAGTAAGTAGCCGTTAATATATGTATAGGTTTTGAAGTTAGAAAAACTGGCTAAGAAGTTCAACTTGAAAAAACATTAGTAGGCATTCCCACCACTTCGAAAGTCACGTACTGGAACATGGTTGAAAGTTGGCACATTTTTGGAGATGACTAGAATGGTATGTTACACATTACTGAATAACACATCCACGATTAAAATTATTAAGCACCATGTAAATTGAAAAGCTTTAACATCGTGGCTAACATGATCAATAACAGATCAATTACCCCCCCCCCCCCCCCCCCCCCCCCCCTGGGCTGACAAAGCAAAAAAGCGAAGGGCGCTGTTAGCGCAAGGGAGAACTAGGTCTGCTTTCGAGAAAGTACCAGATGCTCTGAAGAGTGCTGTCACAGGCATCTCCCTGTCCCTATATAAACAGTGAACGGCGGGGAAGCGTCTGTTTGCTCGGAAACTCTAGGATTTCGTTTACCCAGTGAGAAAATTGTGGAAGTGAATAAATAGATCATGCCAACGCTTCGCGAATTAAGTGTTGCTGTGAGTTGAAATAAAGTGTGACGTTACGACACAATGTGATAACAGTGAATTGGTAGTTTTGGAATGAGGGCCTGCGTGGTGAATAGGGGAATTTAATAATGGTCCTGAACTTTCAACTGATCTAACAGTGAAATGCATCTTTAACGATCAGTGTGTGAGTTTATGTGCTATATAGCAAATTTTGTTCTTGAATAACTGAGGAGCAATGTCAAAAAAACGACAATGAGTGAAAAACGAAAAGGGCTAGGCCAACAGACACTGGGAAATTATATTTTTTTAAAAAGTATGATTGAAAATAGTGACATTCCCAACGACGTTTCCCTGAGCTCTGGTTACATTGATGAGACTGCAGTCGAAACAAGCAACAGCCGTGACCCCGGGCTGTCTTCAAATGCTTGTGAGGAGGTAAAGGTAGGCCAAAACACAATATCAAACACAGTTGAAATAGAAATTCTGGCTACAGATATTTCTAATTATGTCAAGAAATCTAACCTTGAATGATATGAAGATGGGTGGCTCCAGAAGAGCCCAGCACATCGACCAGAGGTCTATTGTACTAACCCAAAAGAGAAAGATCTCTAAGAAAAGAGACCAGTAGCCGATGCGAAAATAAGCAGGCACTTGACAGGTATGTCGTTCAGCTCCCAGGGTTCAATCACATGAGGACCAATGTGTTCGAATCTGTGAGCAGAGTAAACCTCACATTCACAGATAATGTGAGCAGCAGTTTCTTTGCTGTAATTGCAGCCTCTGCAAAGCGAATCTTTAGTGACACCCATAATGTTAAGGTGTCTCTTGAGGGTGCAGTGCCCAGTAAGGAGCCCAACAGCGCTCTTGATGCCAGTTCTGCTGAACTTGAAAAGTTCTTTTTGACGTGTACTAGGGAAATTGCAGTTAAGTATTTTCGCCTGCTGAATCTAACCTTACTGATGAAGATAGGATAACAACGCTGAAAAATCTTTGGGAACCATATGCAAATTACAATTTTCTTGACACTGTCACTAGTGCTGTATCAAGTCAAGGAAAACCTCACCACACTCGGAAATTCTGCTCATCTTGGCTGAGTAAGCATAACTGGCTAGCTTACTCAAAGGCAGGGACAGTGCCTATTGCAAATTTTGTGTTCTCTTTGCACCCCATGAAGTCGGTTTAAGATCGACACAAGCCACAGGTCAACTTGTTTCAAAAGGATTTAATAATTGGAAGGAGGCTTTGGAGAAGTTCAGCCAACATGAAACTTTTTCTATCATAAGGATTCAGTTCTCAAAGCCGATGAGTTCTTAAGGGTCACGGAAGGAAAAACGGTTCCTGTGGATCAAGTAATGGACAGCGGCAAGCAAAAACAAGTTTTGCAGAATAGGGTTATTCTTAAACCTATTATCAAAACAATGACTTTTTGTGGGAGACAAGGGCTGGCCATGAGAGGGCATAGAGACTGTGAGTATTTGGACGTATTGTGAGAACCATGCCAAAGCGAAGGAAATTTTAGAGCCCTATTGCGACTCCGAGTTGATGCAGGAGAAGAAATACTGAAAACTCACCTAAAAGGTTGTGCAAAAAATGCAACTTACATAAGTTGGAATATACAAAATGAGATTATTTCAGCATGCAATGATTCCATTGTGAAGCACATAGCAACTGAGATGAATGAGGCCAAATGTTTTGCAGTTTTATGTGATGAAACCACAGATATTGCACCGGTAGAGCAAATGACACTTTGCATTCGTTATTTGAAACGGTTTGATACAAAGGATAAGTATAAAATTGAAGTTAAGATAGTGGAGAATCCTTAAGTTTATGCCTATGACTGAAACTACAGGTCGAGCAATTGCAGATGCTGTTCTTAAAGGCCTTGCAGACTGCAACATTGATACATCTTTCCTCCGTGGACAAGGGTTCGATGGAGCTTCTGCAATGAGTGGGGAGTACAATGGCACCCAAGCAATTATATATGAGCAACACCCCAAAGCCCCTATGTTCATTGTGCATCACACTGTTTGAACTTAGCCATAACTTATTCATCTAGAGTTCTGGATATCCGAAACAGCTTTGGAATAATAGGGAAAATCTCAAGTTTTTTCAATACACCAAAACAAAACCTTGTTCTCACCAGTAAAATTAATGCAGCTAATCAGGGAGAGACAGAAATCAGTGCCAAAAAGCTGAAGAAATTATGCCCTACTCCTTGGGTGGAGAGATATGATGCCATCACAGTTATGGTTTCATTGTTTGATCAAGCAATTGAGACTCTAAAGGAGATTACTGCCTGGAATGACAAGGAGACATCAACAGAGGCTCATACCTTTTTGTGTTCAATGTTAACATCACAGTTTGTCATAGCACTTTTTTCAGCTGGCACATTACTCAGCTACAGTATTCGTCTGAGTGAAAAGCTGCAGGAAGTGAACCTTGATCTGGCAACTGTTGTGAGTGACGTAGAAGACGTTGTGAAATCTATATCTATAATTCAAGAGAACGCAGAGAACGAGTTTCACCATCTGTTTAAACAAGCTGTTAAGAAGTTGGAACAGCATGGAGAAAACATTACTGTACCAAGCTGTGCCACCAAATTTACAGATCAAATTTCAACGTACAGACTCCTGAAGAATACTACAGACTTTCTGTTTCATTCCATGGATTGATAATTTCATCACTCACCTCCATTAAAAAATTTTCAAACATAAGGAATTTCTACAAAGTTTTGCATCTGTCGTTCCGGATGGAAGACAGCCGACACTGGAAGAAAACAACGAGAGATTTGTTGCCGTATCAAAGAAATTTGCAGATGATTTAGGACCTAGATCAGATAATACTCTGAAAGCTGAACTACATCTGTAGTACATGAAGGTCTCTGCATTGAACAAGGAAACTAAAAGCCCAATCGAACTGCTTAACTTTTGTGACCAAAGGACTTTTCCTACTGTGTTTGAACTTTTAAAAGTGTATGCCACCCTCCCAGTATCAACAAGCAGTGCTGAGAGGTCATTCTTCGCAATGAAGAGGTTGAAAACTTACTTGAGAAACAGTTTGAGTGAAACCAGACTGAATGGACTTGCGCCAATGAACATTCACTGTGAAGTGGAAATTGATCCAGACCAGATAATAAATGCTCTGGCTACAAAGAAGAACAGGAAGCTGGACTTCATTTTATGAATATGTATAGATCATAATTGAATAATATAACAATATGTAATTATAAGAGAGTGGTTGAAAACAAGTATACAATATAAGCAGACCAGAACAAATAATTTTATCTTCATCTATTTCTTAATTTGTGTTGTATTGTATAAATATCTATTACTTCTTCTTCTAATCATTTAATTATCTTGCACTGCACTGCAGAATTGTTAGTAATTTGGTAAAAATAAATGTACAAAAAAAGACAACGGCCTTGTTAATTGATATGGCCTCTGACCATTTTTTCTCGGAAAATTTATCGAGGAGTCATCCTCCTTCATAGAAATTCCTCCCCCCCCCCCTCCCCCCCAGGAATATTCTAGGTGCGTCACTGCTATAGATGATCTTGTGATAGAGACAAAGGATGTAGAAGAAATGGTATATTCTACTGAACCACCTTGGAAAGAAAGATTCATTAAATGGGATCAAGACTACCTTACTTCAAACCTTACTACCTTACTTCAGTGCAGAATTTACACAGATGGTTCGAAAATAGGTGAGAAAGTTTAATGCACATTCATACAAGTTGCTTAAACATGGCCATAAACAGGGATCGCATTCGTCCTAAAATTCCTAAAAGTTTGAAGCTTCCCTTGAATTCCTAAAATTAAACTAAAATTTTGTAATGTTTTCCTGCGGCGCCAAATTTACTCTACTATCGCCCGAATGCATTCCATTCATACGGCAACCGATGTTAAAAAAGACTTCAGAAATTAAAACGTTGTTCAAAATAGCACTCATCTTTTACAAAGTCAAAGACGACAAAAGTGTCAATCACGACAAAATCGCCGATTCTCAATGGTTAAATCCTCTCCATCCACGGGCGGTTTTAGTGAAACACGATCGCAAGACGAATGGCGACCCACGTGATCACTTATTACCGGAGTTTGGGGGAGATTCTTTTGTTTGTGGGAGTGGGAATCTCCAGCGCAAGCTAACAAACCTAGAAGCCTTTAACCTCTCAAAGAAATAAAATAGAAAAAGACAGGTTCGATTGTTGAATAGTGTGCTTCCTCATATTTACTAGATAAATCACAAAGTTTCTCTTCTTTGCAAAGTTAAAATTTTGCTCAACTATTCTTTGTTGGTAATCATTGTGTGCAAAAATTTTAAAGAATTTTAGGTCTAAATCCAATAATACAAATATAGTTAGTCAGATTATGATTCTCTTACGCTCCTCATTAGGTAATATTTGATCAATATCATGTCAAAACAAGAGAGTAGAGAAGGAGTTTTTGTCTGCTGTTAGCAACCTCTCTAGGCATTGATGATATTAAAGGATATCTCTTCAAAAGGATGTATTGCGTAGGGGCCTGGACCACATAGCAGTTTGTGAAGAAAAGCAATGGATAAATGCGGCATAGTAGGGAGGTCCCGCAATTGGATCGCCACGCTCCCCATAAAAAATAAATTAAAAACAATGAAAGAGCAGAAATGTGAAGAATGTTAAATAAACACATTCCTGCTTCCAACAGATAAAACTTTTAAAAAGTTTTCATTTTTTTTTTTAAACTTAAAATTTTGTCAAATTATTCCATGTTTAGTATGCATCTGGGATGGAAAGTACCAAAGATTTGAACTCTGTAAGAATTTTTGCTTAAAAACCAATATTTAAAAATGTAGTTTTCTGTACTAGAGTTCTTAAGAGCTGCAGGAACTTGTGTATGTGTTTTTGTTGATTCTACCAAAACAGAAGATGATTGAAGGGAAATAGCTGTGTCTAGTCTAGATTAACGCGTTGCAGTAGCTTTGATTAAATATAGGATAACTTATTTCCCTCATATTGTTTAATTACTGCCTTTGGCGACCAAGACCTATTGTTTTTGAAAAAGTTTTTAAACTTGCAATACCTTTCTTGCAGTAGCTGTCGATCGTGCACCTCTGCGACGCAAGCCATAAATAACGGGACAGTTCATAAAGTAGCTGTCGATTGCACACCTGCTGGTAAATACAAGGTACATAATATTCTAATATAAACAAATTAGAATGTATCTCGTTGAAGTTAATAAGCTGTGAGAGCAAATTAAAAATTTCAGTTGAACAACTTCGCTGGTATATTCATGACGTTGATTAGGCCCATTAGTTGTAAATTGGTCATGAAAAATTTAAAGTAACCATGAAGGTATTTAAGCAGAGTAGTAACAACGTCAATGGCAATTGTAAACTAATACAAACTAATTGTAGAGGTGTAGAAAAAAGCAGTTCCAATTTAATTCAAATCACATTTTATTAAGAAGCGAATCCATTGCCTTTGCTTACATGATATTTCTGGCATTGTAACACAAAGCAAGCATACTATGTACAAATATACGAGCTCTCAAGCTCAAGCATAAGATTTCAGTATAGTTCCATGCTCAGATACATTCTAGGTTTAAGCAATCCTTGAAATACACAGGTAAGTAGAACAAAAACTTTTTAGACTTACATAAGCTTCGTGCATTTCCCGATGCCACTAATAGCTGGTCACAAACTAAAACTTTAAACTTCATGGATTAACATTGCACAAAGTCCACAACATGGAACAACATGGTCTCCTTGACTGAGAACCATAAAAACTTAAGATGCACCATTACTTGGATCAAACATCCGCGTCTACGATAAGCATTATCGAAACATTCGACATCATCAACTAGACTCTAAATTAGACAACAACCTTTACAAGGTCTGAATGTCGATCGATCCGTCTGCCCATATCATCGATCTCCTTAAAGTCGTTCTGTATAACGATCTGCTTAAACCAAAAATGTGTGTAGCATTTATATCCGAAGATGGGTGCGTTCCGGAACACAATCGTTGCCGGCAACGCCCTCTGGATATGCAAAGCAGGATGCGTGAGCGGCGAGAAAGTGATTTGCATGATAAGCCCAGCTTGTTCACGAGAACGGAAAAATCATTTAGGATAATGACGTCACGCTCTCGCGAAACAAGAATCGCAACGTAAACAAAACCAAGTTTCCAACAATACCTACGTTACATGCGCAAGTTACGGCTAAGTGTGCAGTTTATGAAGTGTTGATCTTTTACCTCAGCTATGTGTGCAAATTACGGCTAACGTTGTAGTTCATGAAGTAGCTGTCGTTCGCACGTCTCCATTACGTGCTCAAGTCATGACTAATGGTTCTGTTCATGAAGTAGCTGTCTATCGCACACCACAGCTACACGCATGAATCGTGGCTAGCGCTGCATTTCATGGAATAGATGTCGATCGCATGCCTTTGTTACTCTCGCAAGTCATGGCTAACGGTGCAGTTGATGAAGTAGCTGTCATTCGCACACCTCAGCTACGCAGGCAAGTCACGGCTAACGGTACATTTAATGAAGTAGCTGTCTATCTCAGCTACGCATGCAAATTACGGCTAACGATGTAGTTCATGAAGTAGCTGTCGATCGTGTTGGAATTTTATTCTTTTTGCACTGGTGAAAAATTCAAAAAACCAGATGAATAGCAGAGCGTCACAGTGGAGAAAATGAAAGTAGTCAGCGTAAACAAAAACTCACTTTATTTCTGTGAACTTAAAACATCATAACGAACAAAAACATATCCATTTCCGTAACTTTGGAAAATGGTAACATCGTAAAGTTTGGTCAAACTAAGTCTTGTCAATTTAATCATAAGACTTCAGTTAGGCCTAACAGCATCGGCCAAGAACATCGCCATAACCGGCGTACATGAAGATAATGATCATACGTGATCATGAATACATATCACGAAGACAAAGTTAGATCAAGATACATCAAGAAGCATCAAGATAATCAACTGATACAAGCACTAGCTTAAATAGCCCAGTATCATTGAAGTTGTAGTTAATGTTTTCCTTCCGGAGTATGCTAATCTCTAATCGGTTGAAGTAGAAATTAGCATAAACCGGAAGTTAACATCTCAATTTGCAGGACCACAGACCATGGAGGTAAAACTTCTAAACAAGTGATCTGAAAGCGATTAGCCAATTAGAACGAAGTATCTTTTGGATTTAGACCATACATCGACCGATTCACATACGTGCTTGTTTACAACCGAAGTTTTTCTAACAAGCGGCCCCCTCCTGCAGATTGAGTAGTCTAATCACATAAATACAAGTTGTAATCAAATTTAAATTTTAGTTGAACATATACTACATTATAGAGTTTCAAAATATCATGTATAAATTTCAGTGTATAATTATATTTTCAAGACAAAGTTTAAAAAATATAAAATACATCATGATACAACTTACATGAGAAAATAAATTTAAAAATATCTCTGTGTCAAATACAGGAGATACAAATTTTCAAATCTTATATACTTCGCCACGCAGTATAAACTCAACAGTATCTAAACTACATGTTGAGGGAATGTAAAAAAGTTTGTATATTATATTGAAAGATCTTGAACTTTTAAATACTTCACCACCCAGTTTAAACTCATAAGTACCTAAGCTACTACATGAGAGATTGAAAACATATATAAGTTATTTTTAGTATGTATCAAAAACTGTAAAAATCTTCGCCACACAGTATAAACACATTGCTAACTAAACTACGCAATTGTGGTTTTAAAAAAGTGTTGAAGTTCATTTTTGAGAAATACAACTATACAATTTAGAATGAATTTAATTATTTACATTAGATTTCACAGTAGAATTTAAACATCTCTTAAAAAGTTTTAAAGATATCACAGAATTTAGAGATTGCTTCTTTGGTGATAAGTTTCGTAAAACCGTCAGCTTTGTTATTTTTGCTATTTACAAATTTTATCTCAAAGAGCTTCTTTTCCACTAGATTTCTTAAGAAATGGTATTTAACATCAATGTGTTTGTTTCTATGATTCTCAATGGGCGAATTGGAAAAGTTTATGGCTGCTTGGTTATCACAGAATATTACACTATTTCCTAACTTAACGCTAAGTTTAGTACATTCAAGTAATATGTTCTGTACCCATACCATTTCCTTTGCCGATTCGGTTAATGAGATATATTCAGCCTCCATTGTAGATAAACTCACACATTTGTGTTTAAATGTCCTCCATGAAATAGGTACCCTATCTACAAAAAATATCATGCCTCCCATTGATACTCTATCATCCGGATTAGCTGCAAAGTCAGAATCAGTAAAACAATTTAAATTTACAGATTGAATGTTTGATAAGTTTAGTTTAAAATCCCTTGTTTTTTCTACATACCCTAGAAGTTTAAGTAAAACATCCCAGTGTTTAATGCCTGGGTTTTCCTGAAATTGGGATAAGATGTTTATGGCAAAGCTAATATCAGGTCTAGTTCTGCTGGCAAGAAATGATAAACAACCTAATAAGTTTCTGTAAGGTATATTCTTCATTTATTCGATTTCTGCATGATTTGCTGGACAATCTAATTTACTTAAAACTACACCTTTAGCTATGGGTAAACTAGAAATAGGATATTTAAACTTTGAGAATTTGTCACAAATTTTTGCGATGTATTGATTTTGATGGATGAAATGTTTATCATGTTTTTCCTCAAATTCAATGCCTAATAACATTTTTGTTTTTCCTAACATTTTAATGTCAAATTTAGTTTTTAGTAATGAAGTTACATAATTTAGATCCGTTTGATTTTTGGCAAATAATATGATGTCATCAACATAAACAATCAATAAAGCATTATTATTAAAATTATATGCACAATTGCACCACTTAAACTTTATGAAATTGAGTTTTCTGAGAACCTAGTCTAATTCAAGGTACTATTTTCTTCCCCTTTAGTGCAAGCCATAAATCGCTTTATTTAGCTGACATACATATCCACTTTCTTTTTTGTCAAAAAATCCTGGGGGCTGTTTCATGAATATTTTTTGACTGAGATTGGCATATAAATATGCACATTTGATGTCAAGCCGAGTATGGAACCACCCTAATAAACACACAAAAATAGTAAAAAGCATCCTAACGATTGTAAAGTTAATCACCAGGCTAAACACTTCTTCGTAAGTTTGCCCCTTTTCCTGGTTAAATCCCTGAGCTACAAGTCTAACTTTATACCTGCTAACTTCACCCCTTTCATCTCTTTTGACTGTATACACCCAACGGCAACCGATTACTTTGTCGGAAACAGGTGCAGGCACTAAGTCCCAGACACCTCTTTCCTTCATGACACCTAATTCGTCTGCCATGACTGTATTCCATTCTTTGGATTGGGGCGAGTTAGCCGCTTCCTTGTAGTTCCTAGGAATTTGGACCTCTACAATGTTGGCTTCTGGCCGATCCCATGATCTCCCTTGATCCCCCTTAAAATTGAAAAACTTTTTATCAAATTTTATTTTATTTTTCTCACAAAAATTTTCTATATCTTTTAGTGATCTCAACCTAGGTCCCTTTCTTTTGTAATAGTAATAAACATCCTTTCTTGTTCCAGTCATTCTCGGAATGACTTTTCTGATCCAAATAGTATCTGGATCGGGAACTTGACGATCATCACCAGAGGACCCCGTTTCCTCATTACTTTCAGTAATGTCTTGATCTTCCTCTGATGAATCGACTTTATCCCGCTCCACATACTCCTCGTCAGACGAGTCTGGATAGGTGGGTTCGTGAGATGATAAAGTAAAATTTTCTTTCGGTTTCTGATTTACATTGGATCCCAGACCGCCTTCCTCTGCATTGCACTCTTCATTAAATCTAACATTTTTAGTTTCTACTATTTTCCCCTCGTTCAGGAGCCATATCCTATATCCCCGAGTTTTCAGTGCGTATCCCACCATAATGCCCTCTTGTGCCCTCATATCAAGTTTCCCCCCAAGTTGTTTAGGCTTGCCTACAAAAACGTGGCATCCAAACACTTTGAGGCGAGCAACTGATGGTTTTTTGCCGCTGTACAACTTGATCGGTGTCAGATTCTTAAATTTGTGGCATATCCAGTTTTTAACGTATGCAAAACAGAGTAAAGCTTCTTCCCAAATATCATCCTTTAGATTGCTATCGTTTAACATTGCCCTAACACAATCCATAGCAGTTAAGTTAAATCTCTTGGAAACCTCATTTTGTTCAGGTGTGTATGTGTTTGTTCTTTCCTCTTTGATTCCCTGTGTTTCTAAAAACTTTTCAAACTCAGTGTTACAAAATTCCATACCGTTGTCAGTCCTGACACTTAAAATTTTGGTATTTAGAAATCTCTCTGCTTGATGCTGAAATTGTTTGCTACTCATTAAAGATGATGATGACTGATGAACCTCCCTGTTGACTACTGTAGAAGGTACAAGGAATGTCTTGACATTTCTAGAGGCCTGATCTTAGGACCATGCTTTTCTTATTTTTTGAACATTTTCTTTTATTTACCCCTATTGTATGAGAGTGTTGCTCTGTTTGGTTTTTTTTATGTTTGTATATATTATTTGCAATAAAGTGGCTAGGGAACTAGTCAGAAGAGGAGCTCTAACGGATCACCTTTTTTTGTGGCTTGTTTTTGGGGCTGCAGTGTTAACGTTGCGGGGACTATGATGTGTTTTGTTTGAGATATCTGGTGGTACTCCAGCGGCATGGCTTCGGTCTATGCTGAGTGTCCTGGATGCACTATCGCAGTGACAATGAATCTTTTCCTAAGGTAGAGCTGTAGACATTTGTAAGTTACCTGCACAATCTAATTCCCAGATTTCAAATCAGCCATACAAGCAATTTCGACTCCAGATGCTTCCAACGATCTAGTCCCAAAAACTAGATCCTTGATTTGTGATTCAAATTGTGCTATCCATCTCCACTGGATAAAGCACATATACCCACTAGAGATGAGTTCGGGCTCACTTTCAAGAGCTCAAGTTCGTCCGAGCCAATATATTCGAGCCCAAGCCCACCTGAACTGCTTAACATAAAATAGTGCCTTAATCCACTTGAAAATGAAATATGTTTTTAACAGTCCCACTTAATTTTCACTCATTATCAAAAATATCCATTTGTAAAATTGGGCGATTAAGTTTAGATATTAAACACAAATAATGCATAAACAATTACTTTGAATGCTGAAGCTTTGAAATAACATAAATTGAAAATAGAAAAATTAGAATCATTAAAATCATATAATGACATTAAGATAATATCAATATGGCTGTTTGTAGTTTGTAGTAGCAAAATTAATATTAGCCTTTTCTTTTTCTAATCAATATTTAATAAGTAATTAGTCTATATTTCGATATAAATCTTTTTCTGAAATATTTCATTCTTAGTTTTGCCATGTTTTACAATCAAAGCGATTTATAAATAGGTTTATTGCATGCTACACTATATGGCCACACACAATCAACAAACAGTAGCCATAGACCATCCCAGAGAAGTTTATGACCTGAGTATATGCAATGTGAAAGTTATTTAAACAAAGCAATAAAACACTCAAATGGCAATGCAATATATACAACATATATTATCAACACTTTCTAATAGTTTGGAGTCTGAGCCCAAATTGCACTTAGTACCGTAAGCCCAAATTGCAATTGTACCGTAGAGCTCGAGCCGGATTCAGACCATTATGGATTTTAATCATTTGACAAGCTGTCCTGCGCTTTCTCTTATGAATTGTTCTCTTCTTGACAACTTTTATAACAAGGCTGGTTTTTATTGGGCTGCCAGAGGGCTCATGGTCGATATGGCCTCCACCCCGATGTAAGGGGAAAAGAAAAAAAAGGATTCAGACCTGGTCTCTGGCTTTCGGGCAGAGCCCGTCTCATCTCTAATACCCACACAACACGAGTATGTCCACAGTTTAGAGGAAGTCATATGCAGGATTTCAGTATGTCCTAAGGTAGGCCTGTATTTTCCTAGAGACTTCCATAGGAGGTCCTCTTGAGATACAAATATCACTTTATTAGGACGTACTTTGGAATGTCTTTGTCGAACTTTGGGATGTCGAACTTTTGGGATGTCTTTAGGTATATCACTGGAGGCTTTTGGGACATGGTATGTCATCATGCATATCATTGGAGACTTTTCGGTCATGGGATGTCTTCAGGCATATTACAGGAGGCTTTGGTGAGCTATTTTTAAGGTTAGTTTAAGGTGCCTTAAACTTTTTATAGGATTCTGCAGGAATACTATGAGCTGTGTTTTGCATATTTCTGGAAGATTTTAGGATTTTTCAGGATCCTTTTCCTACAGTCACTTATTTAATCATCCCCATGTTAGCCCATAGAAAATAGTTCCTAAAGCTGTAGCTAGTTTACTTTTGAATTTTTTCCTGGTGTTTTTGTCAAGCATAGATGCTTGAAAATACATAGGAATGTTTGTGCTTTTTTTAAAAAAATCGCTAAAATAATTTAAGCATGTATAACATTTTTGTAAAATGCATTAGTTTTCAATACAAATTATAAATACTTCTATTTTACATATTTTTTTTAAATGCATAAACCTTCCTTTTTTTTATGATTGGCAGAAATCAGCAAGAAAGCTAGAAGTTTGCAACTATTTTCCCATAGCTCGTTATGAAAACATAGAAACAAGTGGCTGGAGGGAAAATAATCACTTAATGAATGATATAGGATTCAATATTCAAGTATATATATATATATATATATATATATATATATATATATATATATATATATATAAATTAAAGGAAGAGATGGAAAAAGGATAATGAATAAAAGGGAAGAGTTGTGTTTACGGGGTTGCAGAAAGGTCAAGGGGGATTGTGACCCCTTTTCCTGGTTTAAGAATGCTTTTAATCCAAGGAAACACTCCCAGAAACCACTGCATGCCCGAAACAACAATCAACAGTATGCAAGGGGAAAAAACGGAATCCCGAAAAGTCAGAACAAAAGTACCAAGAAAGCATGAATGATATGAAATTCAAACCTTTCCAGACGTGAAATGCTATAAGGCGATGATGAGTAGATAATAGGATCTGTGTGGAATACGATGTTAATAACCAAACTTAGAATTCCAATACAGAGATACCGTACTGCGTCCAGATGCAGTATAATATGGGATCGTGGTTACAGTGTATCCAAAGTGTGAGTGGAGTTGTATTGTACTAATTCATCAAAATTAGCATATATTTCTTCACTGTATTTTTTACAATATGCAACATAATAATGTTTGATGAATTGTGCAGGATATGATTTCTTTAGAGTCCTCTTGATTAAATGTTGCAAGCATATATTAATCTGTTCACTAGTGGAGTTAAATTGTCGGTATCTGGTAAAGTGAATAATTTTCAAATTACATTGAATATTTATACTCAAATTGGTATTCCAGTTAGTGAAGTAATTAATTTTGCAATCAAAGTTATGTCGTTTAGCAAAAATCCTGTAACATAGTTTATCATTATGATCATGGTAAATAGTTAAATCCAGGAAATCTACTTCCTCCATATTACTGCATTCAGATTCGATTAGTTCTAAATTAGGGGGATAAAATCAGAAGTCAAATACATCATATCTATCTGTTATTCCAATCAACACATCATCTATGAAGCGGAAATAAGGTATTTCGTTAATTAGATGAGTTCCTTGTTCATATTGATATAAATAAAAATCAGCACAAGAAAATAGAAGAGCATCCTCCCCCCATGGGGATGCCCCTGATGTGTTTATAAAATCCATTTCCATCATATAGGATGTTTTCGAATATAACTATTTTAAGAAGATTTTTAAGCTTATTATTTTCATAAAATAAATGTAAATCAGAAGTTAAATATGTCTCCATTAAAATCTCGTATAAGTCTTACAAATCAATATTGTTAAAAAGGTCTTTAAAATCATAGCTCCTAAAATAGAAATGATCAGGGAAAGATTTTAATTTGTTAATTACCTCGTAGCTATTATTCACCATAATAGTTCCTTTCTTACATATTTTCTTCATAATAGGTGTCAAAAAAGACTCAGTAAAATGGCATTTGCTCTAGTTAAATATGTGTTACATCCGATTGTCACTGGCCGGAATTTGACTGGTTTTTTATGAAGCTTGGGAATCAGAACCAAATAGAGTACAGGATCTATTATCTAGGATGCTTGGGACTTCAGGCATTCTGTATAAAGGGTTTTTCCGTAATTCGGAACACTTTTTCTAAAACAGTAAAACTGTTTTCTAAACAGCGTACAGTTAACAAAACGGTTAACTAGAAATGCCAAAAGTTAATTTTTATGTTAAGAATTTCAAAAATATGTGAAAATGAAATCCATAAATTGAAAATTATAAACTTACTAGTACACGAGAAAAAAAATTAAAAATTTCTGCAAATTTCTTTAGATTCCGTAGCTTTTCCAAAAGTCCCAGTCACTTTGCAGTGAAAAACATTATGACGTCACTTTACCACTACGAAGTCATCGAGGCATCAAACGAACGCACACCTATTCTAAAAGGGAAAATCTGTTGTTTTTTTTTCTAAAAATATAAGTGTTTTATATCGTTTCACAAACAAACTGTTTTGTCATTCGTCGAAAGTATGTTTATTTGACATGGAATAAATATATCCACCATGGAGGTAGAGTTCACTTTTACCTCCATGATACTTGTAGTTTTCCTCTTCTTCCGGAAATATTTTTAGCAACATTTCCAGTGTGGTAAGTTGTGGATTCAGCCAGACCTTTGTTTATGTCAGGATCGCAAACAATTGAAGTGAGAAAAATGCAGATTTCAATGCATTATTTTATAATATTAATATTGCTAATTAAGGCAAAAAATAATTTGGCGGGATTTTAAACAAAATACACTATTTTGCGCAAATTTTGGTAAATAATTGAGTGTTGGTGCAGAATTTGACATTATTTTGCCGCATTCCGGTTTTGGGAGAGTCTGGATATTGGAACACCGGATAAGAGGTCACGTACTGTATGGGAATTTTACAGTTGTAATATTAATTCCAATTCTTTTATAAAGGGTGATAATTCTGTTTGCCACCCTTTGTTAGATGTAAAGCCTTTCTGATTTTGCTTGTACATGTTGTTGTCTTCATAACATGCTTTGAGTAGTCTAACATAATATTTCTTGCAAGTAAATTGGTAGTTGTTATTGACTTTGTCCATATAGGAAATTACATATTTATTCTGAAATTCTTCTATAACTTCATTGTTGATTTTGTCTGTTGCCATATATTGCTTGTGTATGGCATAATTACTCTTAAAGGCTTTAAATACGTGATATCTCCATTCATAAAATGTAGATACTGGGTAACTGTTTTTGATCGCCAATTTGTAAATAAATTCATCTATTTTTTTTTTTTAATTATTTTCAACACGATTAAAAACCTGTTGTCTAAACTTAGTACCCATTTTCAAATAATTATATAGTGAAAGATTATTTGCAATTCCAATATATCCAGTAACAATATGCTTATGATCGCAATTATATAATTGATGATCTTCACATTGACATTCATGAGATTTGTATTTGTCAAGATTCTTACTAAACATGCTGTAGTTGTATATTTCTCGTCCATTAGTCTTAGTATATTGGTAAGTTAAACAAATTCGAATGGTGGGAGAACATGCACATTTTACAATGGAATACCATGTTTCCTCGTGGACTTAACTCTATCAATTCTTTAATTTGGATTATTACCTACATTATAAGAATCCACCTAATAACTCCTATCGACATCCGAATAAAACTACACGCTGCAAGCGAGCAGGAAACAAAACATGTTGGATTTGATGCTTACTTGGACAAAATAAATGGATACATCTCTGAAATATGTAATTATACACAAATTAGTTCTAAATGGATTAAAAATATTGTATATGGTATAAAGAAAAGATTCATTAGTCATTTGTGGAACGAATGGAAAAGAAATCCAATATTACTGGAACATGAATATGTTAATGACATGTAGTGTAAATATTGCTGCCTTTTACGATTTCTTTAAATTACGAGCTCAACAACATCACATACAATTGGAAAAGCTCGATCATCAAGGAATCAAGGAGTAATTTATCATCACATTTAGCAACAAAACATTTGATCATATCCCAATTAAAGATATTCTTCATCAATTTAATTATCTTTTACCTGTCAAACATATTTGAGTTTGTTTAACTTACCGATATACTAATGGTGTTATTACACGGAGAAATTCCTTCCAGCAATTTTTCAGCAACACCATACATTTTAATAGGAAGAAATTTTGCCGTCGAATTGCCGAAATTCGTTCATACTCTGCAATAAAAATTGCTCAATTTCTGAACGGCGAACCAATCAGAGAACGATAAAATTGGCACGTCACTACACTCCACCTTTCCTCTCCTCATTTACATTCAAGATGACGATAATGACTGGAATGCAAACACGTCGAAGCAGCTCAATTACGTTAGAATCTGGAGATGGAAAAAATAATTGAACTTCTACCAAATTACAGACACCTGTGATATACGTATAAAATATCTAAATTATATGAAAACACACACTAAAGAATGCTTCTTGAAATCTGCGGCATTAAACAGGAAGGGCCTGTTAGAAAGGAGTGCTTACAGTATCATTGCCCGGTGGAATTGCTAAAGTCTGGAGATGTAAAGAAAAAAATACTTCTTTTACCAAATTACAGACACCTGTGGCATATAAAAGATCCAAATTACACAAAAAAAAAACGCTAAATAATGCTTCTTGGAATGAACTCGGCGGTATTAGAGAGGAGGGGTGTTTGAGAAAGGCGGGGCCTTTAAAGTGTCATTGCTGGGAGGAATTTCTGAAGTTTGAAGATGGAAAAATAATAATAGAACTTTTAACAAATTACAGACACCTTTAGGATATAAAAAATTCAAATTATACGAAAAACACACCAAAAAATGCTATTTGAAATGAAATCGGCGACATTAGAGAGAAGGGACCTGTTAATAAGGAGGAGCCTAAAGTATGATTTACGGGCGGAATTGCCGAAGTTTGGCAATAAAAATTACCCTGTGTAATAACACCATTATGGTGTTATTACACTGAGCAATTCCTTCCAGCAATTTTTCAGCAACACCATAATTTCAATAGGAAGAAATCTTGCCATTGAATTGCTGCAATTCGTTCGTACTCAGCAATAAAAATTGCTCAATTTCTGAACAGCGAACCAATCAGAGGACGAAAGAATTGGACGTCACTACACTCCGCCTTTCCTCTCCTCATTTGCATTCAAGAGGGTGATGGCAACTTTAATGCAAATACCTTATTTCTGCTTCGTAGATGATGTATTGATTGGAATAACAGAACAGATAGATATGATGTATTTGACTTCGGATTTTATCCCCCTAATTTAGAACTAATCGAATCTGAACGCAGTAATATGGAGAAAGTATATTTCCTGGATTTAACTATTTACCATGATCATAATGATAAACGACATAACTTTGATTGCAAAATTAATTACTTCACTATTTGGAATACCAATTTGAGTATAAATATTCAACGTAATTTGATAATTAATCACTTTACCAGATACCGACAATTTAACTCCACTAGCAAACAGATTAATATATGCTTGCAACATTTAATCAAGTGGACTCTAAAGAAATCATATCCTGCACGATTCATCAAACATTATTATCTTGCATATTGTAAAAAATACAGTGAAGAAATATATGCTAATTTTGACGAATTAGTACAATACAATTCCACTCACACTTTGGATACACTGTAACCACGATCCCATGTTATACTGCATCTGGACACAGTACGGTATCTCTGTATTGGAATTCTAAGTTCGGTTATTAGCATCATATTCCACACAGATCCTATTATCTAAACATCGCCTTATAGCATTTCATGTCTGGAAAGGTTTGAATTTCATATCATTCATGCTTTCTTGGTACTTTTGTTCTGACTTTTCAGGATTCCGTTTTTTCCCCAGGCATGCAGTGGTTTCTGGGAGTGTTTCCTTGGATTAAAAGCATTCTTAAACCAGGAAAAGGGGTCACAATCCCCCTTGACCTTTCTGCAACCCCGTAAACACAACTCTTCCCTTTTATTCATTATTCTTTTCCACCTCTACTTTTAATTTATATATCAAGGCTTAGATAGAGCAGCTATAGCGCCTTACTACTCCTTGAATCTTTATATTTCATTTGATTGTATTTATAAGATATATATATACATACATATATATATATACACTCTGCTGGTAAAACACGTATAAAAGATCATGAGTCATCTTTCTCCTGGACGATATTTATTAACTCAATGTTTTTCTTTTGATTTCTTACCTCGTTCTCGGGAATAACTCACGGCATTCTTTCAGCAAGAGTCTTCATGCAGATTAGATAACTCGCTGCATACACAATCTCATTTGCATATTTTCGAGGTGGACCTCGCAATTTATTTCGGTAGGTACCGATCCTCGTGTATATAGGATGTCCATGCTGGAAACATAATCAGGATAGGATGAGGTCGGACCAAATCCGAGTAGGAGCAAAATAATGAACAAGATCAGGTCATATCAGAGACAGGTTGTCTGATAGTTAATTAGACCGGTAGTTACGCAAGTGGTTCTGAATAAAATGGTACGGTGCTAAATAATTTTGCTGTAAATGTGCATTCCTGTTCATGCTAATAGTTAGCTTCATGTTATTTTGTTAAGAAAGATGGCTATAGTTAAATGGGCATGTCCAGTGTAGGAATGATATATTGGGAGTATTCATTTGTTCTACATGGATGGATTTCAAACCAATAATTTTCTCTTTTTTAATGGACTAAAAGATTTTATACTAAACATGAAACGAATCTAGTCAAGATACTTGTTATACCTGCATTTTCCTAAAGTGTGACCTCATAGAGGTGGAACTCGAACGACATGATAAAGAGTTAGTGATTATTGTTTTCCAACGTGGACTTCCTAAAATATTTCAACTCAAAACCCTGTATATATGTTTTTCGCTGCATTATGTGAAAGCAGCCACCAAATGATATTGGCTAAATTCCAACGTTACTAATTAAACGTGGCTTTTGTTTATCAATTGACTTCTACTTATTGCATTACTACACTGTGCTACTTCTGTTCAAATTTCCGTACATTACTATGTTCCCTGGAAAAGGTTATGAGCCCAGACAAATTTTGCCCAGAGTGTTGAATGAATGACATGAAGGTGGATGGCTCAAAGAGAGCCCAGCACAGCAACCAGAGGCCTATTGTACTATCCCCTGAAATGAAAAAGTTCCTAAGAAAAGAGATCAGTAGCCGAAGCAAAAATTAGCAGGCACTTGGCAGAAATGTCATGCAATTCCCAGGGCTCGATCACATGTTGACCCAAGTTTTTTAACCTATGGCCGGAGAACACCTCACATTCACAGAGTATGTGTGCGGCAGTTTCTTCGCTGTAATTGCAGCTCTACAAAGCAAATCCTTAATGACACCCATAATATTTAGGTGTCTTTTAAGAGTGCAGTGCCAACTAAGGAGCTCAAGAGCCCTTCTTATGCCAGTTCTACTAAGCTTGAATAATTCCATTTGATGTATACTAGGGCACTTACAATTTTGTTTTTTTGCCTGCCTTTACCCCTTAGTATTATGCCAGTTCTCACACTGAAGCTTTCTGAACATGTCATAAACAATTCTTCTAGTCAGTTCATTAGGAACACCCAAAGCTGGCTCGGAACCAACAAAAGGTGTGCTTGAACCTTTTCTAGCCAACTCATCAGCCATTTCATTACCTGGAATGCCTGAATATCTAGGCACTCAGTATAGTATGACTTGATTGTTGCTAGCAATCTTACAAAGTGCAATATAGCACTCCCAGACAAGGGATGACGTCATAGTAGACTTCTCTAAAGCCATAAGAGCAGCCAGAGCAGATAAAGATTTGGTTGCAATTTCTGTCAGAGCAAATTCTACAACACATTAGAATAGCAAAGACCTTAGCCTGAAAGACAGTAGCGTAGCTGCCAAGAGGATAAAATAGTTTAGTACCATCATCCTGACAGCATACTCCAGCACCAGTACTAGTGCCTAGCTTAGAGCCATCGGTGTACTATACAATACATTTCTTCTTATTGCAGGTAGGAGCCCTCTTCCAGTTATCCTGTGAAGAGACCTGAATTTCATAAGATTTGTCAAACGTATATCTGGCAAGAATGCCATCAGATGGCATATAGAAATAAGGATGATTTATAATATTACTGTTCAGATTACTCCAAGACAAATACTTTGAGAAGTTTTTCCAGTGTTTCAGATATTTAAGTCTGTTCATGCATATAAGAGCCTCAGCTTCAATGTGCATGTAGAGTGGGTGCAATCCAAGCAAAAGTTCAAAAGTTGCAGGAGGAGTTGTTTTCATGCATCCAGAGATCGCAATACGTGCCATCCTTTGAAGCCTAATTAAATCTAATTTAGCAGTTTCTCAAATTCTAGACCACCATATAATGGAGCCATAAGTAATGATGGGACCGATTACCATAAAGTAAATCCAATGGTATTCAACCCCCAGGTTTTTCCAATATCATTTCTACATGACCAGAAAATTCTTCTGGCTTTAGCTATGCAGTATTCAAAGTGTCTCTTCCAATTGAGACCCATATCAAAGTAAATTTCTAGGAATTTTACCTCCTTGGATCAAATAAGCTTCTGACCAAAGAAGCAAATGTCTCTAAGATTAAGAATACTTTTTCTTGTAAACGCAACCATAGCAGTCTTTTGTGGATTAACAGAAAGACCTGCATTTTTGCACCATGACTTAACACTCCTAAGAGCAGTGGACATCATCTCAGAGACAGTATTACCAAACTTGCCTCTAGCAATGATTACAACATCATCCACAGCATATCCAACACGGGTTACACCAGAACTAGTTATGGTCTCCAAAAGAGAGTCTACAACGAAACACCAAAGAATTTGTAAAAGAACTCCTCCCTGTGGACAGCCTGCCAAAGCATGCACCGTCATATTATCACCAAGTAAAGATGCACAGATGTACTTATTAGATAACAAATTCTTGATCCAATAAGAGATCGTCATATCGACACCTTTCCTATCGAGCATGTAGGATGGTGTCAATGGGCACTTTATCAAAAGTGCCTTCAATGTCAAGAAAAGTAACTAAGACAATTTCCTTAGCATTTAAGTTTCTCTTCAATATAAAGGAGAGATTGTAAAGGGCAGTATCAGTAGGTTTTCCCTAGGCATATTGAGAGTTTGATAGCGGCATTGAAACCAGAATCTCTTCCCTAATATACCCGTCAATAAGCTTTTCAATTGTCTTTAGAAGAAAAGACATAAGGCTAATAGGCCTGAAGGACTTAGCCTCATAATAATTGTCTTTGCGATATCTATACCAAGGTAAGGTTTGGAATAAAGATAACCTTGGTATGCCAGACTAAAAATTCACCCGGCTAAAAATTTTTGCCGCCTGCTATAGTGATCAAAAGGAACCACAATTGTCAAGATGCCAATAGATGCTATGACCATTAAATTTTTATAAAATTTATTATAGAATACAGTATCTAATTCTTTGTACAATTAAGGGCTTAGAAATCAAAAAAATGGTTAAATTTGTAATTATAAGGAATAGCAGCAGGAAATTATTACATAAGAAAACATATACAAACCCACCAGTAAAGGTGTTTCTCAGAACAAGAATGTCAATAGATTTAAATATAATTAACCCTTCTGCCCCCCTAAAAAAATTCAAATCTAAAGATACACATATACTGTTGGTAAAATTTTAACTTGAAGATCCCATATGAAATATATCAGGTAGAAAATTATTGATTACGTTGAATTATCTATAGTTTAAATTTAGTTTTATAGATGGTGCATCTCTTAAAACTGCTATCTTTTAAGATGCAATATATAATACACCAAATGTCATTAAATAGATGCTTTACTTGCCTTTTCTGATGTGATTGCTCTCCCTTTGTTTCTTGAAGGAGGAAGCAGATTTTTGTCTCAAAAAGTGATTGTGATTTTTACTATTTATGCTGTATTTTAAAGAAGATTTTTTTCACATGTTTTTCTAGCAGCAGGTTGAGCAAAATTTTAATTTTGTAAGATATTCTTCTTATACTTTGATATATTTGTTTATTTATATATTTATATTTTTAGCATTATCTCCCATGGCAAGCCAAACTTACAATCCTGCACCACGAAGTTCATCTGTAAAACTGAGCACAATGCAGATCAGGTAAAAAATTATTGATATTGAATTCTCTTTGATTTTAGTTATATATATATATAAAAGAAACAGACATACTGGATACAAAAGCTATAGGCATCAGGCAAAATTATTACCTATTTAATCATAAAGAGTTGTTAGAATTTTATATATTATTTTTTGCTTTGAACCGTTATCAAGCCTAATCTCAAAGCAAATAGCCCCAGGCAATTTCTGAAATTAACTAATATACAGGGTGTCCAGTGCTATTGGTGCCCAATGGCTATTTCCTCAACTTATATTTATTTAATCATTTTGAATATATCATTCTTTCATTTTTAAATCAGGGTTCGTACGCCTCCTGGAAATCCTTGAAAACTCCTGGATTTAAGATTTTTCTTATAAAGGCCCTTGAAAACTCCTTATTTTATTCATTTTAGCACTAAACTCCTTGAAAATCGGAAAATACTCCTGGAAAATCGACATCGCGATCTTTTATCTCATACTATGATCGATAGGTGGCGCCACCAAACTAATGATATGCACAAATACTGATATTGGAAGTACATAGATGCTAATCGTTATGGATTTTTAATAATTATTATGGATTTCGGTACAAAATTGTGGACTACGGAAAAGACCCGTAAAATTACGGAAAATATCTATTTTTTCTTTCCATTCATCCTGTAATTATTGCACATTAAATTGACAAAACTTGCATATTTCTCTATGTTGGTTTATTATTCATGTAATATTTCAATTATTTTGACACATTTAGTATGAATGCGCAATTCGGGAAATTCTCCCGTAGTCCTGGGCGTCCACAAGTATCCTTTTCCATCCATCCCCATCCTCTAAATATTAGTCATTAAATGAACTGAGTTAGCTTATTTTCACATTTTGGTTAATTATAAAGACTAATTTTTTAATTATTTTCTTATAAATAGAGGGATTGCATAATTCAGATAGTATCGCGTACATTGCCGAGCATTGACTAGTATCTTTTTCCATCCATCTCCATCCTGTAATTATTACACATTAAATTAACAAAACTTGTTTATCTTTATGTTTTGGTTTATTATTCATGTTAATTTTATAATTATTTTGACATATTCAATACGATTACGCAATTCAGGGAGTCCTGTGAGTCCTCAAGTATCTTTTTCTATCCATCTCCATCCTCTATATATGAATCATTAGATTGACAAAACTAGCTTATTTTCACATTTTGGTTATTTATTAAGGTTAATTTTTTAATTATTTTTATATAAATAGTGCGATTGTACAATTCAATTTACCCAGAGAAATTTAACACTTTATCTAGAAGAATTTAATATTATCTAGAAGAATTTAATATTATCTGGTGATGAAAGCAATATTATTTGTTCCCCATAATAATGTTGTGTCAAAATGTATATTCTGTATTGTTAGAAAATATGGTGCTGATTTTAGGTTAAATTTAAGTGCAGACACATTACATTTTTTTATTATTTAAAAAAGTAAGGACCATGTCAAATGTTCTTTATTTTTTATGTTAGGAAGAAATTATTGAAGTCTGAGCTAGAGCAGGCTAAAAATAAATAAATAAACAACTACATTTAGTTTAAGCTAAGATATTCTGTTTTCTATTTATTTTTTAGTTTAAGCTAAGCATTAAACTACAATTAAGGATTTTGAAATTTCTTTTTGTTTAGTAATAAAGACTAATATATATTCATATTTAGTTTGTTTAGTTTATTTGAACATTTCGTATAAAAATATATATAAAAAATTTGAAATGTTTGATCAAATATTTTTCTGGATTATCTTTGCAAACAAATTTTTTATCGTAAATTTAACCACTCTAGTCATTATTGAAAATTTCCTGCCTAGATTAGAAACTATAAGCAGCCATTATTCATATAAATATTGCGAAAATACAAAGCAACAATATACAGCAATATAAAGCAAATGTGAGCAGTGACATTGCTGAGGGAGGAGAATTTGGGGGTCATATCCCCCTCCCCAAGAACCCATTGAGTTTCAAAGAAATTATATATGCAAAAATGGAAAACAAAATATTTGGTTACCAACCATGCCGGCCAAGTTGATGTTGGATTCATTTAAAAAATGATAAAAGACTTGGTTAAGATGAAATTTGTTAATGAACCCTGTTTCATTACTGATATTTAATAAATTATGGAGTGTAAATTGGCAAACTTTTCCTTTATTGGTGCATTATAATGTAATTCAAGACAAATTTTGGTATAGCCGGAATGATGTAGTTGGTATAAAACCAAGTGATGTGGCTGAAAGAGAAACATCTATAGAATCTTGGTTTTGCTTCTACATTTAATATTTAGAAAAACTCCTGGAAAAATGCTCGAACAAAGGAAAACTCCTTAAAAACTCCTGGAAATGGGTTCTTGCAAAAGAGTATGAACCCTGTTAAATAGTATACATTAGAGTGCATTGTATGAAATTTGAAGTTTGAAATGGACGAAACAGCACTAAAAATATGTGATGCACGTATATATTCTACATACCGCATTTTTTAGCCTTGCAGGATGTATTTGGAAATTATAGTATTTAGCATGAAAATTCCTTGGGTTGAAAATGATTTGTTTCAGCCAGCTCAACTGGGGTTACTCGGAACCCTCGGGTTCTGCATAGTAATGAATAACGGCGGCTGTATCCTCTTCACGGGCACTGAGGAACTGCAATTCTTTTCAAATAGCTAGTAGTGGTACTGTACTTTCCCAGTGATTTTACAGAAAAATGATTTCATTTGTAGAGATAGTAACTCAATAGAGATTTATATAATAATTGTCCTGCATGTGGTTTTTGTTTTTACAAACCCTTCAAAAGCCCCGGTGACCTAGAAGACTAAATCTTTGTACACTCAAAAATTCAACTTTGGGGCAGAACTTAACACAGTCAGAATTGTGAGGGGGAAAAAATTACTGGTTCATCAAATATTTATACATACTATAAAAATTATTTACAAGCAAGGAAGGAAAAGATTTCATTTATACAGATACTGTAATTCAATAAATACCTATATAATAATTATTCTACATGTATTTGTCGTTCCAAATCCTTCAGAAGCTTCCGGTGACCTAGAAGACTAAATCTTTGTACACTCATAAATTCAACTGCAGGATAGAATCTAACGCAGCAGGAATTTTAATGGGAGAAACTAATTGGCTTACCAAATAGTTATACACTAGCTGAATATCCATTGAATTTCAATGGTCTCCCAATGAACAAACCCCAAAAACAAATTTTTTAAATAATTCAATTTTTTCCGTTGTCTTTTACAAACTGTTCACCCATGCACCAAATTTATGTCTCACTTTAGACTGGGCATTTCTCATCTATTCAGCCAATATAACATTTAACACACATATTAAACACATACGCATAGGTGTATTTAAGAGAGGGCAGGAATTCAACTCTCTTCCCACCCCCACCCCCCTCGAAATTAAAAAGTTTCAAAATGCTTCTGAAACACACATGTGATATAAAATCCCCATTCAGTTCATTCTGGAGTCTTTGCACTAGAAAAGTAACCCATTTTTACCTTTAATAAATAAATAAATAATGGGAATAAGTAAGGAGTTTTTAATTTAAGAATTTAAAAAAAAAAAAGTGTTCTGGCTACTGCGTCACTGCAATAAGGGGAGAAATTATCTAAATTTGGAAAAATCCCAGTTCCTGGAGCCGGCAGAAGAAAAGGAAAGGTCGAAGATCAAAAGTCAGTTATTTAGAGACTAGAGGTCTGCACAGGTCTAATTTTAAAATTTTTACTGGCTAAAAAATGTCAAGATTTGACTTAGCCAAAGCCCGAGATTTTTTCAATGGAATTCACCTGAGCTTGATCTGTACTGTAAACACTCAAAACCAACCCCAACACGGCCTGGCTCGGCCTGAACATTTTCCTATACATTGAAACCTGTTGGCTTGTATGCTGATTAAAATTTGCCATTTAAGGAATTAAACAAAAGCTCATCACATATAGTATTAAATGAAAAGGTACCCAAATTTTAAAAATATGTGCAAATCAGGAATGAGCATTACTATAAAGTGAGTTTTTATTTGTCATTTTGGTTGAAGATGAGGAGGGATGAAAAAAGACTATGTTTTTAAAAAAAATTCTTTTTTCATTTATCAGTGAACAGTGCAATGACTCTCTAGTTAGAGCTCATCAGCATCAAATATGCGTTGCAGTAGTTGCAAAACAAACAAGTCATATGCCACAATTGTTAGTCTTGTTAAAAACATTTCAGTGCGATTAAATTTTCTATAATATTCGTATAGATAGATAATATTTTCTTTAATTATGACATAGTTATGAATATTTTTAAAATTTAATAATTTTAGTATAAAAGTGTAAGATGTTTGGAATAAATATATTCAAAGACAATAATTCGTATTATCTATGTTAATTTCAAATTAAAACAGTTTGCTCAGATAAATTTTTATTCAATATTTGTTACAGGAAAGAAATCGCCGAACTGTGTTTAAGAATAAAATTTATTTAATTTTGATAATTTAGAAACATTCGAAATCTAAGAACTGAAATTAATATAACAGAAAAAATTGAAAATAAAATATCAGTGATAAATTTTAAAGTAAACAGTATCTTGGATTTCTTATTTTCATTTATTTATTAGATTTCATATTTTTAAATTTTTGCAACAAATTTAAAAATAAATCAAATTGAAACTGGCATTTGACCAATGATAATAACCTAATGATCATTTCCTCAAAATTACAAACATGAAAGCAGTATTGTTTACTTTCCCCAGACTGTTGAATATCGTCTTTGTTTATATAAATGCTGAGGGGAAATTTTAATTTACGAGAGGGAAATGAGAATAAAAGGTTACTAGTCCGACGGACCAGTATAATTTATATTCTGCTGGTCCGTTGAGTGTTTTTGTGGTCTCGGACCAATGGACCACCGTTAATTTCGAGCCATGCTTAATGTTTAACGATAAAGAGAATAAAACCAACCCCATTACATTAGGACTAGTCATTCTCGAAATATTTTAGATTTTTCGTATTTTCGCTATGTCACCTTTGAAAATAAGTTCTGCTACCAAATGAGAACGAAAATTAAATTATAAGTACAAATTCGGTGTAATTTTAATTAATTATACGTTTTATTTAATGCAATTAAACTCAATTTAATGAATTATTAATAAAATAAAGAGAAAATAAATTTGAGTCTATAGGAAAAGTCATGTGCTGCTCACATCAGATTTTTTTAAACATTCAATAAAAAGAAAAACATATTGGACCAAAATTACATTGCGCAAATGTGGGAGTGATACACCTAGAAATCTGCACAAGTTATGCACTGTAGCACAAAAACGCAAAGCTTGTAATAATAAATTTTTGGAAGATAATGTTTTGCAATTTTCTTTTGGTGAAAAAACCTTGGATACATCGTTCGGATCTAATCATAAAAAAACAAGCTCTCTGTGATTTAAGAGCTGCTATTTCACAGAGAGCTTGTTTTTTTAAGGAGGCGGTAACAATCTCGATATCCAGTTTAGCAATTTATGCCAAATGTAGAAACTTTTTATGAAGCATATTATGTCCAAGAAAAATGAGATATATATTAATGAATTGCGTGGACGTAAATTTCCATTGTTGCGTGAATTAGCCCTTTCGCGATGGTTGCCACGCCCATACATCGTCTGTGAACTTGCATTCAAGGACGGCTATTGTTAGAAACTTGGTTTTGTTTACATCGCGATTCTCGTTTCGCGGGAGCGTGACGTCATTATTAAAATGATTATTCCGTTCTCGTGAACGAATCGCGATGTGGACAAAACTTGGCTGATCATGCAAATCACCTTTCTCGCCGCTCACACATCCTGTTTTGCATATCCAGAGGGCGTTGCCGGCAACGGTTATGTTCCGGAACGCACCCATCTTCGGGTATAAAGGCTAGACACTTTTCTGGTTTTAAGTCAGATCGCTTTAAAGGAGATCGCTTTGTTTTAAGTGAGATCGCTTTGGTCATTAGACCATTTAGTCATTTGATCGATATACTGATCGATGGAAGGATCTAGAAGGATCTAGATCTGGCAGACGGATCTTCGTAAAGTCATGTTTTGATGTTGTCGAAAGTCACGATAAAGTGTTTATCGGTGAACGCGGATATTTAAACTAAACTTAGTAGTTTTTGATGGTTCTCAGTTAAGGAGACCATGTTTCCCGTGTTGTGGACTTTATAGTGCTGATCCGGAAAGTTTAAAGTTTTTTGCCATAGCGTGTGCCCAGCTAGTGGTGGCATCGGAAAGTGCACGTGGTCACGTAAGTGTGAAATGCTTTTATTCCACTTACTTGTGTAAATAATACGTTAACCAGAAACGTGTCTAGGCATGGAACTTACACTGAAAAACCTTCATATGAGCTGTAGTGCTCATGTTTTGTAAATAGTATGCTTTAGTTATTTGGCTTACCCGTTTTCATGATATATACTGTAAGCAAATACAATGGATTCACTCTTCAATAAAAGTGATTTTGATTTAAACTGGAACTGTTCTCATTTAACACTTCTACAGCTACTTGTATTCCTACAACTACTATCTAACGTTTGTTATAGCTGCAACACTCTGTTTTAAATTTTCAACGAAGTTGTGGAACCAGAATTTCGTGGCTCATAGTTATTCTATCACCAGCTTCATCAGAAATTTAATTATACGTTAATTTTCAATATATAACTTACGGATATGATACATAATTCCGTCAAAGGTTATGGGCCAGTGCTCCCCATAACAACGTTAAAAATTTAGAAGTGTTAGTGTTCCAGCAACGAATCCTGTCGACGGGGGCCGCGGACGGCGCCATTTGCATGTCGACGAAAGCGTAAACAAAAGGTCTGTTCAGCTCAGTTCCAAAAGGCCACCTTGCCATGGAGGCAAATAAAATTACTGCATTAACTAGAGACAATTACGTCACTTGGAGGAATGAAGTTTCATTCGCTCTTAAAGGAGAGGGCTGTTTCGGATTTGTAGACCGAACAGCGTTACCGGTGGATGAAAAAACGTCACGCCGTGATTATGAAGATCACATGCGAAGAAAGGACCGCGCGTTAGCAATCCTGTTCCAGAATGTTTCATCTGATTACCAAGAGTTAATTGACATTAACGACGATCCGGCAGATGCGTGGGATAAGTTAAAAACGCACTTCGACGCGCCGACTCGCGCCAACCTGGTGAGTTTACTGGATGAGTTCTTCAGCCTACGTCCGGAGCCAGATGAACCGGTGGATATCTTCTGTACGCGTTTGAAGAAGGCGGTCGCCAAATTGAAGGACGTCAAGCACCCGGTGGAAAGCGTCTATGTGGCATTCCAGGCCATAAGATACCTCTCTGATGACTTCCAAGGAATAGTTCAGCTAATCTACAGATGGGAGGACAAAGATTTCACTTTGGAGAAAATCCAACATGAATTGTCTGCGGAAGAAGGACGTATCCGGCAACTCCGTAGTGATAGAAACAATGTAAGTCAAAATTCATCTGTATTCTTGTCTCAGAGTAATGTAAATGTAAAGTGTAAAAATAACAAAGTGTTTAAAAGTGTTAAACCAGTTAAAAGGGTCATAGGACCATGTTATTTTTGTAAGAAGGCAGGTCATTTAAGGAAGAATTGCCCTATTCTTAAGTCTAGCTCAAATATAATTGAATTGTATTCATCTGCTAGAGTTGAAGCTAATACTGTGCAGGATCCTAGCGATAGACTCAGCTGGGTAATTGACACCGCTGCTACGCGGCACTTTTGCAATGATATTAATTTATTCTCAAAATTTAAGGAAAGCAAAGGTGCATCTATGTCGCTAGCAGTGGGTGATATTGAGAGCCCAGTTGAGGCTATCGGTACGGTCAAAATGTATGTTCAGTTTCAGAACATAAGAAGTAATATTGTTTTGTCTGATGTAATGTTTTCGCCTAAGTTAAGACGAAACTTATTAGCCGCATCTGTTCTTGAGGAACAGGGGTATACTTTTAAAGGGGCTAATGGGGTATTGTGGTTTTACACTCCAAAGGGAGAAAAATTCTTCTATGCTAAGCGAAAAGAAGGGTTATATTTTTTAAAACCTCAATACGAAGTTCAGACTGCAAATAACAATATTGAAGACCGTAAAACTAAAGGAAAGGATCAGGGTAGGGATAAAAATTCTAAGAAAGATAGAAAACCCCTAAATAAGAAAAACAGTATTGACAAAATGAAAAATTTGCCTAGAATAAATAAAAGTAAACGTAACTCTGAGGTGAAGTCGAGGTCAAAGGAAAAGGTTAATGAGAAACCAAGTTGTGCGGTTTCTGAGGTTTTGAATAAAACGGAACTCTGGCATAGGAGATATTGCCACATTAACTCTGATTATTTATATCAGACAAGTAAAGTTTCTGCGGCTAATGGACTCCCTAGACTAAAATATGCAAAAATTAACTGTACACACTGTAAGTTAGCAAAGTCTAAGAGAATTTCTTTTAAGCCAATTGGTAGGATAAGGTCCACTAAACCTTTACAATTACTCCATATGGATGTGTGTGGTCCCTTACCTACAGCTTCAATGGGCGGAAACAGATACTTTTTGACAATAACTGACGACTTCAGCCGGAAAGTGTTTGTTTATATAATGAAACAAAAATCAGAGGTGTTTAAGATATTTAAAGAATTCCAAGCTAAGGAAGAAAGGCAGCTAGGCAAAAAGATTTTGTGTATCCGTACGGACATTGGTATGGAGTTCTGTCACAACCAGTTCAAGGCATACTTAAATAAATTGGGGATTAAATCAGAAAGGTCAAATGCATATACACCCGAACAGAACGGGGTTTCTGAAAGATTTAATCTGACTGCACTAGATTGTGTGAAAGCTATGCTTGATCAAAGCAAGGTTGATAACAGAATGTGGGCAGAAGCGATTTTGTGTTTTACACACACCAAGAACAGAATATGTCATAAGTTCAAAACCAAAACTCCACACGAGTTATATTATGGAAGGAAGCCAGCCGTTGCTCACCTCAAAGTTTTCGGGTGCAAAGCCTATGTGGGCACAGCCAAACAAATTAGAAATAAGTTGGATATGAGAGCCCAAATAGGAATCATGGTCGGATATGCCGAAAGCACCAAAGGCTATAGGATTTATATAGCGGGTAAAAAGAAAGTTGAGGAAACTTCTAATGTAAGGTTTGAGGAAGGAGTGGCAGCGGAAGGCGTCCTGGGCCCTAATTACCCTAAAGGAATCACCTTGAGGAAATCGAACGTTACTCAGTCGATTGACTCGGAATCAGAATGCTTAGGAGGAGTGTCAGAGGAAGAAGCAGGTGAGAGCCGTGACACTAGTAAATCTAGTGGGGATGAGGACTCTCCTGCTGATTCTGGTCTGACACCCTGCTCAGATATTGACTGGATACGGAAAGCAGTACCTAGGCCTGATGGGAGTAGGACGGATATTTACTACTCAGTAAAAGGTGACAATAAAAGGCTGAGATCTCATAATGATGTCAGAAAGTTTTGTGGAAAAGCTAACATTCATTATGATCAGCAAATGTTTAATTTTAGAGAGAAAAAGGGGGTAAGTGATATCAAAAGGAAACCAGAAGCAAGCAATGTTGAGATCTTGATACCCAAGAGCTATAAATCGGCAATAGAATCTCCCCAGTCCGATAAATGGCAAGAAGCCATGGATGATGAAATAGCTACAATGCAAGAGAGGGGTGTCTGGGACTTAGTGCCTGCACCCATCTCACAACAAAAAATTATAGGAAGTAGATGGGTTTATACCATTAAGAAGGATGAAAGGGGAAATGTGAAACGATTCAAAGCTCGCCTAGTAGCTCAAGGATATACCCAGATAAAGGGGGACTCATATGATGAAGTGTTTAGCCCTGTGATTAATTTTAGTTTAATCAGAGCTTTTTTCTCCATATTTGTTTGCATGCTTAAATGGAAACATTTTCAACTGGACATTAAGTCCGCATATCTTTATGCCAAGTTGAATGATAAAATTTTCTTGAAACAACAAAATGATATAGACCATACAGTTTCACTTTTGAGTAAAGAATTTGATATCAAAGAATTGGGAAAAGTCAAAAGACTTTTGTGTGTGGAATTTAAGGAACTTAGTTGTAAACGAGTCTTTTAAAATTAACTTTGTTAATACTAAAGATAACGTAGTAGATTACTTCACGAAGCCAATGACTAAAGATAGAGTTTTAAAATTTAGTAATGATATCTTTAAAATATAAAATTTAACTGTTCAAATAAAAATTTTACTTTAAATTTTTTTTCATATTTTCAAAGTATAAATGGTTAGGGTATTTTATAATTTATTCCTCTCTCATTGATACAAATGAAATGTATCTTGAGTATATATTGTTATGTGACAATGAACTGTTACTTTTCTCACATTACACTTGAAAAAAAAATATATATATCCATTTTTACTACACGTATAATGCATTTTCGCTTATGTGAATAAAATGTTATCTGAATGTACATTATTGATATAATTCACATGAAACATAAAATTTTTAATCTGTGTTTATCTCATATGTATATTTACCTTCTGTATCTTTTATTATCATTGCCATTGTATTGGGTATTTAGTGTGTATACTAGTCATGGGCTAAGATAATAAAACTTAAATTTTCAATCTTAAATGTTAAATTTCATAGTTATACATTAAATTTTCTACAAACTTGAATTTGATGTTTAGACTTAAATTTTTAATCTTAAATGTTAAATTTCATAGTTATACATTAAATTTTCTACAAACTTGAATTTGATGTTTAGATTTAAATTTTTAATCTTAAATGTTAAATTTCATAGTTATACATTAAATTTTTCTACAAACTTGAATTTGATGTTTAGATTTAAATTTTTAATCTTAAATGTTAAATTTCATAGTTATACATTAAATTTTTCTACAAACTTGAATTTGATGTTTAGATTTAAATTTTTAACATTTGAGATTAAAATTGATAACTATACCTAAAATTTTTCTAGAGCTTAAAATTTTTGATATCTTTAGACTTTTAAATTTTAAACTTAATGTTTGTTTATAAATTTTCAAAATAGTAAAGAAATAGCTTTCTTCAGTATGAGCTAGTACTTAAGAAAGGGCAATAGTATGGTTATACTGTTTTCTTTGACTATGTTATCCTTAAACATGTAATTTAAAGAATGCTTATGATCTGCATAATAGATAAGTGTACTCATTTGATTGTTGCCATTTTGAGAAAAGGCTATTCACTTTCTAAATGTTATAAGTGTTATAAATTTCTTTAATGTATAAAATTTTGTGTATGCATACATTATGTTTTTAGGATACTAAGAACTTTGATTCTTAGAATAACCTTTTGTTGGATGAAAGCATGGGCGCCGAGAGTTGGTGTTTTTGCATGAGGGGGCCGATTGTTAGAAACTTGGTTTTGTTTACATCGCGATTCTCGTTTCGCGGGAGCGTGACGTCATTATTAAAATGATTATTCCGTTCTCGTGAACGAATCGCGATGTGGACAAAACTTGGCTGATCATGCAAATCACCTTTCTCGCCGCTCACGCATCCTGTTTTGCATATCCAGAGGGCGTTGCCGGCAACGGTTATGTTCCGGAACGCACCCATCTTCGGGTATAAAGGCTAGACACTTTTCTGGTTTTAAGTCAGATCGCTTTAAAGGAGATCGCTTTGTTTTAAGTGAGATCGCTTTGGTCATTAGACCGGTTAGTCATTTGATCGATATACTGATCGATGGAAGGATCTAGAAGGATCTAGATCGGGCAGACGGATCTAGAAGGATCTAGATCGGGCAGACGGATCTTCGTAAAGTCATGTTTTGATGTTGTCGAAAGTCACAATAAAGTGTTTATCGGTGAACGCGGATATTTAAACTAAACTTAGTAGTTTTTGATGGTTCTCAGTTAAGGAGACCATGTTTCCCGTGTTGTGGACTTTATAGTGCTGATCCGGAAAGTTTAAAGTTTTTGCCATAGCGTGTGCCCAGCTAGTGGTGGCATCGGAAAGTGCACGTGGTCACGTAAGTGTGAAATGCTTTTATTCCACTTACTTGTGTAAATAATACGTTAACCAGAAACGTGTCTAGGCATGGAACTTACACTGAAAACCCTTCATATGAGCTGTAGTGCTCATGTTTTGTAAATAGTATGCTTTAGTTATTTGGCTTACCCGTTTTCATGATATATACTGTAAGCAAATACAATGGATTCACTCTTCAATAAAAGTGATTTTGATTTAAACTGGAACTGTTCTCATTTAACACTTCTACAGCTACTTGTATTCCTACAACTACTATCTAACGTTTGTTATAGCTGCAACACTCTGTTTTAAATTTTCAACGAAGTTGTGGAACCAGAATTTCGTGGCTCATAGTTATTCTATCACCAGCTTCATCAGAAATTTAATTATACGTTAATTTTCAATATATAACTTACGGATATGATACATAATTCCGTCAGCTATCACGCATTCGTGGCGGAGAAAACTGCACCCTAAAAGACGGATGCCACGTACTGACGTTTTTATGTCGAACGTTTTTATTTGTGTATGAGATGGCGTTAAATGTCTGTGCGAACAACTCCAATGTATTTTGCAGATGCTTGACCTTGGCATAGGAAGGATCCAATTAATCATTTCTCCATTTGGAGCGGTGAAACATGGTTTTGTAATATAAACAAATAGAGCATGTCTCGTAGCATCTGCTATTTTGTAATTGAGTTCCGGTTCTCGTTTTGATTTCGTTGTTGAATCATAGGAATATAAGAGAGTATTTATTTTTGTTTGGGATTTAGAGGCAATGAAATTATTCGTTTATTTCAGATAAAAGAATGGGAGCAACTAATGAGTATTTTGTATTCAGATTTGTATGAAAAATATACATCAAATACAAAATAAATATTTCTTTTATTCCTGAAAAATGTAGATTTCTGTGATGAATAGGTGATTTTTAGTGAATTTTTTTCGAGGGTTAGGCTTAACGCAAAAAATGTATCGTCATTTGGGAACAGTTCGAAAGCGCGGCTCTCCATCCTTTGGACCACGGCAGTTCTGGAATGTCGCCGTCGTGAAAGGGTTAACAGCACACATGACTGTAAAATTTTTTGTGGCCAATGGCAGTTTATGGGAAAACTGCAATTCCTAAAATATGAGGATGTTTTTCGTAGAAACTAAAAAGAAATCTGTGGAAAATAATGCTTCCGATCATTTAGCGAGATTTAAAAAAAAATAAAACCACTATTTTAACCAATTTTTGATAGAAATATGTTTGTTGGTGTAAAATATTGCATCATTCTGCCTAATTCTGGTTTTGGGAGAGTTCTGGATATCGGGACGCTGAATAAACAATCCTGTACTGTATTTATATATATTGGTCAATTCCAGAAATTGCCGGGCATTATTTGTTTTGAAATTGGGCTTGATAGTTGCTCAAAGCAAATGGTTATTTACCAAGAATTCTTTATGATCATATTGGTGCTTATTTTACATTGAGCCTATACCTTTTGTATCCGGTATGTCTATTTTTTCTATATTTTCCATTTTATATGTTACTGCTTTGTGTACTGTAAATTGGAATTGCACTACACATTGAACTTTTTCTTAATATATTTGCTTTCTTATTTAATTATATATATATATTTATTTATTTATTACTTTAGCATTATTTCTATGCAAAAAAAAAAGTATGACAGATTATTCTTAGAAAAGGAACTCAGTACTGTTTAGATAGTTTTTCTTCCAATCTATAAAATTTACTTTTAAAATGCTTGGAATTACTTAGAACTTAGAAATAATTATCTTCAGAATTAGGGCTTTACCCTTACAATTTAATGAATTTGACTTAACCCTTTCGGGACAGTTGACGTGCCCGCGCGTCGGCTGCAAACTTGCATTCAAGGACGACTGTCATGTATCCGCGTCGAGGAAAAACTTACCCTAAAGGACGAGGGTCACGTCAGAGCGTTTTCATATGGAGCGTTTTCATTTGAATTTATCTATCTACTAGATGGGGGGGGGGGCTTTAAATGCCCATGGGAACAGCCCCAATGGAATTTGTAGATGCTTGATCTTGGCATAGGGAGAATCCAATGCATTATTTTTCCATTTGGAGCTGTGAAACATGATTTTGTAATATAAACAAACAGAGCACTTCTCTCAGCATCAACATTTTTATAATTAAGTTCCGGGTCTCGTTTTGATTTTAGCTTAATGATTTTTGTTGGTGAATTATAGGAAGTGTTTTTTTGTTTTTTTTCGGGGGGGGGGGGGGAGGAATATGCGGCAGTGAAATGATTAGGTTATATCGGATAAAAGAATGGCTGGGCTGACACGTTTTCTTTCTGTGGAAGAATATACTCATATGGTAAATGAAACCAGACAGCAGGGGTCCCATTTCAGCGCGAACCCGCGAGATTCTCGTAAAATCGATAAAAAATCTCGCATAAAAATTTAGACTGTGCGAGAATTTCTCTCTCTCCAGTTCCGGCCTAAAATTATTTTTTCCTTCAAATTGGATACCGAGAAATCCGATGCCCGATGCTAGAGATGCAGATTCGCGGTGGCCAGGTCGCCATTTCTGGCGACCGAAATTCTCCAGAATCCTTTCAGTCCCACGGCGCCCGCTGCCGGTAGATCGGGCCGATTTCTTCGCGACCGCAAATTGCGATCGGTCGACTCGTTGCAAATCGCGGGGCGATTGCCGCTCTATCGCAGACCGCGATTCCGTAGGTATGTGTAAATCGTAGTCAATCGCAATTTGGGCACACTAAAAGTACTACGTGTTTCTAATTAGCGAGATATTTTATAGAAAACTATAAGTGTCTCCCCCTCTTGCGCGGGTCGTAAATTCCATCAAATAAATAAAAAATTTTTTTATATAGGATTCTTTCAAGGATTTGAATTATGCTCTTTCTGAGTACTTCCCGCATTTTTCGTGTTTTGCTCGAGAAATTTTCTTCTTTCCGCGAACGAAAATCCTTTCCCCTGTACACGGTATGTCTACAGGTTGCAAAAATCCCGAAAATGTTGTGAAATTGACCATATATGCCCCAAAAATGTCGCAAAATGTGAACAAAGCAACGAATTTTTTATCAGAGACATTCCTTGCTTACATCTGAAAATCTGTTTCTCCGCTATTGCGAAAATGGCATTCGCATACGGCGATTCCCATAGTTTCTGAGGAGAGATGACCAATGAATATCGTTTTGTCATTTTTACAATATATTTGCATCGACTGAATATTTTTATAATTATTTCGTTTAATATACAAAGAAGAAAAACCAAACTATTTTTCTACCGTATTATTAATAAAATGAAGGGTTATTTTGCAGCAGCATCACAAAAATCTTCATTTGTCCTCGGCATACCTCATTAAATTTGAAACATATTTCCCACTTTTCCAATCTGTTTGCATCGACTACAGTGTTTGTAATTGTTTCTCGTTTTATACAGAAAAATTATTTTACAATTGTAGCAAATTATGAAATAAGGGGCTATTTTGGAAACAAAAAGAAAAAAGTCGACCCTTTTCAAACAAAATGCTAAAATCACATGACTGGCTTGAAATTCAACAAAAGGACGATGCAACCCTTATGTTCTGTAAGTTTTGTAAAAAGTACAAAACAAAGAATCTATTTTCAAACATCAAGTCAAAATTATTACCTAATTCTATTTGCCTAGGGAAATAGTTTTCGTCGATATTTGCCTTCGGCGATCAAAAATCGTTAAATTTTTTAATTACTATTGCTGCATGAAAATTGGTCATAAAATGATTTTAAAAATCAAAATATAAAGTAAATACAGTCGGCCCTCGACTTTTGCAGTTTACAGACAAAAAAATTGTAAATTCGCATGCGAGTCATTTTACATAAAATAATCAATGTAGACGTTTTTTTGTCAGCAAATAAAATCATAACGTAAGCATGGGGGGGAAGTCAGGAATTTGAGTATTTTTGCTAACAAGTCGGAGGGGGAGCAGGTATAAAATTACCAAAAATATGCTTATTTAATACTTAAACGACTCCTAATTAATTTTTAAATGGAATGTTAGTAAGAATGTTAAAAGAATGTTAGTTCTAAGAATTAAAGAATTTAAACGTCGAAGAATATGAGTTATAGTTAATGCTTTCTTTTTTATTACTTTCTAAATTAGCATGTTAAAAAGAAAATGAAATTTTAAGTTTCTCTCCTTATGACAGAAAATCTCTCTCAAAATTTTCTTGAAGGAGAGAAATTCTCCCCCTCTTTTCCTGACTTATTGTGAACCCTGCTAGACAGTATTCATTACTGTCTGATTATGTGGACTACAAAAGGCAAAAGAAAGCGCATAGACAGTTATGAATGCAAAGATTGCAATGTTGGTCTGTGTATGGATTCTTGCTTTGAAATATACCATACACAAAAGGTGTATTAATTAATGAGAATAGCTATGCTATTTTCTTATATATATATATATGTACATAATTTCTATTAGCTATATAAATATTTCATTACAATCATTTCAATATTTTTTCTGATTAGCAGATAACTATTTTAATCAAGGTAACTAATCATTTGTAATACAATAAAATTTTTAATATTTTGATAAAAGAAAATTTGTATGAAAAATATACATCAAATTGAAAATAAGTATTTCCTTTATTTCTGAAAAAGTAGAATGCTGTGTTGAACGGGTGATTTTTAGTGAATTTTTTTCGAGAGTTAGGCTTAGCGCAAAATATTAGCCTTCCTTTGGGAACAGTTCGGAAACGAAGCGCTCCGTCTTTTGGGCCACGGCAGTTTCGGAATGCCGCCATCCCAAAAGGGTTACAGAATGATGAATAGCCATGAAATGAACTTATTAATTACTGTTAGATTAACATTTAAGATCATTTAAATTAACCATTGACCTGCAGAAACATTCAAACTACCTTATTTTAAGGTTACTGAAATTTTATTTTTACCAAGACTACATAAGCAATACAAAAATAACTTCACCTAAAAGAAAATCTTCAAGATTGCATTGTCCGATTACCTAAAGAAAACAATACCTAGAAAAATATAGGGAGGCACCACAATTTAGAAACTACCAAAAAAGTACCTGATTTTCCAGGGAAAGTTTCATATGTTTGTTTTCTGTATAAATAAAGGGAGATATCAAAAAAATTTTATTCTGCTTAGAGCCTGCTTCCAATTTTCCTTGCTTGTATTGACAGAGAGCAAGCAGCGATTGTTCAGGAGAGACATATTTCAAAGTATCTCGCCGCCACTGCCTAGCAGTGACAGCGGATTTACACATATAGTACAACCTCGAAAATCCTGACATTTTCCAGTCGCGGATTTAAAACAACAGAATATGATTATTTATATGAAATTATATTTTTTAAATAGATACCATATTTTCTGGTTGACTTTCTGAACCCCGAAGTGAGACGAAGGTTTAGACCAGATATAAATATGGACAGCCGTAGATCTGCTCGTGGTTGGAACGTGAATTACATTGCTAGCGTTACCCCCCTCCTTTATGTAAGTTACAATTCTCGAATAATTATTTCACGTAAAATACACATCGTTATTTAAATACTGATTTTTTATTATTAAAATTTCATTTTCTGATTATTGATAAAGATATTTTCTTTTAATATTAAACACTTCAAAACATTGTCGTAACATTTTATCACAGATTGTTGAATTAAATCTAAAAATCCCAAGAATTCGTATTAACACTCACGAAAACTTATTTTGTTCATTTCGTAGTATGAATCCCATTCTTCAATGTATTCTGTTTTGTCTCCAGAATCCCGTCCCCCTCCCAATATCGGACAAGTTTTTCATTCTCGTCGAACCTCATGTCAGCTTGAAATCAACTGTATATTTTGCCTTTTTTGTTTAGAAAGTCATATTTACATACTATAAATAGTAAATAAATAATTAAATAATATCGTATCGCACAGAACCAAGCAACAAGGTCATTAACACACTGACGTCAGCTGTGTGTTTTCTGTCAGCCTTTCTTCATTTTCCCTGCCCTGGCAGCTGCTGCTTTATAATGACTCATCATATTTTAGAAACATCATTGAGAGTGTTGGAAAAAATCAATACATCGCGATTCACGTTCCCGTGAAAGGGCGTTTATGCAAATTTAATATGAACGACTCTTCCCGTTCACCGGCGTGAACCGTGACGTTTTTCAATATGGGGTTTCATGCAAATCAGTTCTCAATGTGTACGCATCTGATTTGCATATCCGGGGGCGTTTCCGGAGCTGTCCATTCTCGGATATATAGGGCTAAGGTTTCTTGAAGCAATAAGATTGACATTCGATCGATCAGATGACGATCGATTAGACACTGATAGTCTGATGCAGGCAGACAGAAATGTTATTGACAGAAGCACTGCGGGATATCGTTTGACGACGGTTTTTAAGTCGAAACGGATGCAGATGTGGTCAGTTCAGACCAGCGTGTATTGAACGTTAAATTTACTTACAAACGTTCGGAAGTCGCTTTAAATACTTTTTGATGTTCTATCCTTTGGTTTCCCTTTGCAAGTGTGATACCTTCAATGGTAGTTGCAAATACACGCAAGTTATAGAGGTAGTATAGTTATTTTTCTACCAATGCTTCAAGAAATCTCTGTCTAGTCATTTACAACTGCAAACTTTTTGTACATAGTATATTTTGATGTTTTATGGCATGGAAAATTACCAGGTACGTGTAATATGCCTAGTTGTGTTTTTCACAAAATAAAGTGAACGAAGTTTTTCTTTAAAACTGGACCTGTGTACTTTCATGACCCAGCCAACACTTATTGACTCTATGCCAGTGCGTACTTTGCTATCTTCAAATTCAAATTTTTAAATTTTCCGAGAGAGAGGAGAGATATTTTTCTTTTTTAGTAAAGATATTTATTTTATCTACTATATTTTTTACATATTTGACTGTTACTAATAAAGTTTTTCCTTCTTTCAGAGTCATCAGCCTTTTTAAACATAATATTATATAGATGCTAGAAAATAAATAAAACTTCTGAGTTCTTATTTTTTATTTTTTGTTTCATTAACCCTTTTGCGACGGCGGCATAAAAGACTGAGCACTTCGCTTCCGAACTGGTCCCAAAGGACAGCACATTTTTTGCGCTAAGCCTAACTCTCGAAAAACATTCACTAAAAATCACCTATTCAACACAGAAATCTACTTTTTTCAGGAATAAAAGAAATATTTATTTTCTATTTGATGTATATTTTTCATACAAATCTGAATACAAAATACTCGTTAGTTGCTCCCATTCTTTTATCCGAAATAAACGAATAATTTCACTGCCTCTAAAACCCCCCCCCCAAAAAAAAAAATACTCTCTTATATTCCTATGATTCACCAACGAAATCATAACGCTGAAATAAAAATAAAATCAGAAACTCAATTATAAAATTATTGATGCTGCGAGAGTTGCATCTGTTTATATTACAAAATCATGTTCCACATGGAGAAATAATTCATTCGATCCTCCTTCTGCCAAGGTCATGCCTCTCCAATATACATTGAAGTTAATTCCACGGACATTTAACGCCATCTAGTAGACAGATTAAAACGTTCCACGTGAAGGCACACGTCCGTACTTGAATGCAAGTTCGCAACCGGCACGCTGGTGTGCCGATCGTCGTGAAAGGGTTAATAGCGAAGACAGTTTAAACACATTCACACCTTTAAATATATTGGCAAAAGTTCTAATCCTTGCGCTTCATTAAATCTCGACAAAGCTGATATAATGGAAGTTCTACACTGTGATGATAATGCGCCAATCGTAAATAAATTGAGTGATGTCAAAATTCGTGACGTGATATTAAAAAGAGCAAAGTAGCGACAATAAATGTGGAGAAGAAAAAATATGGGCAAACAATTGATCATGCAAAAAGGTCTTGTACAAAGAAGCTTTATAACTAAGTAGAAATAATGTCCATCTACAGGATAAAAAAACTGCTTTTCCATAAACCAAAATTAATGAAACAACAAACGTTAATACAAATATTTAAACGAAATGATGAAATTACATTTTGTAATTTCGTTTACACATTCTAGATTATTAACCCCTTGCCTGGGGAATATATTTCAGGAAAGTGGGTCAAAAATGGAAAAAATTTTTTATGCTTCAGTTTTGTCTATTATAACATTTAAAAAAGTTAGAAAAAATTTTATTTTGTAAAAATATAAATTTTTATATGAAATAACTACTATATTTAATATTTTGACATACATGTGGAAAATTAATGGATTATATTCATATTTTACTCAAAATTGTTTAATTATAGCAAAATAAATCAAATAATCTTTTGAATTTCACAGGATCATTTTTCAAAATTTCACAAATCTTTTATAGTATGATATATACAAAAAATATGACACGGCACACAAGCCGACATCACACTCTTTACAATAAACTCGGTTTATATCCGCCCTAATCAAGCTAGCTGATCCCGCCTACTTCAAAAAAAAATGTGGACAAGTATCGCCATCTATTGGAAAAACAACAAATTATATTGTAGAACATTTGGTAAGGCAAAACGGACTCAATTCGGGATCAACGGAATAGAAACACTGATTTTTCGCTTGCCCGAAGTCAGTTCGGGTATTCCAAATTTGGCGCAGAGGGGTTGCCCGAACTGGATTCGTGTGGCACAGGCAAGGGGTTAATGCATATATTTTTTCTTAGAAATTTCTTTTGCCTTATTTTTTGTAGTAAATAATATGTTTTAATTGATTAACTTAACTTTTGTTATTATTTTTACTAAAAAATAGTGCTTTGCAGTGTATTTAGTTAATATTAAGTTTGAATTTTATTCAAACTCTATAATCCGGAAAAATCAAAAATCCGGAATCGGCAACGTCCGGATTTTTGAGGTTGTACTATATTGGCACAATAAGCACATATTTAGCATATTTCAAAAGGAATATTTTAGTGTGTGGCGGAGAGCGTCGCCTATCCCGAGCCAGGACTGGACTCGGGACCATATGCTTACAAGCCTGACATTATAATTATAGAGCAAAAGCTAGCTTCGGCTTCATTCTCATAATTCTGGTACAGGTTTCAAGCATCTTTGATCAGATGTCTTTTCTGCCGTACACTCCCTCACCTGATGAGAAGGCCCCGGTCTAATTTCAGTGAGGAGGGGCTCCGCTGAGAACCCCCGAAATACAGTTGACGGGCTGAAGTCCGGAAGGCGTGCCGCCTCGGCGTGACATCAGTCGTGGTCAACCAGGAAGGGAGTGGCAAGACCTCTGACTCCATGTGGTGCTGCCATCTCGTGTTGAGAGGTGAGATCGTTGGCGTGAGAAGGTTGCGTGTTTCAAACGTCCAGTCATCATTATGGCAGAAATCACGTCATCTGTCCCGAGCCAGGACCAAACTCGGGACCATGTGCTTACAAGCCCGACATTATAATCATAGAGCAAAAGCTAGCTTCGGCTCCGTTCTTATAATTCGGGTACAGGTTCGAAGCATCTTTGATCAGATGTCTTTGCTGCCGCAAGTTGATGATTTTGTATACATTAGTGAAAGAAACAACTTTCAGCCGTATGAAATTATCCCTATATTTTGCTCTTTTGATTGAAAAGCTATATATACTGAAAAGCTATATATAGAAATTTGAAAATATTTGAAATATTCAAAAATATTTGAAAAGCTATATATAGAAATAACTAAACGATAGGGTTCATGCACACTCTGGAAATCGGACAAAACGGCGATTTAGAGGGATTTTGAAATTGGACTAAAATGTCAGGGAAATTGCAAGGAAAATCGATTTTTTGTTCAAAATTCTAGAAGAAATCATGGAATATTCAACTTGCTGACTTGTTTACGGATAGGCCGATTACTACGGATTCTCCGTAGTTTCTATTAAAAACTTCCTCATACTGTGGATTATGAAATTTACATAGTTTCCTATGGAAAATTGTCTTCTGTGAAGGCCAATGTAAATTTGCTGCTGCATGCACGATAATGTCAACCAAATCAGCATAACAATGGGGATTTATGGCTGCATGGGCATTAATGCCAATCAAATTAACATGACAATGGGGATTTACGGCCGCATGCACTGTAATGCCAATCAAATCACTGGGACAATGATGACCTTTGCATAGAATGTAAAAGATTGTTTTTTTTTTTCATGGATGTAAATGTATGTTAAATTTAACATAAATCGATGAACAGTTAATTTTATAATTATTTGTGCATAAACAGTGCATTTGCACAATTCATTGTATGTTCTCGTGAATTTCCGAGAGTCGATTAGTATCTTTTTCCATCTATCTCTATCTTCTAAATATTGCATTTTAGATTGACTAAACTAGCTTATTTTTATATTCTAATTAATTATTAAAGTTAATTTTTTAATTATTTTTGCATAAACAGTGCAATTACGCAATTCACTTTGTGAGTATACATAGTATAAAAATATTCACATAGTATAAAAACAAAATGAAAAGGCAAGGTAATAATATGTTATATTAAAACAATTATTTAGTCATTTGTATTAAAACAATCATTAACTTTGAATTTATAATAATTGTTTAACAGTTAGCCCTTCTAAAAACACAACTATGCAAACATTTTAGGAATCCATACATTTTTAGTTTTATGCATCATCGATGAGAGATTAATAACTTAAAACAGGGTATAATCTATAAAAGGAAATCCACAATTTCTCTGAATAAAAAAAAACTGTAGTGCATCGAAACTTTAAAAATTGTGAAATTCTCGCGATCTAGCTTTAAAATTAATTCAAAGCATGTCCGGGTTAGTATCCTTCAAACGCGCTATTTTAGTCAATGCTACACATATTCATAATTTCCATATGGTCGTTTATGGACCGTGAATAAGTAGATTAAAATAGAACAATACTATATAACATTGCAATATCAGCAATTTAGCTCGGAAAAGAATTCTCCCTTCCCCAAGGTTGATGTCCTTTATTCGTGCCGGACGCCCATATTTCAGTTCGCTCGCGCTGGTCCCGAGCCGAAGCGTATTCCCGAAACTCTTTCATATAGATTAATTCTTTTAATTTTTTGTTATGAAAAACATGCTATAATGAATATTTAACCAATAAATAAATTCACATGCTAAAAATAGATAGGACGAATTTTGCGCAGCATTTTTCTTTTTAGCGAGTGATTTCAATTCCGTTCGTTAGGAAACCCATTTAAATTTGAGGTAAGTGTAAAATGATGATAGATCTATTAGTGCCAAAGATCTAGATTAGTCCTCTAAGCAGAGTAGTTACTCCTTCGTAGTGTGTTTAAAAAAAAGGGGGGTGTCTAGGTCCAATGCATAGAGCGAGGTAAAGACGCTGCGCCACGGCACATCGGTGATTAAGAGGAGGGGTAAGATAGGAATGTGGATTGCAGTCTACACTCATTCTCCGTTTCAAATGCAATAAATTACGATCGCCTTGTAGGAGAGAGCAACTACGGAAGAGCCATAGCAGTATCATAGCGATTGTTGACAGATTTTTGTTACTCCGCAGGTGGCATTGTTTAAGGAGAAGGGTCATTCTTTAAGCTATCACAGAGTTTGGCCGGTAGTCAGGATTTTTTAATCGCCAGTTTTTGAAGTTTAATCGCCATCTGGCGACTGAGAATATAAGCTTGTTTTTTATTATTGTATTAATTTTAAATTGACTTATTGTTTTAGACAAGAATTTTTTTTTCCCTCGGTTATTTTTGGTAAATTATAGTGGTTTAATTCTACTTGCGATTTGGTCCCCGATTCCGAAATTATGGTCGCAAACGATAAAAATTTGGTCGCATTTCGCGCGTGGCCCCCGCTAATTTCTTACTCTGCATGTGCCTAATGGTATTTTTGGAATACCCAACAGTTTCTCAACTTGAAAACCTGAAACAACTGGCATGTGATCTGCTATTATTCCATCATGGTCTGGTAATAACTTGCCATCAAAATGACAAACAAGTGGTGTGTTGGGTGAGAACTTTTCTTTGGTGCTCTCTCCAATCAACTTACGTACGCTGGGGCAACAATGTACATTGGCTCACGTGGTGTAGTCTTGTTTCTGTCTAAGCTTGAAATAAACAATGGATTATCTACCACTTGCTGTTTGTCTGAATATTGAGATTTTGTAAATGCCAGATGGTCCTGCATCTGTGTTAAAGCCTCTAGCTCTTTCAATAACCTGTTGATGATATTTACTTATTGCTGCAGGTTCATCGTCATCATCATCAGTACAGCAGCAGTCAGTTGTTAAACTATCTTCGTCATTAATGGCTGTACTAGAATATGTTTCATTTCCTATTTCTAAACGTGCCACCTTTGTAGCTTTTTCATATCTCTGATATTCTTCAAGCTTTAGTTTCTGCTTTATTTTCTCTTTCTGTTTGAAAATTTTGTCCTCACCAATCATAATCTATTCCTTGCTGTAAGTTGATCTTGCAAAAAGTCCCAATCTTGAGGAATTTTAATAAGATTTTTAGAACTGGCATGGGAGATGTTGAATAGATTTTCTAATTGATCTAAAATCATACTTTCCAGTTCTATTTGGCGATGTGTTTGCCTATTTTTGTTTTTGCATATGCTGACATATTTTTCATAAACTTTTTTCAGTTTGGCTACTTCATTTGGCTTTTGAGTGGTTGGAATATTAGCCATTTGCCATAACTGATACAGTTCATCAATTATAATTGAAGAACTTACAGACAGAGATTGTTTATTAGTTTTGAGATCATAAAATAAGTGACAAAGTACTTGCCTGACTGTGGGCAACTGATTAAAATGTTCTTTATCAAGTATGGGAATTGGGTGACCAATTAACCGTACCATAGTTGAAGAACGTGTGTTTATGTTTACTTTTGATTTGCCTGTTACTGATGAATCACACATCTTTCCTATAAACAAAACAAAACTTCTATTTAACAAACAATAACTTTTGATATTATTAACTACTGAGTAGAGTTTAAGAAAATCTCTTGGAAAACAAATCTACAAATGCAGTTCAGATGATTGTTTTTCTCCACTAGAGTGCAGCAATCTGTTAAATGTGCTTTGTTTGTTTTTGTTTTGCACTTCACTTCACTGCTTGGCCTCTCGCTTCACTTCACTTTATTATACTTATTTTTTTGTTCTATACTTTGAGTATGGATTAGTTAATATATATAATTATTAATTAAATAAAATTACACTAGAACACATATTACATATAATTATTGAAAAAACATCCAATTTTGTAATATTTAAGCCTTTTGAGAGGTCTGTTGAAATGAATATTATGGCTTAAAATTTTTACAGGGTACTTATTTTACCATTCCTCATAATTTAAGCCCATATGCAATCAGAAGAATTTTCTTTTTTAAACAGTCTACTGACTACTGATATTTTCTTTCTTCACTACCAAAATCTTCATCAGCTAAATGTAAGGTGACCAATTTTTTTACAATGAAAAGGAGGACGAAAAAATTTAAGAAAAAAGTACAACGTAAATAAATGAAACATTTTATTAATTCAAACAAAAATACATTAATTATGCTTACATCCCTTTTAATTATTTACTTAAACGAGTATTTTTCCATTGAATGAATATTTTTCGTCAATATATCATTTTCTAACAGTAACAATGTATTGGAAATTTCGGAGCAAGAAATATCCTTCATATTGAATTTTACCGTAAGTGCTGCAGCTAGGGTATCAACACTCAATCTTGATTTCTCACTTGTCCAAAAATCGTTACCAATTGAAAATGAATTGAAATAATTTCGTATTTCCGTTAGAAGTAAACACAAAGTATAATATAAAGTAAACAAGGTGAGGTGCGCAATGGTGCGAGACACGTGAAGTTCTCCTATGCACTGTGCATGCGTTTCATAATCGCGTCTTTCCGAACTGTACCGTCATATGATGCGTAACAGTTCGGCGCAGCATCTCTGAATACAGAGATTAACAGATTAGTTTTAAAATATCGAAAAGGAGGACAGGTAGGAGGACACTTTTCGAGGAAGGACAGAACCTACAAAAGAAGGACGATTGGTCACCTTACTAAATGGCATCACTATAATGATTGAAGCTGTCAAGTTTCGGGATCATTGAGTCATAAATAAACCCTTTTATGCATGGTTATGCAAACTTTTCTCTAATGCTGCCATATAAAATATGAAATTCCGCTCAAAAAAGTTTTCACTCGAATTTGAAAAAATTCTATCTACAAGGGTAGGTTGAAGAGTAATGCACACATGCTTATAGAGCACGAACAAAAGCAAATAGCAAGATCGGGCAAAAAGAACATTAAATTACACTTCTTAAGTTTCAAAATCATATTTATTTCTCGACATAGTCACCGTTAAGGCTAACACATTTCTCCCAACGTGTAACAAGTTTTTTTATTCCGTTAAAATTTATAACTTTTTTAACATCTCATTAACTAAACAAATCAATATAAACATCATAAATAAATTATATAAATAAATTGAATTAATAAATTAGCTGGTCATATAGTGGTAGTAAAAACGTTAGAATATTAAAAGTTAAAGAAAACAGCATTTAATGTTAAAATTATTGTTGTTGTTTCTCATCCCCAAGACCAGCAGTGCTAGATCAGGTCCATAAGCCCGTTCACTCTCAGAAAGTCCAGCACCAAAAGGGGGGTCTTGAGCCAGGTCCTGCCTGGTGAGCCCCAGACAGGATAAAATGTGGTCAGGGGAGGCTTAGAACACTTAGTGCAGATTTTGAAATGCTTACTACCACCAATAAAACTCATTGATGACCACTGAGGAAGCGAGTAAGTGTAGTTTAATCTTCTCTACTGCTGCCCCAAACCAAAGAGCCGCCTGGGCTCCTACTCTGGTACCATGTGTGTACCGGTGGTACCATCCAGACGGCCTTGTCTTTTGCCTTACATTTAGAAAAGAGCTCCGAATAAGTAAGAGGAGCAACAGTCGTGATGGCCTCTTCAGCACCTGCTTTGGCCAAACTGTCCGCAATCTCATTTCCAGCAACATCGACATGAGACGGAATCCACTGAAAGTGGATCTGATGGGAAAGGGAGAGTTGTTTTAGTTTCCTTAGGATGTCTGCACTAGCACTGTCCCTGACATCATGCCAGTTGACCAGGTGCTGAATGGCACTCCTACTATCCGAAAAGATCCAGATATCAATAAACCACGAAAGCGACATGATGGAGTCCAGACCCTCAAGAATTGCAATGAGCTCACTTCGGAAGACCGAGCAAAAGTCCGGATTTCTTCTCTTGATTTTTAATTCCTGATCCCGAAGTTTAATATAAATGCCGCTGCCCGAACTGTCATGATCCAGTTTACTGCCGTCCGTATACAACTGAACAGCGTCCATGGGGACACTATTAATTCTTTCGAGAGCTAACTGTTTCAGGTAGCATGGCAATTCCATCTGTTTGCTAACCCTGACAGGAAGGTTAACATGAAAGTGAACCCAGTCGAGACCCTCAGATGGGTCGATAATCTGTGATAGGCTGTGATGTTCTATAGAGCTGGTGATAAGGTTGCCAGTGACAACCTGTCCAAAGGGACTACCACGTTTGAGCCTCTGGTTACTGCTCCACGAACCCAGGAATTTTGAAGTACGGTTCTGATAGCCCAGACTAGAGAGCTTACTGTAATATTTCACCAAGCACTCATTTCTCCTACGTCCCAAAGGCTGAAGATTAGCTTCATAAAGTACAATATCATTTGGGCAGGAATTGCATAGGCCCGTGATGATCCTTGCAGCACTAAGTTGTACACGTTCAAGCCTTTGCAGGTTTGAGTCTGAGGCACTGCAAAAGATGGGGAAGCCGTATTCCAAAATGGGTCGAATAAGAGAAACATATGTGTTTCTGAGGGTACCAGCATCTGCACTCCAATCTCGACCCGAGATGTATTTAAAGATATTGATGCGTTTCCTAGCCCTCAGAGTAAGATAATCCAGGTGACCATTACCCAGAATCTCAGGATCCAAAATGAAGCCCAAGTATTTGGGATGTTTCTCCACTTCTAGGGACTGACCATGCAACAGTATTCTAGGTTGAAAATTATACAATTTTCTATTCGTTGCAAAGAAACCCACGGTAGACTTTGAAGGGATAAAACATAGTTTATGGTCTACAGCGAAGCCCCACATGTCAGCCAGAGCCAGATTCACAGTCTCCTCCATCTTTCCAATATCAGAGCCGGAACTCCAGAGAACAATGTCATCTGCAGAAAGTCGAACATCACAGTTCCCAGGAATGACTTTTTCAATTCCAGCGATAAAGAGAGTGAACAAGATAGGGCTCAAAACCGAGCCCTGGGGAACACCTTGGGTTAATTTAAAGCCATTTGAGGTCGAACCATTGAACCTCACCCTAATGTGTCTATCTCTCAAAAAATTATAAATCCAAGGCAGTGCTCTACCTCGTATGCCGAAATTATCATACAATTTTGCAATCAACTTCTGAGTCCAGACTCTGTCAAAAGCAGGTCAAGAAAAGCAGCTATGGTATGATTTGTAGGTTTCATGTTATGAGCGTCTCTGACTCTTTGACTAAAATAAAGCACCTGGTCAGTTGTGCTGTGTCCTTCTCTAAAACCATATTGTTCCTTCGGTAGAAGGTTGTGGGAATTTAAATAAAACGTAAGTCTCTTTAAAATCATCTTCTCCATAATTTTACAAGTAGTGGAAGTCAAAGCAATGGGTCTAAAACTCTCAGTAGAAATAATATCTTTGCCAGGTTTTCTAATAGGGACCACAAATGCTTTTTTCCGATCTCGTGGACGACTACCCAGTCTCCAGGAGTCATTTATGATGTCTAAAAGTCTCTGTTTTCCATGTGGACCCAAATGACAAATCATTTGGCCATGAACACCATCTGGCCCAGGCGAGGTGTTTAATTTCGAGCCCGAAATCGCAATGTCGAGCTCCAGGGCCGAGAAGGGTTTACTGAAAATAGGCGGGCCCTCATGATGATTACTACGGCAGCCATGAACAACACTGCTTGCCCTAGTCTTAACATGCCTGTTATTACCAGAGAATTTCAGACTACTCGTTAATTGGTAATGCTCTCCTAAAGTATTAGCTGCCTGTTCATCACTCTGAGCCAAGATGCCATCTTTGGATTGGATGGTATTGCACTTATCATATTGGGGCTGTTCTTTACTAATGCCCTTCACCAGCCTCCATAATTTACCGTTGGAAGATCTTGAGTCCAGACCAGCACAAAGTTCATTCCACTTGTCTCTCTTGATCTGGGTGTACATCTTTTTTAATTGTGCATTCACTCTGTTTAGTCTGATTCTATTGGCGTCACTATGGGCAGAATCCAGGTCATTTAGTATTTGTCCTCTCTCAGCAATTAAAGGCTGAAGGGCAGGCATTTTGCTGGTTAGGTAAGATCTTTTTCCTTTGAATTTGCCCCTAGGAATGGACTGACCAGCAGCTCTGTAAATAATTTGCTTGAAGGATAGCCAGTCAGTCTCTAGGTTATTGGCAAGGGGTTTCACACAAACCAAACTTATTTGCCAAACAGGAATTTAGAATATAAAAAAAAAAGTCAGTTAGCCAAAATGGAAATTTAGAACATAATAAATATCCCAACTAAAAGTTAAAACCCAAAGAAAAATCACAAATAAACCAGGAACTGGAACTTAAAATATATAAGTTAAAGAGGTCTTATTCACACCAACTCAATTAAATTTATTTTACTGCTGGGGAATAGAATAAAAAAAAGATATCACCCATAAACGGGAAAATGCCGAACAGCCAAAATAAAGTCTGGAGAAGGAAACCGATGTCATTCATCATCAGCTCGGATGCAACCGTCTTTTGCTCCAGAAAAAGCTAATGGAGACGTATCTCCTGTAAAGCATCGGTACATCAAGTTAGTCCAGCGATTTAAGTGGAATATGGTGCTCCAACATCTTACGAAAAGAACATTCCCAAACTTGATCAGCACAAAAACAGACAGCTCCTTCACATCATAAAAAAACTGAATTGAACTTGGCAGATCGCCAGTGGGCATCGTTCGGAACAAAAACACGGAAGGTTCCATCATAAAAATCTGAGAAGTAAACATTTGGAGGGCAGCTCCTTCACATCATAGAAAACTCAGTTGAATGTAGCAGATCGCCAGTAGACATTGTTCAGAACAAAAACACAGAAGGTTCTGTCATCAAAATCTGAGAAGTAAACATTTGAATATCCGGTCCTGTGACTCAGAAAATTTAACGACTCAGTTCATCATGAAAGAACAAATCTGACCTCCGGTTACTAAACAATTACTCCAAAGGTGCCGATATTACATTGGTAGACATTGACCACATCGCTCCCAATAGACAGGAGATCAAAACATCATTTCAGTTTTTTTTGCATACATAACAAATTCAAAGGCTCTTGAGTATTTAGTCTAAACATCACCTCCAAGGCAGGAAAATAAACTGAATAAAATTAAAAGGCCAGGAAATAAAAACTTTCATTCCACAGAACGCGGACAGCTTGAAAGCTTACATCTTTAAGGCCTAATCCAAAAAAAAAAAGAGAGAGAGTGAAAAAGAGTGTGAATCTATTTATATGCTGCCATACATAAGCAAAGCTATCAATGAATGATAAAAGAATTAATGACAGATGATTTTAATATTACAGTCAACCAATCAAAAACTCAAAATTTTAAAGAAGATAATAGCAATTTTAAAGCAGACAAAAATTAAAAAGAAATGAAGTGAAACAATTTGGAATATACGAATTCAGCAATAATTTAAAAATGGATGATTCTGAAAATTTTAAAAAGCTAAAAATAGAATAAAAATGAAAAATTGTGATAAATCAACAAATTCTTAACCGAAAACAACAAATTTAGAATCAAATCAAAGGGAATATAATGGGGAATAAATGCAACCACAAATTAGCCAATTTAAATAAATTTAAATTACTGAAACCTAAAAAGAACGAACTTTCGCCATTTTTAACACAAAACCTATGGAATAGAACCTATTTGGAACAGAAGAATATCAGAAACCTAAACAAATGGAAAATGGATAACTGAATTAAAAAAGATAATAACTATGTAAATAAGACCCCTGAACCTGTTTTGATTAAAAACAAAACTCCTAAAATTATTAAATAGCCAAAAGCAACCCAACATGACTGTGGACCAGACATTACAAGTCAAAAAGCACTTTTTTTAAAATAGAAATGAATATTGTTTAGAGAAATCAGTAGCTACAAGTCAAAAAGCACTTTTTTAAAAATAGAAATGAATATTGTTTAGAGAAATCAGTAGCATTTTAGAGACAATTGGTACATCTCTAAAATGCTATAAAACTTAATTTAGATTTTAACATTGCTTAAATAAATAGATAATATTTGTTTTGTAAGATGTATATCAGCAGTTTGTACTATCTGACATGAAGAATAGTCCCTGACAAGAACAAGAAATAATTTCTCTCAAGTATTCATACCCAGTAGAGGGTAATTTCTGGGAGGATGCGTGGGATATTTACACTAGGCCTCACACTTTTGGGGACCAGGAGTGTACCAAGGGCCAAGCTTCCATTTAGGGCCTCATGTTTTCAGAGGGCCACAATTTTGCAGATCTCTTATCAAGCTTTCCTTGAATATCATTTTTTTCTTATTTAGCTCTTCTTATAAATATATCATTGGATAATCTATTTTTCATACTACCAGTTTTTGGATTTGTGACAATTTTATTGCATTTGTTGTGCAGGTGGGGCATTTTAATAAAGCTCACACAGGGCCTCCAAAGACCTCGGGACGCTACTATTAGATTCCCCCCAAAATCTACTCTATTAAAATCACTCTAACAATAAATCCCCATTTTACTTAACCCTTTCGGGACGGCGGTATTCCGAAACTGCCGTGCCCCAAAGGACTGAGCACTTCGTTTCCAAACTGTTCCCAAAAGACGGCTAATTTTTTGCGGTAAGCCTAACTCTCGAAAAAAATTCACTAAAAATCACCCGTTCAACACAGCATTCTACTTTTTTCAGGAAGAAAGGAAATACTTATTTTCTATTTGATGTATATTTTTCATACAAATTTTCTTTTATCAAAATATTAAAAATTTTAGTGTATATATGTTTTAGGCACAGATGGATAATTCTTTGGCATGTCCTTCCGATTTTTTAAAACTGTACCACATATATGCGTATTCTTAGACGACAAATACTTTGCCAGTACAGGAGAGGTAAAAAATTTATCCAAATAAAAAATATATCCTTTTCCTAAAAGTTCACTTAGATGTGTTTTCACAACACGTTCTCCATACCCACCATCAGAGCTTGATAATTCCGTGTCCTTTCCAGTATACACAAGGAAATCCCATATATGGCCTGATTCCAATTCTGGCAATTTATATATTTTTATTCCATATCTGGACCTTTTCGAGGGGATATATTGACGAAATCCCAGCCTTCTTTTCCATGAGAACAAAGATTCATCAATGAACACATTTCTTCTAGGAGTGTATATAGATATAAATTTTGAAACTAATGCATCTAACACGGGTTTCAATTTGTCTAGTTTTTGGGCATTACTATCAAGAGTAAAATGAAGGTAACATAATATTCCTATAAATCGATTGTGACTCATAACTGAATTGAAAAAAGGAGTACTGATAATTGGATTCTTAGAAAAATACATTTTAAGATTTGGTTTTCTGACAATGCTCGTCAAAACTACTAGTGCGAGAAACACACGAAATTCGTTTCCTGTCACAGGTGTAAATACATTTGAAACAGGTGGCGTCTTCGATGTGGAAGGAGAGAGGAGATTTTTCTCACATTTTTTCTTTGCAAACCCATTAGTTGCTTTTACGATAAATTCTACTAGTTCATCATAAAAAAATATGCTAAAAAATCAAGTTCCTTATCTAAATTAGGCGGCATGATATTGTGATTTATTCTGGTTATGTTCAAAACTCCAAAGAATTCTTATCTTTCAAATCACATGTCCAAACAGCAATTGAAGCTGGCGGCGTTGTAATAATAGTACGCTCAGAATCTAAAGAATCAATTGCATTTTCAGATTCATCATCAGAAATAACACTGTTCCACGAATCTTTACTATCTGCATTGCTTTCATTACTGTCTGGTTCGTTTACCATACGCTTATATTTTTTCACAGAAAGGAAACGTCTCAAACCAGCCATACTTTTATCCGAAATAACCTAATCATTTCACTGTCGCACATTCCTTTACCCCCCCCCCCCCCCTACCCCCCAAAAAATACTCTCTTATATTCCTGTAATTCACCAACGAAATCATTAAAAGCTAAAATCAAAAGGAGTCCCGGAACTCAATTATAAAATTGTTGATGCTGCGAGAAGTGCTCTGTCTGTTTATTTTACAGAACCATGTTTCACCGCTCCAAATGGAGAAATAATTCATTAGATTCTCCTTGTACCAAGGTCAAGCATCTGCAAAATACATTTAAGTTGCTTCCACGGGCGTTTAACGCCATCTAGTAGACAAATAAATTCAAATGAAAACATTTCACATAGAAACACCGATACATGCCACTCGCTGTTTAGGGTAAAGTTCTCTCCGTCACGAGAGTGTGCTGTCCATCCTTGAATGCAAGTTCGCACGCGGCGTGCCAACTTGCATTCAAGGATGGACGGCACGCGGGCGTGCCAACCATCGCGAAAGGGTTAAAATAACAATGAGGAATTTTCACGGGTTTTTTTTTTCTTATTTTTATCGTGTAGTAGAGAAAGAATCATAAATGATAGTATATATATATTTTAATTTTTGAACTTAGATAGTTAATATAAAAATGTTTAAACTCGCACTTAGCAATCCGGCGCGAAAACTCTGTTTCTGTAATGGCCGCTCTTGTGACGTCACTATGCATGTAAACAAAGAGCGCAATACACTGTTTACTGTGGATTCCGAGATGTGCTCACTTGATTCTCCGACAAAATATTTTATTTATCATATTTTTATAATGTGAGATTCTAAAACCGACTTACAAGTACTGTTTAGTACCTTGCTGCACAAATACAACTGTTAATTCAGTTGATAAGCTGTTTTTAATGTTCCAAAAGATCCAATTAAACGAATAGCATGGACTAAACTAAAGCAATAAAAAGGGACGAGCAGAAAAATCCAAAATTATCGAATAAAACATCTCTTTGGTGTTGTGAAGATCATTTTTTGGTAAGTAAGCATTTGCTTCTGTTTAAATATTATTTACTTAGATTTATGGCCGTAAGCAAGGGTTTTTTTCGGGGGTTCAAACCCCCCAAAATGAAAAAGTTAACATTAAAAAGGTAAAGATCCATCAAGATATGAAATGTGGGGACATCCTTGGTGAACCTCCTACCCCTTCCTAAATTCGATTCTAAATCCTTATCATGCAAAATCCATATTATCTGAGCTCTATTTATAGCCTATTCTAAGAAATATAAGTTTCACACAAAAGTTTGAAATTGAAAGCAAAAAATGAACCAAAAGTGGAAAAATCTTTAATGAATCCCTTAGCCCTTTCCAGAATTTGATGCTGAATCCATATCAGTTATCATCTAAGCTCTATAGTCAACCTTGAGAAATAGATGTTTCAGGGAAAATGAAATTTTTTGAAACCAAAATGAAAATAGAAGTAGAAATCAGTCATCATCAAAGCTCTATTTATAACAGATCCATAGAAATAGCTGTTTCAAAAAAGTATATATAAATAAATAAATGAAATTATTTAAAACATATTCAGTAAAAGCAAAATTATTTCCAACAAATATTAAAGACATCAACATGATACTGATTAAAAAGACTGATCATGAATATAATTTGTCATTAGAGTAAAAATGAAAAGAAGCGTCATTTCAAAATCGAATTCTTAGGAGAGATATAAAATAACATTTATGAAGTAATTTGTTCTCAATGTTTGATATACATTATTTTCCAAGCATCCACTGAATATAACTAGTTGATATATATGCAGAATAATGTTTATATTAAGCAGCATGTAGTAAATGTGCAACATTCAGTTTAAGTTAATTCCTTATAATTTATTCAAATCAATAATTTTATATTTGCAATATTTTTGTTACATTGCCAATTAAGCTCACAGGAATATTTTCAGCTTTATTTTCATAGAAGGGGAATTTATATGTTATCAATTTGTTCTAAGTAACATGCAAAATTCCCCATATAGACAAGAAATAATAATTTCACGCCAGTATTCATGCTCAATATAGAGGGTAATTATCAGAACTTTACACAGAACATTTACCCTAGGATCTATATTTTAAAAGACCTCAAAAATCAAATGTATTGAAATTTGTCTAACAATAAATCACACTTTTATTTAATAACAATTTAATCAGTATATTAAAAACATTTAAAAAAGAAATTTATGGAGGAAAGAGCTCCCATATAGTGGAAAGTTGTATGTGTACATGCTTAACCCCTTACCTGCCGATGAAAACTTACGAGATTCGGTCCCCAGTGCCACCGGTTTTCACACAGGCGCGCGTGGTTATACGGTGTATTGAGTGTATACGGTGTATTTTTCTGAGTTTTGAATTTGGATGTGAATTTTCATCAAAAGTATCATTATCGGAAAAGTGCAGAAACTTCATGATAAGCTGGAAACGATTTCTACTCATGAATTTCCCAAAATTTTAAGTTTCGATCAGTTTATTTTTAGACCAGTAAAGCGTAATGTCAGGTTTTACTGTTATTCCTTGTAAAATCATTATACCTAAAAAAACATATTTCTCCTAAATCGGTTGGATGCCACAACTCTGTTCTTGATTTCTCTTTTCCAGGATGTTGTTTGATATACTGGTCTGCCAAATGGTTAGTTTCAGTAACAATATGGAGCACCAGCTCCTCATCAAAAAATAATTCAAAAAAGAGAAGTGGGTTTGAAATATCCGTTATATTTTTCTCTATTCCTGGCTGTCCCGAAAAGGGAAAGCATGGAGGCAGCACAGGTAATTTGTTTATATCCAATCATGTCCAACGTCAGGCATCTTGCAGAGAATAGTCGCAATCAGAATCCTCTTCATCTGACGTAATATCATATTCTGACGTTTCTGATCCTGAAGATGAAGGAAAATACTCATCTAACTCACTGTCATCACTATCAGACATATTCGTACATAAAAATAAAAAGCTTTTATTACACACGGTAATGAAAACGGAAGCGAAAGAAGAATAAAAAAGCACGAACTACTAAAAAAGAAACACAAGTAATAACTGCACAGCTATGACTTTCCCCGTTCCAGAAGCATTCTCCTTTCCAATTCCCCCACCCTTTCTCTAAAATAAGTACATCCTTTTCAAACACTGTCAAGGTCATTCTATAGCATTCCAAAGCCGTGGGAGTAGTTTTACTGATAGCGGCGCATTGCAAAGAACCGTACTTCGGAAAGGCGTATATATACGCCCGGGGCAGTTAACACATCGACTTAGCGAGGCGTATATATACGCCCTCGGCAGGCAAGGGTTTAACAGTTCCATCTTTATTCCACTGTTTTTCATACTTTTTGTACACTGTTTTTCATATAGTCATACGATTTTTCTAAAAAAGCAGAAGTGACACCTCCAGAATTCTAAATGAAAATTTTTAGCTAACCCCCAACTCCTTCGGTATTTAATATTGAATTCATATCAGTTATTATGTAAGTTTTATCTATATCCAATCTGGAAAAATAGATGTTTCAAGTAAAATGAAAATCTTTAATGAACCACCCTACCTCCTTCAGAATTTACTGCTGAATACAGATCCGTCAAGTCACACAGAAAAAGTCCTATTACAGTACAACCTTGAAAATCTGGACTTGTCTGGACTTTACCGATTCCGGATTTTCAATTTTTCCAAATTATAGAATTTGAATAAAATTCAGATTGAATATTAACTAAATACACTATAAAGCACTATTTTTAGTAAAAATAATGACAAAAGGGAAGTTAATCAATTAAAACATATTATTTAATCTAAAATATAGGGCAAAAGACATTTCTAAGAAAAAATATACACATTAATAATTTAGGATGTGTGAACGAAATGATAAAATTACATTTTATCATTTCGTTTAAATATTTGAATTAACATTTGCTATTTCATTAATTTTCGAAAACATCCTGAAAAAAAAAAATTTTTAAAATGTCCGGATTTTCGAGGTTTCTGGATTTTCGAGGTTGTACTGCATTATCAGATTTAAAAGAATAGATGTTTAAAAAAAATTCAGTAAAAACATATATTACGAAATTCCTGTTACCAATTTAAAAAATCATCAGCATGATACTGATTTACCCATGTTCCCGTAATTGACTCCTTCCTTATACCTTTTATACTTTGAAAGATCTTTGACTTCTGAGTAGCATGACAGGGTCTCTGAGAATCATAAATACACTGACTTCCAAAAGTTAAGCACGTAATGCAAATTTTCATATTTTGAAAGTGTATTTGAATTTGAGTGGCTGAAAATTGCTGAGAATGTAGATGGTAATATGCAAATATCATATGTTACAGCCAATCACAATTGACTGTCCGAATATACGCTAATTAGGCAATTTTTGAAGACACCAGCATTCTGAAGGGTTTGAGGAGGTGCGTTTAAATGCTGATACGAACTGTTTATTTTATAACTTTTGTAGGATTATTTTTGATGATATTCCTGTTTCTATGGCTGAAAGAAGACGAATGACAGATAGTGAGTACTGGCGTGCTGTCTGACGCATTGAAGCAGGACAGTCAATCAAAGATATTGCTATTTTCTTTGGAATTGATCATTCTGTAATTTCTTAATTATGGAAACAATTCCAAACAAGTCAAACAGTTGTCTGGAGACCTGTGCCCAGTCGTCCAAAGCTTACCACCCCCTCTGATGTTGAGACCCAGACCTTCAGACCAACCAGAAAGGTGTAAGGTAACTGTTTGGACGGCCGGGAGGAGCCACTCAATTTAGACAGGAACCCAGTGGAGGAGGCATCCCCAGGGACTGTACCCTCCTTCCCATACCACCAACCTCTCGGAAGGACTTACGGACCCACATATTTAACATAATCGTACTCCACGTGAACACTGCGGCAGTTTTGGCAGCGGAGGGAATCGAACCCAGGCTTACCGAGTGCAATTCCCGCATGCTAACCACTGGGCTGCCATGCCCTGCCACTCCCTCTGATGATCGGTATATCGCTATAGTAGCCAAGCAGAATCAACGAGCAACCTCCACAACTGTTACATCCATGGTTTCAGCGGCACTTGATAAGACACTGTCTGCCAGTACTGTGCACCGAAGGCTCCATGTGAAGGGACTGTACGCCCCAAGTACCACATTTTTGTGTTCCACTAACCGTTGAAGCCAGAAGGGCACGATTAAAGTGGTATCGTCAACATGTCAATTGGACTGTCTCAGATTGGTGCAATGTCCTGTTCACAGACTAGTCCAGATTTGCCCTGGATAAGCCTTACACGCTTATCCAGATGATAAGCTTGTAAGGGTCTGGCGAAAACGAGACACACGTAATCAGGCCAAGAACATCATCGAACATCACACATTCAGAGGTGGCAGCATCATGGTTCTGTGACGACTGCTTGGTATCGGGATTTAGTCCTAGACCCCATTGCGAGAGTCTATGCTGCAGCAGTTGGACCTGATTTCCTGCTTATGGACGATAATGCCCATCCCCATCAAACTAACATCGTTGACGAATATCTGGAAAGTGAAGACATTTCTCGTATGGAGTGACCAGTGTATTCTCCTGACCTTAATCCCATTGAAAACCTTTGGGATACCCTCGGGCATGCTGTCTCTGCACGTTTACCTCCTCCAGCCAGTTTCAGAGAGTTGGAAACTACCCTATTGGAAGAATGGCCATTGCTCGCATCTGCGAGGGTTGATCACCTCATTGAAAGCATGGAAAATTGTTGTAAAATTTGTGCGATGTTCCGGGGTGGTTACATACCATATTAATGTAAGTTTGGTTTGGTTTGTTTGCCTTTAAACATCATTTTATTAATGACCCAAATGTGGCGCCATCATATAACTTACGAAAAGTAATTATTTTTTTCATCTTTGTACATAATTCTTGTTTTTTTTAAATGCATACACACATTTGCTACCTTCATGTAGAATTTTGATTTAATCAAAGCTTTACTTTTCCATTTTTGTTGATTTTACTATCCGAGCTTAACTTTTGGAAGCCAGTGTACAAGGAAAGTGCCAATAGCTTATATACCAGAATCCATGTGAGAAAAGGAAAAATTCCCTGCCCCACACCTTGGGGATCATTGAATGAATGACCACAAAAGTCTGACGAATGTGTAGAACAATTACTTGTGGCATTTACTGTCTTGCTGTTCTAAAAATCTGATTTTAAAATGAAACTGAAAAGAGCATGAAAATTGATATACCGCCAAAATGTAGTTACCCACAAGAGCTTGAAACCGGTTTGATTCGGCTTGGCTCAGGAACATGGTGATATATTTCTAAATTAATTAATTAAAAATACTTCTAATTATTTTATCAACAAAGAAAGATGTCAATGAAAGATAAGGCATCATAGTTTTACAGAAAAAAAATAATTTCAAGGAATTTTTATGTCTGAAAAAGCAAAAGCAGCATTTGAAATTGGCGCCTAATGCTAAAAGATAAGACCTCGGCCACATTTTAAGCAAAAAATGGCAGAGCCAATCAAAAGTGGTCCCACAGATGGCCTGATTCTTAGTATAAAGGGACTCTAATTCTAACATCTCCAAAAATATTTTGCCAATACTTGTCTTAGGTATAGGAAGTCCTAGTAAATCATCACTTCATCTAGAGTGGTGAAACATAGTTTTGTAATATAAGCATTTCTCGCAAACTCTGTTATAATTGGGTCTGGATTCTTCATTTGATTTTAGCTTAAGTTTTAGCTTTAAAAGGATGTGCGGTAGTGAATTTATTGGGTTATTTCAGATAAAAGAATGGCTTGGTCAAGATGATTTCTTTCAAAGAATTTACTAGCATGGCAATCGAACTAGACAGTTATGAAAGTAATGCAGATTTGTGGAACTTTAGTATTTCTGATGAGCGAACAGACAGCTTTTCTGAATGCAAAGT